>CM042150.1:52904095-53059095 GCA_023376005.1 Doryteuthis pealeii
AAGGCCCTCAGTCAACGCCTACTAGCCCCATATGATAAAAGGGGGGTTGGGGTTGTCATAAGGGCAATAGTGTTGGGACAATCATACAGATGCTTGTAAATGGACAACACCCTCGTTGTCTTTTCATTACACTCGCATTATGATAGCCTTCAAAACCAACCGCCAAATCAGATATACACACAATGCTTCAAGCAAATTATAAAACTCTCTCTCTCTCTCTCTCTCTCTCTCTCTCTCTCTCTCTCTCTCTATATATATATATATATATATATATATATATATATATATATATATATACTAAAGCTGAGCGAATCAATGTTTGGGTTCTAAAGGCGTTTTTACTGTTTAGTTTAAAGACACGAAAATCGTACCAAATTATTCCTTAGTTCTAGGATTGAGTTATGTTTGAAAAAAAATTCATTTTGATTGGTTCTAATTAGTCGTAATTTGCAATTAAGTCAAAAAGAGACCAGTCTCTCACTTCACTTTCTATCTATCACTTTCCCCCTCCCTTTGTGTATATTTGATTACCTCCTCATTGTATATGTTAGTATTGTATCGTTGAGGTGGTAAAAATACACAGAGAAATAGTGTGCTTGAGATATATTTTATTCAGCACTTGTCTCTGGTGCTAACAGATACTTATTACATAAAAACAAGAAGTAGAACAATTCACAAAGACAAACTTACAAGAATGAGGATGGTCAAATGTGTGTAGTCAAATGTAGTGATTTTGTCCGAATATAATTTTCCCCGTCTCTATCACTGCTACGTCGACTATTATAAGACTCTGAGCCAGTCCATCCTGTAGGGGTGTTAACCACTCTACAACAGAGAGAGAGAGAGAGAGAGAGAGAGAGAGAGATTTTACAGTTTGAACCGGATTTATATGAAGTTATACTGACCACAGTTTAAAAATCACTATCATAGAAGACCTACATTTGGGGTGCATAACTGTTCACAAATAAAATTAACACAATGACTGAATGATAATGAATTTTTTTCTTTTCTTTTATGATAATAATGATAGGCATACGTGAATGGGGAAGGTGATCCACTTAGAACTGTGCAAACGACTAAAATTTGATAAGAAAATAGGAATATATAAAAGAATTGATTTGATTAGATAAGGCGAATTAATAACGAATACAGAAGTGTAATTAAATGAACGTTTGATAAGAAACGAGGAATATAAATGAATTTATGTATATCTTAATTATCTCCTCATTGTATATGTTAGTTTCTCTAAGAGTAGAGAGAGAGAGAGAGAGAGAGAGAGAGAGAGAGTTGACAGACAGTTTGAACCGGATTCATATTAAGTTATACATTTGACAAGAAACGAGGAATATAAATGAATTTATGTATATCTTAATTACCTCTTCATTGTATATGTTAGTTTCTCTAAGAGAGAGAGAGAGAGAGAGAGAGAGAGAGAGAGAGAGAGAGAGAGAGAGAGAGAGAGAGAGAGTTGACAGTTTGAACCCGATTTATATGAAGTTATACTGACCACAGTTTAAAAATCACTATCATAGAAGACATACATTTGGGGTGCTTAACTGTTCACAGATAAAATTAAAAATAACTGAATGATGAATATAATTTTTTCTTTTCTTTTCTTTTTTTTTATACATTACCAGTGTTATTTCATTGGCGTCCTATTCTGAACAAGTACGCAAATCTCTTGTCAATCTCAACGTAGATCCAATTATAATTTGGACGCCAGTTTACGACAGGAGAAACGTAGCTTGAAGATACAAAATAAACAAATTCTGTAACACAAGTTGAGCACATAATATTATGTCAGAGATTATTACTAATTTAACAAGATAGTTTTACCAAGTGATAATTGAAATCACACCTTGTGTAGTAGTAGCAAAACTATTTCATAGATGCATCATAAGATCCCAATTTTCCATTAATAAAATAAGGCATAAAAACAAAACGGTGCAAAGAAGCGGTTTGATCTTTTTCATAATTGTGAAAATAGTATTAATGATTTTATTCTGTTTATTTAAGGTCTCTTTCATCTTAGTAAGAGGTCCGCATATATATATATATATATATATATATATATATATATATATATATATGAATCGTATATAGATATTTATGAATAGGCATGGAGTGTATATACATAGGTATATATAAGACTTGTATATATGAATATACATGAAGTGAATATATATATACATATATATATGAAATGTACTAGTACAAAATAAAAAACACTCTCCAGGCGATGTAAAAATAGATGTTTGAAACATATTGCCTGAGGGGTGGGAGTAAAAAATTCAATGTCAGCGAGTTTGTACCCTAATTAAGTAAAATCATCAAATTCATTAAAGGATTAAAAATAAAACAATCTGAAATGTAAACTTTAAATAGGTATTAAAATAAAACAAACTATATATAGATATATAATACCAGTCATGTATTTATTAAAACTTGTTTCAAAAAACAACGAGGAGTGTCTAATGTTGCATGTTCAAATTTTGAGTGTATTTATTCTATGTCATGACGATTTTGGGTAATGTGACGTAAGCAGTGACGTAATTTTTGTTACAGACAAAAACCGGAAGCGAATCTCCATTATTAATATATATATATATATATATATATAATATATATAATATATATATATGTGTGTGTGTGTGTGTGTGTGTGTGTGTGTGTGTGTCCAGTTTAGCTCAGTTGAGGGAGCATTCGCCTAGGAAACGCTAAGTTCTGGATTCGATACCGGTCCCCGCCAACTCAGCGCGTGAGTAGCACAGCTTGGGTAATCTGCTCTGTGAAGTAAAGTATCTGAGAGCTGACGGTATGTGTGGCGCTCCACCTCAGAAAAAACAATCTTCCTGGTCTAGCGCTATCGAAAAGAGGATACTCTCCCTCGAGACAAGAGGCCACTCCGTAGACTTTACTTATATGTGGAGAAATGTAAAACAAACACGGGATGTTACAATGGATGGAAATTCATTAGTCGTAGTGTCAATGTTCGAACATTTCGGTTTATAAAAAACCTTCTTCAAGATAATATTACTTATATGTGAAATGTCTATTAATATATATGAAGTGAATATATCAGAATATGTGAAATATATATGAACATATAGGAAGATATGTGAAGTATATATGAACATATAGGAATATATATGAAGTATATATGAACATATAGGAATATATATATATATATATATATATATATATATATATATATATATATGAAATGTACATGAATAATTGTAGAGGTGCTTGTAATGTGACAGTTATCATCGTCAGAAGTGAACTACGCTACCCGAGTTCCAATCCTGAACGAGGGTATTTGCATTTCACCTAGTGCTAATACTCTTGGGAAAGGCATGCATCTAACTATTCTCCTCCAACTATGGGTAAATAGTAGGATAGATGAGGCTTTTTAACCCTGGTTAGGAAACCAGTCTAGGAGAAGGAAAATTAAGAAATTGACCTTGTGTCGCATCCTACTCATCTGGAAGCGTTGGTAAATATAATAACGGAAATTGAATTGATGAAAGTTGTAGTCCAGGTTAAAAGCGTGGTAAGGGTAACCTGAAACCAAACATTTAGACCAATGATTCCCAACGTGGGGCCTATGCCCCACTGGAGGGCAATTCAATAATAATAGAGGGGCAATATGAAAAATATAGTAATATCAACAAATTTTTATCTTACCCTATATAGGTAAAAATGATAAATTTAGAGGGTAAAATTGTAATTACAACCTAGCTGAGCACAACAACTTGTGCAATCTAGTCAAGTGTTCCCCCACTAATGTTATTGCGCATCTGGCACCAGCTATATGTTTGGCTTCTGACTTGTTTAACTTTGCAGTTATTCATCTGTTGCCCTCCCCCACAATTATACATATTATGAAATGGATTTTCTTTGATTAAATTTGAAGTTAAATCTTTTAGCTTTATTTGAAAGATACAATTTTTATGTTATACTTCTTCAAAATTGATATTGTTATATCATACTAAACAATTAACGGGTCGGGGACATGAAGAAATTTGTGATAAAAAAAGCGGGGCATTGTATTAAAATGGTTGGGAACCACTGATTTATACCTTATTTTTCCAATGCAATTATCATTGGATAACAAGAAAAGTTTTGGTAAACAGGCCAGGAACTTTGGGTGACCCTTACCATGCTTTTAACCTGGACTATTGTTCAAGGACGAACTCATAAGCGACATTCTCCTGTGGAAACCAGTACATGGACATGCTAATGTGAACCACCCAGCAAGGACCTACATTGACCAGCTCTGCCCGGATAATGGATGCTGCGCAGAGAACCTCCCGGGGACAATGAATGATAGAGATAGGTTGGCGAGAGATTGTCATGAATATCCGTGCTAATTGCTTGACATGATGATTGTTCCTACTTTCTAATAAAATATTTAAAATAAATACTTTCTAAAATTAGTATTTAAAATACAAAATGTTAAAGAAATTTTGAAAATAGTTTCATCCATTGATTGTAAGAGTAAGTAAGTAAAGTCGTCGGGGCGGCCTAATGTCGGTATCAGCCATGCAGTGAGGGAGTCTATCCCCTTTTCACTAGCGCTAGACCAAGGAGATTGTTTTGGCGTCTGAGGTGGAGTGCGCCACACCTACCATCAGCTCCTTACTTTACTGCACATATCCCTGTGCTACTCATACGCTGAGTTGGCGAGGGCCGGTTATCGAACTAGGAACCTTGTGGTTTCTAGCCAAACGCTCTACCGACTGAGCTAACCGGCCCTTTACTTACTTGATTGTAAGAAGTTTGATCTTATTTAGCAAAGATGAAGTAAAGAATTAGACTATTGAGAAGGATGGAATGAAATTTGAACAAAAGAAATTATGATGATAATGTTAGTAGAAACATAGAAACTGGATCACCTTGTCAGAAATGGTTATTTAAATTAATCTGTTATATATATATTTACCAACCCCTCCGCACGAGCAGGATGTGACACAAGGTCAATTTCTTAAGCGGAGTTTAACAGGTTTGAATTCAAAGTTTTCCTTCTCCTAGACTGGTTACCTAGCCATGGTTAAAGAGTCCAGTCTACCCTGCTATTTACGCATAGCTGGAGGGAGAATTGGATTCATACCTTTCCCAAGGGTATTAGCGCCATGTGAAATTCCAACTTCGTCCAGGAATTCAACTCGCGTTGACGAGTCCATTTCCTACGACTCTAACCATTAGACCACGCGCCTCCATATATGTATTTTTATCTATTAATCATTTATTTGTTTATCTTATTCTTATTTTATTTATTGATATTCTGTTTGTTTATTTTGTTATTGGCATTTCAGTCTCGGAAGACCATAATATAGTTTTTGTGCCCCTGAAGTTACAGCACCTCCTGTGACTGTGAAGTCCAATGTTTGAAAAACATTCTTGATGACAGATGTTGTATTTGAAGGCTGTGCCTGAAGATGTTGATGAGCCGGTGCTTTGTTGCCGCTGCTTTCTTCTGGGCCTCTTAGCTTCATGGTGTTGTGTCAGGGTGACTTCAGACATGAACAGTCCTCTACGGAGAGCCTGCCGCCACTGAGAGTGGTCCTGAGCGAAATTTTACCAACTGGAAAGGGCAATGCCAAAGCACCGGAGATCATTCTCGCAGATTTCCTCGAAACGCAGCCGGTTGCTATACCAAGGTTAAAGAGTCAAGTCTGCCTTACTATTTAACCATTGCTGGAGATTAGTTGGATTCATACCTTTCCCAATGATATTAAGACTGTGAAATGCAAATAGCCTTGTCCTGGGTTTGAACTCAGTTTACCGTGTCTATTTTTTATGATAACCATTACACCATGAATGCCTTCAGTTTGTTGATCTGCCTTCATGTTGATAGAAAGATAGAAACTGGATCACCTTCTCAGAAATGGTTATCTAGATTAGTTTATTATACAAAGCGCCAGTTTAACTCAGTTGGTAGAGCGTGCGCCTGGTAATCACAAGGTTTCTAGTTAGATACTTGCCCTCACCAACTCAGTATGAGATCTGTGCGGTAAAATGAGGACCTTATGGTAGGTGTGGCGGTCCACCTCAAGCACTAAAAAACAATCTTTTTGGTCTAGTGCTAGCAAAAAGGGGATAAATTCCCTCGCTGTCTGGCTGATTCTGACTTTAGGCCACCCCGACAACTTTTTTTATTATATATGTATTTACCCAACTCCTCCCCAAGAGCAGAATGCAACACGTCAATTTTTCAAGCAGAGTTTAACAGATTTGAATTCAGTTTTCCTTCTCTTAGACTGGTTGCCTAACCGGAACTAAACAGCACCACCTACCTTAGTATTTACTCATAGCTGGAGAGAGAACAGTTGGATTCATACCTTTCCCAATGGTATTAGCACTATGTGAAACGCAAACAGGCTCGTTGAGAATGAACAAAAGTAAAGATAACGGTTTTTATTAAATCTTGATTAGATTCTGTTTCTTGACAACAAACTCTGAGGACCATTGAAATTTTCTAATGTTTGTAGTTGTGAATCATTAAACGATACAACATTGCTCATTGCAATCAAGAAAACTTGAGAGAAATAAATAGAAACTTTAATCAAATATTGATCCACTATCCAATTGATTTCTATTGTTAGCATCTGACAAATAAGATTGATTACCTTGGGAAGGAAGGAAAGAGGGAAAGAAGGAAAGGAAAGGAGGGGGGAGGAAAGAAGAAACGAAAGGAGGAAAGAGAGAAGGAAGAAAGAAAAGAAGGAAAGGAAAGAGGGAAGGAAGAAAGTAAGAAACGAAATAAGGAAAGAGGAAAGGAAGGAAAGAGGGAAAAAAGGAAAGGAAAGGAGGGGGAAGGAAAGAAGAAACGAAAGGAGGAAAGGGGAGAAGAGGAAAAAGGGAAGGAAGGAAGAAAAGAAGAAAAAGAAGGAAGGAAGGTTAGAGAAGAAAGAAAGGAAGAAACGAAATAAGGAAAGAGGAAAGAAGGAAAGGAAAGGAGGAGGGGAAAAAGAAGAAACGAAAGAAGGAAAGAGGGAGAGGAAAGAGGGAAGGAAGGAAGAAAAGAAGGAAAGGAAAAGGGGAAGGAAGGCTAGGGAAGGAAAAAACGAAGAACGAAATAAGGAAAGAGGAAAGGAAGGAAAGAAGGAAAGGGGGAAGGAAAGAAAGAAGGAAGGGAAGGAAGAAAGGAATGAAAGCAGGAAAGAGAGAAAGAAGGAAAGGAAAGAGGGAAGGAAGGAAGAAAAGAAGGAAAGGAACGAAGGAAGGGAGGTTAGAGAAGAAAGAAGGAAAGGAGGAGGGAAGGAAAGAAGGAGGGATAGGAAAGGAGGAATGAGGGGGAGGAAAGAGGGAAGGAAGGAAGAAAAGAAGGAAAGGAAAAAGGGAAGGAAGGCTAGAGAAGGAAGAAACGAAGAAACGAAATAAGGAAAGAGGAAAGGAAAGGAAAGAGGGAAAGAAGGAAAGAAGGAAGGGAGGAAGGGAGGAAGGAAGAAAGGAATGAAAGCAGGAAAGAGAGGAAGAAGGAAGGCTAGGGAAGAAAGGAAAGATGGAAGGAAGGAAGAAAGGAAAGAAGGAAGGAAATGAAGATAGAAGGAAAGAAGAAAGAATAGGGAAGGAAGGAAGAAAAAAAAAGAAAGAAATGTCAACAAGTATCTTGTGATGAAATATACTTATATTATCCAACCTTACTGAAGTTTGTGCGTTTCTCTGTCTATCCGAGAATCACAGCCAAAAAGAAAATCTCAAGGACCTCATTTTTGGCATAGCTGTTGACTTGACTGCAGGCTCTGACAGACGATTCAAGACTGACCTCTAAGATGATTTGTGGCCACTGGAGGTCATCAGATAGAAAAATATACAATTTCTGGCCAAACAGTATTTACCCACCCCGTTCGCCATTTGTAGAATGTGACAAATTTTAAATTGAAAATAGATCACTTAGGCCTGAGCCTATTCTAGTAGTGACCATCCCACGCGGAGATTTAAGAGGTTCGAAAATTAGAGTTTTTCCTTCTCTTAGACTGGTTGCCTAACCACGATTAGAGATCTTAGTCTGCCCTACTATTTACCCATAGCTGGAGGGAGAATAGTTGATTCATACCTTTCCCAAGGGTATTAGTGCTGTGAACTATGGCTTCGTCTAGGATTTGAACTCGGGTTGACAAGTCCATTTCCTACAACTCTAACCAGTACACCACTGCGCTCTCCTAAACCAGGTCGCAAGTATAAGGCATCCAACAAGAATCGAACTTGCTATTCAGAAGTAATGGATCTGTGAAATTAGCTTGCTAACTATTATACCACAATGGGGCGCCTTTTCTGGCTAAAGACCGAGCCTTTGATTTGAATCTCAAAAGTACTGGAGAAGATAGGTTAGATCCATTTTTATTACATGGCCAGCTATATGTTAGATGTGCACAGATAATTATTGAAAAAGAACTACATATTAGTATTATTTGGGTTATTCAGACTATTGTCCTCATCTTTATTGCTATATGTACAACATTTCAGCCGATGTGCCCTCCAGGCTTTCTTCAGGTATTTATTGTCGGACTCAGGAACCTTCTCTAACTCGGGAACCTTCTTGACGTAATCGGGAGCCATCACGGAACTTTGAACCCAGCCCTTTATTCAATCCACGGTGGTATCCTGTTCTCATTCCGCTAAGCATAGCTGGGGTACAAGTGTTAAGCTGTGTTAATTATTATTCTTTGTTTAAAGAAGGGCGAACAAAAATATTATGATCAAATGTTACATACCCTATTACTTCTCTTCTTATTTTCATATGCTTATGTTCTTCTAAACTTGTGTCGTCTACCATCCACTAGGGTATCTAGGCTGGTTCTTTGTTCCTTCTGGTTTGGGACTTCTTGGGTCTTCTTATCTTTGCTCTTTGTTGTTTTTAATAACGAACACAAAACTTGATATTTTTTAGACGTCTTTATTTCCCAATCAAGAATAACACGCGTGGAGAAATGGCATACGGATGGCAGACGCCACTGCATCAGTTTCGTTTTGTCACCCAGCAAAGACTGGCTTTCTAGCTATAATTCTGTTCTCACTCATGGCTTTCGCCAATGAGAGACCAGCTACAAGTTTAGTGAAAGGTTAAGTCCTGTCAATCATTTAAACGATTTTTCCATGATTCAGAATTACCATTGTTTTTAATTTCTACACTACCGTTCATAATTTATAGGCTACCAATCAATTAAGTCCTGTCAATTTCTTATACATTTTCTCTTCTTACCAACCAACTTATCATACGTATCTTCTTTCTAAGCTGGTTTACTGCGGGTCGTCTATAATTATCTGGGCATCTAGGCTGGCTCCTCTCTGTTCTTCTGATCTTCTTCCTCGGTATTTCTTGGGACTTTTCATCTTTGTGTCCGTTGTTGTTTTTGTAACGAACACAAGACTTGACATAGTTTTTTAGACTTCTTTTTACATGATTTTACATGATTCAGAATTACCGTTGTTTTTAATTTCTACTCTACTATACATAATTTATAAGCAACCTATAAATTATGTAAGAGCCTCATAGGAAGTAATCAAGTTCTTTTTTCCTTTATATCAGGTTCACATTTCTATATCCATAGGTTCTTGTTTATCTGCACTCATCGTGATTTAATGACTAAACTACAGAAAACAAGCTACCTCATCGGTGATAGCTCGCCAGTTTACCATCTCTTGGCTTGCTGAATTTTTCCATCAGTGATGGAGGTTGGCGGGCATCCTGATCCTTCCTCATGTGTCACACTTATCCGGACACTTTTAAACTTTTCTATCCACTCGTACACTTCTTCACGGTAGTGCATTGTCCCCATATTGTGCTAAAAGCCTCCAATAAATTTCAGCCCCTGGCACTACTTCCGATCAGAGAAATCAGTTCACTTCCTTGATGCATACTGCGGCCATGTTTTCACTGTAAAGACAGCAAACAAAATGGCACAATTAGGCTCAAACTTCGAACACGTGACAGCAACAGTGCCAACTGTAAGCATGCGTGCACAGAACAAAGAAAAATTCTTTTTTTCTCCATTACATAGTTTCAATGCTGTAGCGTTTAGTAGTAAATAATACCTATGTAATAAGTAATTGAGTTACTTCCCCTGTTTTACTATTACCTCCACTTTGTGTAAATCTTTGATGTTCTGAGAGTATATAAACTCCGAGTTAATTGTAAAAGTATTCTAAGTAGAATAAAGCTTTCTCAAGCCCAACCATGTGTGTTCGTTTATTATTACGACCTAATAACTTCGGTTTTGATTGTATGATGTTCCACTAGAAATAATAAAATCCTGCAAGGATGGCTTTGGCATTAAATAACCCATGAAGGTTGATATGCCATTAAATAAAGAAACTAAACCAAACTTTTAGACAGCTACATAACATGTTATTCATATTTTTTTACACAGAATTTCAATGCTATAGAGTTTGGTAATGAATATTATTTAATAGTATTCATTTTTGTCTGAATGACATTCCACTAGAAATAATAAAATCCTGGTAACCACAAGGTTCCGAGTTCGATACGGTCCTCGCCAACTCAGCATATGGGTAGCACAGGGATCTGTGTGGTAAAGTAAGGAACTGATAGTAGGTGTGGCGCTCCACCTCAGACGCAAAAACAATCTCCTTGGTCTAGCGCTAGTGAAAAGGAGATAAACTCCCTCGCTGATTGGCTGATACCGACATTAGGCCGCCCGACGACTTTACTTTTTTATGTTTGGTTTAGATGGAAATTAACATTTATAAAATAAACTAGAAGCGGCTATCTGACGTTACTCAAGTAGAGGGAGGGATAATAAAAAAGTTAGTCACGCAGATCCATTGATTGCTTTGGTCTTTCATGATTGATTTATTCTTTTTTAATCAAGAACGCAACTAATGACTTTCCCTTCTCTTACTATTCAAATCCTAATTTTTAAATATCTTCCAGATATAGATAAAATCTTAATCTTTTTTACACAAAAAGCAAGCTCTGGTGGTAGTGAATGTGTATGCAGATTTACTTTGACATTAATTGTTTTATTTTAGTAGTTTCCTCCGGACATACACATATACATACACACCAACTGTCCTTTATATATGAATAGATGTTAAGAGTGTACCTATTTATAAACAATAAAAATGAATTTGGAAGGAGTTAAGTTCAAGTAATCAAGCAGTTTATGAACATTAGGATGAGACTTATTTAATGATATGCATAGAAGTAATATTCATTATATATATATATATATATATATATATATATATATATATATATATATATATCCTTAGCTAGGGTCGAACTCAGACTGAAAATATCTTATACTCACCAGCAGTACCAAAAGAAAATCATTGTTATATTATATATATATATATAATATATATATATATATATATATATTGAATAAACGAAGAAAACTTTAAATTTGCTTCATTGTAATAATTTATTTCAACTGATTACTGCAGCATCATGAGACATGGGCAAAAACATGGTTATTACTGAAGAAATTCCCAAAGAACACAGGGGTTTAAATTTTTAATTTTTTGGGGGACCCTCCCTCTTAATTTGGGATGGTAAGAGGGATGGAGCGAGGTAATTTGAATGAGGCGACGAGGATAGGAGAGGGGTAGGGTATATGTTAGTTACATAGGTGATTGATTGCCTGGGGTGGCTTATAATTCAGGTTGGAAGTTGAAATAGAAGAAAGTATGTTTAATTTGTTGCTAAATGTTGTCCCATAACAAAAAACTGCACTGTTCAAGGTCTTATTATAGAGGGTTTCAAGGTAATTCCATCTAACCAAAAAAGTCGGATAATAAGGAAAAAAGAATGATCAAAAATTTTACTTTTCATTATGGATGCACATAAGCAACAACAACAAAAAAAAACATTATATAATGTATAAAAAAATCATTCAAAGAAAAACATTTTACGAAAGAAAATCTTTGCTTACAATTTGAAAAAAAAACAAAGCTTTATTTCCAGAAGAATTATTCCTTCGGTCTAACTATACTATGGCAAAATCTGCATAAATCAAAATCACACAATTCAAAGTATGCATCGAAATATACATATATGTATGCAGGGGGGGGGGGCTGCGCACTTGTGTATTTAATTTAAATCAGTAATTATATTCATATATATCTATACACACAAATACTAAATATATAGATAATTCTCACACACATACACACATATATATAAGTTACCCTAACTTAGATATACATGCAATATTGAGCACTATTTACTTATAAATACAGGACATTATATTATCAATGTTAATAATATATATAGGTTGTGTGTGTGTGTGTGTGTGTGTACGTATGTATACATATATATATATATGTGTGTGTGTGTACGTATGTTACATATATATATATGTGTGTGTGTGTGTATGTACATGTATATATATATGTGTGTGTGTGTGTGTATATATGCATGTATATAAATATCTGTGTGTGTATGTATATATGTGTGTGTGTGTATATGTATGTATGTATATATATATACTTGTGTGTGTGTGTATATATGTGTGTATTATATATATATATGTGTGTGTGTGTATATATATATATATATATATGTGTGTGTGTGTGTGTGTGTGTGTGTCATCCACAGACATGTGTTTCGGTGTTTCACGCCTCTTCAGTGTGGCTAGACAAAACAACTAACTCGACCAGAAGCAAACCCTGCTGTATGCATATATATATATATATATATATATATATATATGAAGCATTAATTATGGAATACCAAAAATGTATCTTTTAAAATAAAAATTGACATCTACAGAGCAGTCATGCTTTCAACTCTACTATATGGTGCTGAAACTTGGACACTTTACTGCAAGCACATAAACCAACTTAATGCCTTTCACATGCACTGTCTTTTTGCCATTTGCTGTATAAAATGGGATGATAGAGCGAAAAATAATACAATATTAAAAAATATAACAACATTACAGGCATTTAAATCTTACTAGCAAATGTTCAGCTTAGATGGGCTGCTCATGTTGTCAATGAATGAGAACAGGCTTCCAAAGAAGATATTATATGGACAATTACCAAATGCTAAGCATTCTATTGGATGTCCACTCTTATGCTATAAAGAAAAATTGAAGGACAATTTGAAATGCTTCAATATTAACCTGAGTGCTTGGGAAAATCTAGCATCAAATTGGAAAGAATGGCATAAGACATATTTCACTAGATTAAAGAGCTTTGAAGAAAATAGACGAAACCTCGAGATCAGCTCCATCTAACTTTAAAAGAAAAATATCTGACTCCCACTTTACAAAATTTCATCTGTCAGTGTGCTGGACTGCTATCACACTTTAGGAAACAAATTACTCA
Organism: Doryteuthis pealeii; assembly: GCA_023376005.1. Taxonomy (NCBI): domain Eukaryota; kingdom Metazoa; phylum Mollusca; class Cephalopoda; order Myopsida; family Loliginidae; genus Doryteuthis; species Doryteuthis pealeii. Next base: position 52,917,398 of record CM042150.1, read on the forward strand.
CTGCTGACCCTCATCTATTGTTCATGATAGAGAGTCCACCATATATATTTATATATATATTTTATTGGCATTTCAGTCTCGGGAGACTATAATATAGTTTTTGTGCCCCTGAAGTTACAGCACATCCTGTGACTGTAAAGTCCAATGTTAGAAAAACATTCTCGACCGCAGATGTCACATGTGAAGGCTGTCAACCGGTAACTGCTGACCTCCATGCTGTGCCCTTACAGCACAATGTAGAAGGAGTTTCCCCTCCAGGGAAAAAAAAGAGTCTAGGCAAGATGTATGGAGTCTCTGGGTTTCCCAATTGACAGCCCCCCCCCTGCCTCGCTGGTGGGATCCAAAGGAATGGTGAACCAATACATTCGGTGTCAGTTTGGTTGCAGGACATTATTATTATCATTAGTAGTAGTTGTAGTAGTAATGTAGTTTGCTATATTTATAGATAAAGAGTGCTCAATATCAGTGATAGAGCATATATATCTGTTATGATAGCACAGACTGTGAGTTAACAGTTTTTGGTGACTGTCAGTTTTCTCATTTATGTGATGATCAGACTTTGGCCATAACTCTATAGATCTATTTACCTAGAGTAGTTACCTTAAAAAGATTAAAAGGCCCTAGTCAGCCCTATAATTTACCCATAGGTGGGGTATAAGAGATGGATTCATGCTTTCCCAAAGATCATTAGAGCAAAAGGAAATGCAAACAGCCCTGTCCAGGATTTGAACTTGAATCATCAAGTCCATTCCCTTAAACATTATACCATACAAACTTCCATCTCACTCTCTCTTTCATATATATATATATATATATATATATATATATATATATATATATATGGAGGCGCATATGCTAGTGGTTAGAGTCGTGGAAAATGGACTCATCAATTCGAGTTCAATTCCTAGACGAAGCTGTTGGCATTTCACATAGTGCTAATACCCTTGGGAAAGGTATGAATCCATATATTCTCCCTCCAGCTATGGGTTAAATAGTAGGGCAGACTGGGCTCTTTAACCTTGGGTAGGTAACCAGTCTAGGAGAGGGATAACTCTGAATTCAAAATTCCTGAGGTCAGTCGTTGATTGGGTTTGTGGCAACCCTTGATGCACCAATTCTTTCCTATCGACTGTGCCAAAAAGTGTGGATGGTCCAACGCAAGCCTTCACCACTATAAACAAATCACTGTGTGGGTGTTCATTGTATGAACCCTCATGCATCGAAAATTGACGAGAGAGTCTATAATAATATATAGATGAATGAATGAACAAATAAAAGGTTTAGCTTTTATTTATTTACATGGTGACAATATTTACAACCAATGATTTCCTACTAATATTGAGCACTCTTCTAATAACACTGTACGTTGGATTACTACAGCTTTTTCTAGTATAATAGTGCCAACCATACACACTAATAATATATATATATATATATATATATATATATATATAGAGAGAGAGAGAGAGAGAGAGAGAGAGAGAGATTATTAAATATTTATTACATCACCACATTTTGAAATAGAATGTTATTAACGATAATAAAATGCTAAGAATTTTTCACTTCATTTGAAAATAATTTTTATATGAAGCCTTATAAAATTCCATTCTAACATTGCTTTGAAGATGGTTAAATAAAAAATGAAATGTTAAATATTGGCATATTATCATTTATAGATAAATACATCCTCCTTATATATATATATATATATATATATATATATGATATTAGTAGAGGAAAAGAGTCAAGACATCACTATATATATATATATATATATATATATATATATATATATATATATATCCAATTGCTGCTTTAACATTTCCATTTCAGTGGCATCAATAAATAATCCAAAATACTCAATATATTAAAAACATCAGTAATAATAATAATAATAATAATAATAATAATAATATAATAATGTGAGGAAAGAGTTATGGTCTCTACCATGGTTTCAAATCAAATAATTTCATCAGGACACTACCCTACCTTAACTAAGTTGATGTAAAGGAATTACATCAATTTAGTTAAGTATAGGGTAGAGTCCTGATGAAATTATTTGGATTGAAACCATGGTAGACCATAACTCTTTTCCTTTATTATTATTATTATTATTATTATTATTATTATTATTATCATTATTATTATTATTACTGCTCATGTTTTTAATATATTGAGTACTTTTTGGATTATTTATTGATGCCACTGAATGGAAATGTTAAAGCAGCAATTGGATACTATATATATATATATATATATATATATATATATATATATATATATATATATATGTTATAGTGATGTCTTGACTCACGTCAGTCGTTGTTCCTCACTGGGGGGGGGGGCTTTTAGTAAGACAGAAGCAAATCAAGAATATTTTTCCCCATTAGAATTAATATAATTTCATTTAATTTTTTCCTGGCTCATACAATAAAATCAAATTAGAATGATTTATAATAAAATAATTGCTCCAAACATAACTTGAAAGCTGCAATAGTCGCAAGTGATGAAAGTCAAGGTAGCACCACATCTATTTTTACTAATTTATTCCTGTCTTTCTCATAAAAGCAATTCTATTTGGAATATAACAAGTATTAGTGACAAAGTAATCATCAATACTTTATATTTTATTACCCACTTGGAACCAACCGATAAGATTACCCATAAAAAAATGTCTCTATTCCGGGGCAACTGTAATATTTCACTGATAAGAGATTGCATTTTAACAGGTCTTGTAACTATATATATATATATATATATATAATATATATATATATATATATATATATACCAACCCCTATACAGGAGCAGAATATGACACAAGGTCAATTTCTTAAGCAGAGTTTAACATGTTTGAATTCAGAGTTTTCCTTCTCCTAGACTGGTTAACTAGCCAGAGAGAGCCCAGTCTGCCCTACTATTTATCCATAGCTGGAGAGAGAGTAGGATTCATACCTTTCCCAGGGTTAAAGAGCCCAGTCTGCCCTACTATTTATCCATAGCTGGAGAGAGAGTAGGATTCATACCTTTCCCAGGGATATTAGCGCTAAGTGAAATGCAATTACCACATCCAGGATTTGAACTCGGGGCGACAGTCCATTTCCCATGACTTTAACCATTACACCACGTGCTTCCATAGGTCCTGTAACTATAGAGTCTGGTAGAATGATCTCTCAACTTTGGAAAGTGAATAAAAAAGGCAACATAAACACTATTCAAAATTTTATATGGACAATTTAGCTCAGTTATAGGTAGAGCGTCGGACTATCAAGGTGAGGCCCTTCAACTCACAGTGATCTGTGCAGTAAAGTGAGGTGCTGAGGGTAGGTGTGGCACTCCACCTCAGATGCCAAAACAATCTCCTTGGTCTAGTGCTAGTGAAAAGCGGATAGAATCCCTCGCTGTCTGGCTGATACCGATTTTAGGCCACCCCGACGTCTTGCAACTTATGATAATTTTGTGGGTCTGAAGAAGATCATTTTCATTGAAATAGCAACATTTTTATTAGAACAATTAAAGATGCTCTTAAAGAATATAGCAATTTCCTGTTCAGCTTGCAACTGAATGATAATTTTGTGGGTCTGAATTTACATTGAAGATCATTTTCACTGAAATAGCAACATTTTTATCAGAACAATTAAAGATGCTCTTAAAGAACATAGCAATTTCCTGTTCAGCCTCCAACTGAATGATAATTTTGTGGGTCTGAATTTACATTGAAGATCATTTTCATTGAAATTCTCAATTTAAGAGATAATTACAGAATTCTAACTAGTATTCTTCATTCCTTATTAATTAGAAGCACCAGTATCATTATGGACTGCAGCTGCCAGAGTTCAGCAGATTCATGTGTTGTCTAGTTTTTTTGCTAAAATTAGAAAAGAAAACATTTAGCTGCCAAAAGTGTGAAAAAATCCCTTACTTCTAAGTGGTTAATCAAATTTTGATTACTTGGGCTTTTTTTTTCTATTACATCTACATCAAAGTCTTGATATTATCTTGTTGGAATCCAAAAGATAAGATCTTTATGTCTGCATATAAAGTGACTGAGAATTACTAAGCATTTTTGTTTCTAACTTCTGTTCTTGTGTACATGAGTCAACAATAAAGATTGTTTCAATGTTTTAAATCTTTTCTTATACCAAATTGCCAAACCGACACTCAATTCTCTACAAGATGGTAAATTCTTCTTATCTCTCTCTTCAACTGGAAATGTCTTTCACCAAGACTAAATAATTTTAAAAAGATGTTTAATTTGAAATCTGTGGGAACCTCATCTTCCAAATAAGCAAATAAAAAAGACAGTTACAAATAAAAATTCTAAGGAGGTAAGGTAAGCTTAGCATCTATATATTAATACTGATGTTCCTAATCCTCCGTCCCAAAACCTCGTGATTTCTTGGCAAATGCTCTACCAACTGAGCTAAATCAGCCTATCTTACAAACTACTATGTACATTACAAAAGTTTTGACTGTGCTATTCGCAGAATTCCGTCCCAGCCTCCTGCCTTAAAAAACGCTAGGCAGTGATAGCTGAAAAAACAAACCTCCCTATGAATGAAGTCCCTAGCTGAAGTGCTTAAGGCATTTTTCGTGAAAAGTTAATGCGATATTTTACCTCCTCCAGTCTTTTTCAACAAGTAAATGTAAATATCTTAACCCTCCCCCTCTTTAAAATATTTTAAGGGAGGGGGTTAGATATTTACTTGTTGATAAAAGGGCCGGGTTAGCTCAGTCGGTAGAGCGTTCGGCTAGAAACCACCAGGTTCCTAGTTCGATGCTGGTCCTCGCCAACTCAGCGTATGAGTAGCATAGGGATCTGTGCGGTAAAGTAAGGAGCTGATGGTAGGTGTGGCGCTCCACCTCAGATGCAAATAACAATCTCCTTGGTTTGGTGCTAGTGAAAAGGGGATAGATTCCCTTACTGATTGTCTGATACCGACATTAGGCCGCCCCGACGACTTTACTTACTTTACTTAATGCTTTCAAACCACTAAAAAAAATAATAATTTGTCGATAAAAATGCCTTCAATCTGCTAAAAAAATTTTTTTTTTTTCGCCAGTCAATTATAAATAAAAAATCAAAACATTTTTTCGGTATTTATCTTTTATTTTGGGAGGGTTGATTTTTCAGCTATCACCGTCTAGCATTTTTTAAGGCAGGAGGCTGGGGCGGAATTCTGCAAATAGCCCCCTTTTGACTCACCCTAGTATATAGACCTCTTCTACTTTCAAGTTCAAAACAATTTATACACAAAATGTAATGTTTAACAGGCATTGTCTCCTGTGAGAATAAGTTGTTCTCAATCTGTTTGTAATCAAAGATTAACTTAGGAACCTGAAATCTTTGACCTGTTTTTTATTCTTCTTAGAAGTTTAAATAAAGACATTCTTTTCTTTCTCTTTTAAATGCTCACATGGATAAAAAAGTGAGAATTTTTAACACGGGTTAATATATATATATATAAGTATAGATAAAAGGATATGAAAACAACACAATATGCTGTTAAAGTGAAAAGATTTTATATCATATTTTCACTTTAACAGCATATTGTGTTGTTTTCATATCCTTTTATCTATACTCATACCGTCGGATTCATTTCCTTTCTCTTAATTTATATATATATATATATATATATATATATATAGGGACAGTTTAGCTCAGTCGGCACAGTGTTCAGCTAGGAATCGCAAGGTTTTTAGTTCGATACTGGCCCTCGACAACTCAGTATATGAGTAACACAGGGATCTGTGCGATAAAGTGAGGAGCTGATGGTAGGTGTGGCGCTCCACCTCAGATGCTAATCTTCTTGGTCTAGCGCTAGTGAAAAGGGGATAGATTCTCTTGCTGTCTGGCTAATACCGACATTAGGCTGCCCCGACATATATATATATATATATATATATATATATGTGTGTGTGTGTGTGTGTGTGTGTGTGTGTATGTGTGTGTGTGTGTGTGTGTGTGTGTGTGTGTGTGTGTGTGTAATATAATCCAAATGACTGGTAAGTAAGGGATGATTCTATTTGGAATCATCGAAATCTCACTGTATAACCATACTGTATGCTCTTGTAGATGTAAACATATATATTCATACAAGGATTTTTATAAATCCCTAGAGAGCCCAATGTATAATAACCAATAAATCAATTATATACAGAGCAAAATTTAACAGATTTTACAAATAAGAATTTTTTTATTTGTAAAATTTGTCTGAAGACACTAGATTCATTTTCAGTTTCTGGTTGAAAAAAATATTATAACAGATGACGGTTTGTTAAGTTTTTATTTCTTTGAAATATATATGATGTTATTAGGGAATCTACATATGTCTTTTTATAGATATATTTGATGAATGTTTGGAAACTTTTTGGTTGTATTGGAAGTATGGAAAAATATAAGATGAGGAATAATAACCAAATTCAAAGTGATAAATATCTTTGCTGTTTTTAATTTTATTTACTAATCCTAATATTTGGTTTGAAAAATCACATAGGCAAGAAACTCCATGCGCATCCTTCCCTTACTTATATATATAATTTTCATATTATTGATCAAAGCCTGAAGAAGATACCAGAAGATCTGAAACACGTGTTGCATATGTAAGATAAAAAGAATTCAACAAATTTTCTAAAAACATGATACATTTTGCGAACCTTCTTTTTTATAATATATATATATATATATATATATACACACACACAAGGTGTGTCATAAATGTATTGAGATTGAAGCTGTATTTACCAAGATAGAAATGAACAATGAATAAAACATTAATTTTTTCAGAATACAAGGTGTGTCATAAAAGTATCGAGATTGAAGCTATTTACCTACCAAGATAAAAATGAATAATAAATGGAATGTTATTTTTTTTTCAGAATACAAGGTGTGACATAAAAGTGCCAAGTTTGAAGCTTTATTTACCAAGATAGAAATCAACAATGAATGGAATCTTAATTTTTTTTCAGAATACAAGGTGTGTCAAAAAGTACAAAAAAATCTCGATACTGTTTTGAGACACTTTGTATGTATATATATGTATATATGATGCTATTAGGGAATCTACATATGTTTCTTTATAGATATATCTGATGAATGTTGGGAAACTTTTTGGTTGTATTGGAAGTATTTCAAGATACCCCCATACCACCAACCCCATCACCCCTATCAGATTACTATACACACAGTGTGTGTGAGTGTATGTGTGTGTGTGTGTGTGTGTGTGTGTGTGTGTGTGTACACATTTATGTAGCACTCTAAAAATGGCTAGGCAGACAAATCAGGAACAAAAATAAAACTTATAGAATCTTCTTTGATCAACGGGATGCCTTTACAGTATTAAAAGGGGAAAAAAGACTTGATTACTACCATGTGCTGACCAAGAAAAGGTTATCCAATGTTGATAATTATCAGAATTGTTCAAAAGTAAATTTACTTTGCTTACAACAGGAGAAAAAGAAAGAGAGAAGAGAAAGCTGAAAAGAAAATATGAAATGAAAAAGCAAAAATTTATATAATTCTCTGCCTTCCTTTTCAACTTCAATTTTATCTAAAAAGTATAAATCTGTAATGGCCTAATTCATTGATATTATCAGCAATTTCATTCACAGAAATTCTTCATTCATATAATCCTTGTCATTCAAAAAGATCATGAACAGTTGATTATTATATTATCCCATATAAATAAATACATCACAAGAAAGAAAGAAAGAAAGAAAGAAAGAAAGAAGAAAGAAATTCAAATAAAAGAGAAAGAGGAAGACAAATATTGCAAAAAAAAAAAAAAAAAAAACAAAGAAGAAAAAAAAGAGAAAGAAAAAATTTCCAACAAAAAGAGAAAGTGGAAGATAATGAAAAATAAAGAAGAAAGAAAGAATAATGAATAAATAAACAAATGAAAGAAAAATAAAGAATGAATTTCTAGCAAAGGGAAAAGGGCATGAGAAAGAATGAAAAGAAAATAAGAAGAAGAGAAAGAAAGAAAAAAAAAAGAAACAAACAAACAAAAAGAAGCAAAAGAAAAAAACAGAAAGAAAAGGAAAAAAGAAAGAAAAGGAAAAAATAAAATAATCATTTCAGAGAAAAGAGAAAGTGAAAGAGTGTTAATAGAAAACAAAGAAAAATGAAAAGAAAGAAAAAATATCCAACCAGCCTAACAAAGAAGGAAAGAAAGATTGAATTTTAAGCAAAACAGATAGGGGAAGAAAGAATGAAAACAAATAGAAATGAAAAGAAAGAAAGAGAGAAAGAGAGAAAGAAAGAAAGGAAGGAAGGAAGAAAGGGAGAAGAAAGAAGAAAGATTGAATTTTAAGCAAAAGAGATAGGGGAAGAGAAATAATGAAAACAAATAGAAATAAAAGAAAGAAAGAGAGAAAGAAGAAAGGAAGGAAGGAAGAAAGGGAGGAAGAAAGAAAGAAATATTGAATTTTAAGCAAAAGAGATAGGGGAAGAGAAAGAATGAAAGCAAATAGAAATGAAAAGAAAGAAAGAAAGAAAGAAAGATGGATATCATCTGAAAACATCTAACATGATCATGTAAACATCAAAGTGAATGAAAGTTGATATCTTTGTTTAATAAATCCTACCTGTGATATCACAGTTTACATAAACAGCTGTTCATAACTATTTGTAGATTTTATTAATCTGCCCCTCCTCCTTCTATATTTCAGATAGAATTCCTAGGGGAGGGGATGGTGAATTATTTCAGAAAATGTCCTTTTTTTGCTGGACAATACAATATTGGCTGTTTCATCTATAAAAGATGATTGTGACTGAATAGTTAAATAAAAAGCAGACTTTTTCACCCTCACCCCCACCCTCTTCCCTTATGTTGGCTTTATGTCAAATTTCTTTACACATTTTATGGGAAAAACAGAAAGATCAAATATATGATCATTAGTCACTTTTTATGGATTATGACTGAAGGGCGGGGGGGGGGTTGAGGTAAATATAAGAGACCAGGTTGTTCAGGTGCTCACTTACCCACTCTCATTTTTGTCAACCTTTGTAAAATTTCCCTGCAATGAAACATTTTCTTCAAAATCTCTATGCAAATTCTTCTGGTATTATAAATGACCCACAAAGATTGGTATGTCGTTAAATAAGACTCAAACTCATGTCTTCTAGGTTTTGGGGAAGGTCTGAGTTCTACTCTGGCTGATACCTCATCAGCCAGAGTAGAACTCAGACCTTCCCCAAAACCTAGAAGACATGAGTTTGAGTCTTATTTAACGACATACCAATCTTTGTGGGTCATTTATAATACCAGAAGAATTTGTTTTCATATGGATTTCGGTCTTTAGACTATGGGTTTTATGGTGGTATTCAGTTATGTTTGGTCAGTTTTGGTGAAAAAATCAGTTTGGTTAGATCTTGTTGAAAAGGTTGGGGGGGGGGGTTCTTTTTTGTCTTTTTTTTTTTAAAGAAAATTTAAGATGTTTTCTGGGTTTATATTTTTGAAAAGGTCTCTCGAGTTGTTTGTTTGAGACTGTTGCAATTTAGGAGGATAAGACATGAGGAGTAATATGCATTGCTCTATTATGCTGTCTTGTGATATGTTGCCAGTAGGTTAAAATTTAATTTTTTCCTTCTCTTAGCTGAGTTGCCCAACCAATTCCAAGTTTGCCTTATTATTTTACCCATAGCTTGATTTTTGCTTTTTCCTAATGCAAATAGCCTTTGTGTGGATTTGAACTCAGATTATCAATTCTATTATTCATTCTATTAACCATTTGATCAATCCATTTTTTCAAATTATCAAAAGAAGAAATGTGCAGGGAGAAGTAGATTCATGCCTTTCACTAGGGCATAAGTGTGAAGTGATCATAGTCTCAGTGATTGAACTTACTACAGTAGCAATGGTCAATGAGACTAGCTTGCTAAAGACTAATCCAATGAAAGTCTCCCAATCTTAGAAACATAACATTGTATATTAATATACTATGAGTAGTTATTTACCTATCCCATTCATCCTGGGTATGGTGTGATACAAGGTCGCAATTATGGGGCATCCAGCAAGGATCAAACTCACTATTCAGTAGTAATGGATCAGCAAGACTAGCTTGCTAACCATTACACCAAGATGGGATGCTTAATATACCCAACTCGTTGGCCATGGGTAGGATGTAATACAAGGTTGCAAGTATAGAGTATCCAGCAAAGATCAAACTTTCTATTTAGTAGTAATGGATCTACGAGACAAGCTTGCTAACCCTTATACCATGATAGGACACCCTTTCATTATATAATGTAACTCAGTCGGTATAGCGTCTACCTAGAAACTACAAGGTTCCTGGTTCAATACCGGCCCTTGCCAATTCAGAATTAGTAGCACAGGGATCTTTGCGGTAAAGTAAGGTACTGATGGTAAGTGTAGTGCTCCAACTCAGATACAAAAACAATCTCCTTGGTCTAGCACTAGTGAAAAGGGGATAGACTCTCTCACTATCTGGCTGATACTGACTTTAGGCCACGCTGATGAATTTACTTTTACTTTTTTATAATATTATGAGTTCTTTCTTTTCGAAGTCCGTCGCAGACAACGATGACGTCACTTCATGTCTTCATTTCTGGACCCTATGGTGGCTCATTTGTCCAGTTCTGAACCTGCAGATGCGGTCACACACACTGCAGGGGAAATTCCCATCTACATCTGGCTGTTCATGACGATGAAGATGTCGCTGCTCTGCAGTCCTGTTTATCTCAATATTGAGCTGCTTAGCTCCTGTGCGGCAAGCGTTATGAACTATTACGAGTAATACATACACTTGAACAGCAAGATGAATAAAATTAAAAAAGATGTTGACAAAAAAGATTTTATTTTTCTTCAGGCAGCTGCCACCTTTGTGTGTATATCATTGGGCGTGGTTCAAGCAGTAAGGGTGCAACAAAATACAAATGTCATCTTTCCAAGTTTATTAGAAGCACCCCACCCTCCATTCTGGACCATCTGCGTTTTGACTCTTTTTATGCCTGCTGTGAAATATGTACACACATGTATGCGTGGGTGTGTGAGCATGCATGTTTGTGTACATATGTGTTTGTGCATGTATGTGTATGTGTGTCTGTGTGCGTGAATATTTTTCGTGACTTTTCTTTTTCAATCAGTTTTTTTTTTATTGTATATTCAACCTCTTCTTATAAAGAATACAGAGCATTGGGAACTTTAGCAACTATCTAATACAAACATACATAGACACATGCATACAGAAAATTGCTACTATTAGGGAGTGAAAGGTCAGCCTATCATGGTGTAATGGTTAGCAAGCTAGTCTCACATATCCATTATTACTGAATAGCAATATTTTTGTAGGAAATTTTCACATCTAGCCTTCCATAACTTTGCCTCAACAAACACTATAATCTTCATATAACGACTGCTATTTACACAGTAACATTGCAACCAACAAAGCCTTCATCAGATGATGACTCTGGGTTCAGGCATGGTTTTGGGGCCAAAGCATCATTACCACTAACCCAGAGCACCCCAGCAGTATCTCACAATACCACCAGACTTTGTCAGTTTGATGTCACAATATAGGACTGCCATATCCGCTGATGCGGTTAGAGCTTTCTCCTGAATCTTTTTTAAGTATTTCCTCTTGTCTGGTGGAGAAAGTCCAAGTTTTTTATAACTTGGACTTTCTCCACCAGACATATATATATATATATATATATATATATATATATATATATATATATATATATATATATATATATATATACATGCCTCAACAAACACTATATATATATAGTGTTTGTTGAGGCATGTGGTGTAATGGTTACCATTATAGAGAAAATGGACACAGTGAGATGAGTTCAGTTTTTGGACAGGGGGTTTGCATTTCACATAGTGCTAATACCCTTTGGAAATGTATGAATACAACTATATACATCAATATCATATATATATATATATATAGAGAGAGAGAGAGATAGATATGTATATATATATATATATATATATATATATATATAGAGAGAGAGAGAGAGAGATAGATAGATAATATAGTTTGCTATATTTATAAGTAAAGAGTGCTCAATATCATTGAGAGTATGTATATCTATAAGTTAGTGTAACAGGTATAAAATCAATGGCACTTGGTAACTGTCAGTTTCTTGCCTATGTAATTTTCAAACCAAGTGAATAATTTGTGTTCATATTTTCCTTATATACTGATGTAGTGCATCATGAGAAGGATGGCTAAGCTTTGGGGGTATGATTGAAGGGTCAGTTTAGTTTGTGGAGCATTATGGGAAGGCTGGTTTACTTGTGTGGTATTCCAGGATCCTATCACTTTTGTGATTTGTTACTTTATTTCTTGGTGTTTAATTTATTCTAGTGTTTTTTTTATATATTATTGTTGTTGTTTTTTTTTTATTTATTTATTTTCACTTATTTTTGTTTTATTTATTAATTATTTGTTTGTTTATCTTATTCTTATTTTGTATTATTCTTTTATTTATTCATATTCTGTTTATTTTTATTCAGTCGGTAGAAAATATACTGCCCAAGATTGGATTTTGTCGGAGTGGTACTGATAGTGAGAAATTAAGTTGGACCTTGATTTTTTTGAGTGTTGGTTTGCTTGGTCATCTTGTCATTCGTCGGTCCTAGAAACTCACAAGGTTCTATTCATAATGTCACATATCATGGCAGTCCCTATGCCCGACCGGATCTGCAGCAGGGTCTCTGCGCTGCGTCAGATGTCATCGCTGACGCGATACGACGGAGGGGCCTAGCATCGAGCGGTCGACAGTCAGGCAGATCAGGACCTAAGCCAGGTGGATATCGAGACATGAGATGCACGGCGTTGAGCGACTCATGGGCTTTCCTGAAATGGGTGTCCTAGGATCGGCAAACGTTGTGGGATTAAGACGAGAATTGGCAACAGACGTATGACTCAAGTCACGCGAGCGACCTTAAGTCCCAGAGCAGAAACTAGATAGCACAATGCAAGTACGTCTCACGGTCGTAAAAGGTAATACCAAAGTCTGGATTTAATGGGATTATCTACGGGTGTTAAGATGAAAATAAATTTCAAATTCCTAATTACTTGAGTCAAAGAAGCAGAAATAGATGAGAAAGATCGTAATTTTCCTCAAAACAAACGGAACTGATCCTCGCTCACTCAGCGTATGAGTAAAAACAGGGACGTGCCGGGAAAGAAGTAATGAGTCTGCATGGTTAGGTTGTGGGTTGCTCCACCTCAGACACCGGTCTAAAAATAATCTCCTTAGGCTAAATTGCGCAAGTGAAAAGGAATAGAGCTCCCTGCGATTGGCTGATACCAAACTTAGGGCCACCCCCGAAACTTTAAACTTTACTTATATCGTATTGCATTCAGTCTCGGAAGACTATAATAATAAGTTTTTTGGGCGGCGCACCCTGAGTTACAGCACCTCCTGGTGATCGAATAGTCCAATTTTGTGAATAAACATTACTCGGCCATAGTGTGAAGGCTGTCCCTTGAAAGATGTTTATGTGCGTGACTTTGTTGTCGCTGGCTGTTTCTTCTGGACCCTCATTCAGGCTTCATGGGTGTTGCATCGAGTGACTTCAAGAATGAACAGTCCCTATCGAGAGAGAGCCTGCCACTACCAAAGGGCGTCCTCGAGCCAAATTTACCAACAAGCTGCGCAATGCAAAGACCGGTATGAGATCGATATCTTATGAACATCCTTGAAGTATAGCAACTGGAGGAGTGGGCCAACGTTGAATGTCAGAGTCCTCATTTATATCAAAAGAGAGAGCTCTGGCATTTGAAGGTTAAACTGAATGGTAAAACCTGATGTTTTAACAGATTCCATGGGGATATTCCATGCATGATCCAATGCAGCCGCGACATCGAGTACCACGATAACCGAGCCATATTGATAGAATTTTGATTATACCTTTTTTATATTATATCTTTTATAATGTCTTTTAAAGTTTGAATCTTAATTTTAATTCATTGCAAGTTGTTAAGTATTCAAGTGTAGAGGGGAATTGTAAGGAAGATAATTTATTGTATTTCAATGTCTAATATAATTATGTGATATTGAGTTCCAATATTTTGTTAAAATATTTGTTTTCTTATTTTTTATGTAATTCTAGTGGAAAGTTAGTTATTTAATGGCTAGTTTATTTTCTTGTCGGTACAAAAATGTTACAGTTGTTTTGATTATGATTGTAGTTAAGACTGGATCTGTTTTCAAATTTACAATTCCAGGGGTTATTTTTTTGTGTGTTTTGGGTCTTAATTTTTTGATTTCACCCAATGTGTCTGGAAAATGCGCTCTGTTTGATATTTTATATTGGTGTAAAAAAATCACATACAAGTCACAGTATTCTCGGGGCCAAAGACACATTGTGAGACACTCCAAGAAACCTCTAAACTCAAGGAAACAATATATTACTGTTTCGGTAGAAAACCAGTTGATAACAGGAAAATATAATAAGAAACGAGAGAGTTTCGGACTATTTAGTAGGTATTTACTACAAAGCTAACCAATCTTAGCGATGGGTAGGATAAACAGAATCGATTCAGCCAACTTTCATCATAAGAGCATTATCCGACCGTAACGAAAGCAAACTGGTTCTTCTTCATACCAAGATTATGAACATCGCTTAAAAAGACTATTTTTGCTATGTGTACCAATAGTAAGCGATTATACAAAAAAGAGTCATTTGCCATCTTCCTAATATCTTCTATCACTACATGATAAATTAGATGAAAGAGACATCTATTTAGATATTATATATATCGAATAAGATAAATTAAGCAAGTATTTGAGAGATGATTTTTTCTTTGAGAATAAGCTAGATGGTCCTCCGAATAAGATGTTATGAGGGAGATATACAGGCACCCACCAAGACATATCCGTTAGTGGAACAACTTGTATCCCTCACAAAATCATACACAACCAACATATATCAAAATACACGATTAGACTGAAGACTAGGACCATTGGTGGGTACATTGGCCTGCTGGAGAGCCAGGGAATGAGCTCCAGCCTTATATCTATACTATGTGCTATACGCCAGCACAATGGACATGTTATAAGTGGGCTGCCCACCAGAACATACATTGACCAACATGTAAGGATGCAAGTAGCGACTCACACGAAGCTAAGGGAATGGGATAGAAGCGTTTTGCGAGAGAGATCTTATCATGGTGATAAATTCCGCGGTGCAAAATAACAGAACCTACATGATGACTGATGAGTATTGATTGGGATTCAAAAATATTAATTGTAATCCCATGATCGCAGAAATGATTGGTGTCAAATAGGTTGATTACACTATGTATGAAGGTTAATTATACATGTATAGTTGGTTTGTCAGTATTGTTCTACATTTGTACTGCTATGGTGAACACAGGGTATCTATTTTAACAGAACGTTTCACAGGGCCAAAGTAAATTATTACTACGAAGATAGATTAAACAGTCCTACAATTAGTGGATAACATGGAACTTAAATGCAATACTTAAATCAATATAATAAAATTAAGAAACTAGACAGAGTACAGAAGATTATTCACCACCAGATAGTACAGCTAGGGTTATATAGTGATAGAAATTAAGAATTTATTTCTTGTGTGCAAGTGATAGTGATCACAATCAAGAGAAAGTATGATACAGAACGGCAATGTTAGAGAACACTATTTAAAAATGGACTAAAAGAGAAAATAGAGGATTATCTACATAAAAGCAAAAAAGAAGAAAAAAAAAGTAAGAGGAAAAAAATATGCAAGTTTTTTTTTCCTTGTTCTTCATAATCTACATTTGGAGTTTATTATAGCATATGTCGTTATAGAGAGACTATAAAAAAATTGGTAGAACAGTTTTGACCTGCGAGGGTTTGTAACTCAATGAGGGAAGGTGAGTAATATTTGCACAGGATGAAAACGGACTGGACAAGAGATAAATAGAAAGGCGAGCCTTGCATTATCTTACATTTTTTATACTAACACTAGAACCAGGGAATTGAGTTTTTTTCAATTGAAGGGTAATTGCCTATACTCCTACTCAGTTCCTTACTTTACTACCCGCTCCCTGTACGCTATTGTCATAACACTGTATTGGCTGAGGCGACGCCGAGGAATTGATCACATTACCGATAATGTAAAACTTAATGCGTGGTCCATTAAAACAGGATTTGGCATAATGCCATTAACTACCAACTAAAGCATAACCAAAACCACATCTTTGTGCACGGTCTCCTATTCAGCACTCAAAGTTATGGTGGGTGTTGATGATAGATCATGGCTGATAAATACTTGGTTATTATTGTCAAGTGAAGAGAATTGAAATAGAAATAATAGGATAAGAATCTGGATAAGATTTCATTTAAGTTACTTGTGGTTGATTCGATGATTAGAATTTTGTATAGTGTTATACTGTAATTGGAGATAGATTTTGTTCGTTGTTCATAGATGTTGTATAGAAGATGAGGATATAAGTATGATTATTTGGATGGATGATGAATTAATTGAGTTTGTTGTTATTTAGGAGGGATTGATGACTCAAGAGCAAGATTATTGTTATGGTTGATGATGACTAAACTATTGGTTGTTGTTACTTCATTTAATTTCTGGGATCGAAGCGATTGCATGATGACGAAATTTTGTTATTGGAGAAAGGTTAGTTGGTGCCATCAAGATGATGATGGTTATTGTTATTGTTATTATTGTTGTCATAATTGTGATCATCATCAGAAAAATTCAAATGGTATATTTATTGATTTATTTCCAATACCAAATAAGCACACTGCAAAATTCAATGATTTTAGTGCATCATGGGTAACTATACTGTTTCCTAAAGCAATGCATTATGGGTAACTATGCAGCTTGATAGGAAATGCAAAAAAAAAAAAGATGCAAGTATAAGTATGGTTATTCTGACCTGCATCTGCATTCTTTTGGCATTCTTCTTCTTCTTCTTCCACTGCTCATTGATGTTGGCTGTTGCACATATCACGCACATTCTTGGATCTTTTGTGTTTTGTGAAGTCAAAATGGCAGTGCTAATGTACCAAAGAATGAAAGATAGAACTTACCACCTCAGGTATTGAGACTCAGGTAGACTCTGCCATGTTGCATTAGTTCCAACCTATTGCATAGACTATTGACTTTTAGGAATGGTATGTTCTGGCATTGCTATAATTCTGGCACGTCTCTCCTGATTCTCTTCATATATTTTAATATATTAAATGAAATAATCAAAAAGTATCAGCACCAAAGTTTTACACTTTTTTTTTCAAATTTTCATATTCAAAATTCAAAAACTCAGTTTCAGCTGAGCAACTTATAGGGTAATTTATGAAGAAACGTGGTGTAATGGTTGAGATTGTAAGTAATGGACAATGCAAGAGGAGTTCAAATCCTGGATGAGGCTGTTTGCATTTCCCATTGCACCTGAGCAACTTATATAGTAATTTATAGAGGTGCATTGTTTAATTGTTAACTTTGTGAGAAATGGACAATGCAAGAGGAGTTCAAATCCTGGATGAGGCTGTTTGCATTTTCCATTGCACCTAAGCAACTTATATAGTAATTTATAGAGGTGCATTGTTTAATTGTTAACTTTGTGAGAAATGGACAAAGCAAGAGGAGTTCAAATCCTGGATGAGGCTGTTTGCATTTTCTATAGCACCTGAGCAACTTATATAGTAATTTATAGAGGTGCATTGTTTAATTGTTAACTTTGTGAGAAATGGACAAAGCAAGAGGAGTTCAAATCCTGGATGAGGCTGTTTGCATTTCCCATTGCACCTGAGCAACTTATAGTAATTTATAGAGGTGCATTGTTTAATTGTTAACTTTGTGAGAAATGACAAAGCAAGAGGAGTTCAAATCCTGGATGAGGCTGTTTGCATTTCCCATTGCACCTGAGCAACTTATATAGTAATTTATAGAGGTGCATTGTTTAATTGTTAACTTTGTGAGAAATGGACAAAGCAAGAGGAGTTCAAATCCTGGATGAGGCTGTTTGCATTTCCCATTGCACCTGAGCAACTTATATAGTAATTTATAGAGGTGCATTGTTTAATTGTTAACTTTGTGAGAAATGGACAAAGCAAGAGGAGTTCAAATCCTGGATGAGGCTGTTTGCATTTCCCATTGCACCTGAGCAACTTATATAGTAATTTATAGAGGTGCATTGTTTAATTGTTAACTTTGTGAGAAATAGACAAAGCAAGAGGAGTTCAAATCCTGGATGAGGCTGTTTGCATTTCCATAGCACCTGAGCAACTTATATAGTAATTTATAGAGGTGCATTGTTTAATTGTTAACTTTGTGAGAAATGACAAAGCAAGAGGAGTTCAAATCCTGGATGAGGCTGTTTGCATTTCCATAGCACCTGAGCAACTTATATAGTAATTTATAGAGGTGCATTGTTTAATTGTTAACTTTGTGAGAAATGACAAAGCAAGAGGAGTTCAAATCCTGGATGAGGCTGTTTGCATTTCCCATAGCACCTGAGCAACTTATATAGTAATTTATAGAGGTGCATTGTTTAATTGTTAACTTTGTGAGAAATGGACAAAGCAAGAGGAGTTCAAATCCTGGATGAGGCTGTTTGCATTTCCCATTGCACCTGAGCAACTTATATAGTAATTTATAGAGGTGCATTGTTTAATTGTTAACTTTGTGAGAAATGGACAAAGCAAGAGGAGTTCAAATCCTGGATGAGGCTGTTTGCATTTCCCATTGCACCTGAGCAACTTATATAGTAATTTATAGAGGTGCATTGTTTAATTGTTAACTTTGTGAGAAATGGACAAAGCAAGAGGAGTTCAAATCCTGGATGAGGCTGTTTGCATTTCCCATAGCACCTGAGCAACTTATATAGTAATTTATAGAGGTGCATTGTTTAATTGTTAACTTTGTGAGAAATGGACAAAGCAGAGGAGTTCAAATCCTGGATGAGGCTGTTTGCATTTCCCATAGCACCTGAGCAACTTATATAGTAATTTATAGAGGTGCATTGTTTAATTGTTAACTTTGTGAGAAATGACAAAGCAAGAGGAGTTCAAATCCTGGATGAGGCTGTTTGCATTTCCCATTGCACCTGAGCAACTTATATAGTAATTTATAGAGGTGCATTGTTTAATTGTTAACTTTGTGAGAAATGACAAAGCAAGAGGAGTTCAAATCCTGGATGAGGCTGTTTGCATTTCCCATTGCACCTGAGCAACTTATATAGTAATTTATAGAGGTGCATTGTTTAATTGTTAACTTTGTGAGAAATGGACAAAGCAAGAGGAGTTCAAATCCTGGATGAGGCTGTTTGCATTTCCCATTGCACCTGAGCAACTTATATAGTAATTTATAGAGGTGCATTGTTTAATTGTTAACTTTGTGAGAAATGACAAAGCAAGAGGAGTTCAAATCCTGGATGAGGCTGTTTGCATTTCCCATAGCACCTGAGCAACTTATATAGTAATTTATAGAGGTGCATTGTTTAATTGTTAACTTTGTGAGAAATAGACAAAGCAAGAGGAGTTCAAATCCTGGATGAGGCTGTTTGCATTTCCCATTGCACCTGAGCAACTTATATAGTAATTTATAGAGGTGCATTGTTTAATTGTTAACTTTGTGAGAAATGACAAAGCAAGAGGAGTTCAAATCCTGGATGAGGCTGTTTGCATTTCCCATTGCACCTGAGCAACTTATATAGTAATTTATAGAGGTGCATTGTTTAATTGTTAACTTTGTGAGAAATGGACAAAGCAAGAGGAGTTCAAATCCTGGATGAGGCTGTTTGCATTTCCCATAGCACCTGAGCAACTTATATAGTAATTTATAGAGGTGCATTGTTTAATTGTTAACTTTGTGAGAAATGGACAAAGCAAGAGGAGTTCAAATCCTGGATGAGGCTGTTTGCATTTCCCATAGCACCTGAGCAACTTATATAGTAATTTATAGAGGTGCATTGTTTAATTGTTAACTTTGTGAGAAATGGACAAAGCAAGAGGAGTTCAAATCCTGGATGAGGCTGTTTGCATTTCCATAGCACCTGAGCAACTTATATAGTAATTTATAGAGGTGCATTGTTTAATTGTTAACTTTGTGAGAAATGGACAAAGCAAGAGGAGTTCAAATCCTGGATGAGGCTGTTTGCATTTCCATAGCACCTGAGCAACTTATATAGTAATTTATAGAGGTGCATTGTTTAATTGTTAACTTTGTGAGAAATGACAAAGCAGAGGAGTTCAAATCCTGGATGAGGCTGTTTGCATTTCCCATTGCACCTGAGCAACTTATATAGTAATTTATAGAGGTGCATTGTTTAATTGTTAACTTTGTGAGAAATAGACAAAGCAAGAGGAGTTCAAATCCTGGATGAGGCTGTTTGCATTTCCATAGCACCTGAGCAACTTATAGTAATTTATAGAGGTGCATTGTTTAATTGTTAACTTTGTGAGAAATGGACAAAGCAAGAGGAGTTCAAATCCTGGATGAGGCTGTTTGCATTTCCATAGCACCTGAGCAACTTATATAGTAATTTATAGAGGTGCATTGTTTAATTGTTAACTTTGTGAGAAATGGACAAAGCAAGAGGAGTTCAAATCCTGGATGAGGCTGTTTGCATTTCCATAGCACCTGAGCAACTTATATAGTAATTTATAGAGGTGCATTGTTTAATTGTTAACTTTGTGAGAAATGGACAAAGCAAGAGGAGTTCAAATCCTGGATGAGGCTGTTTGCATTTCCATAGCACCTAAGCAACTTATATAGTAATTTATAGAGGTGCATTGTTTAATTGTTAACTTTGTGAGAAATGGACAAAGCAAGAGGAGTTCAAATCCTGGATGAGGCTGTTTGCATTTCCATAGCACCTGAGCAACTTATAGAGTAATTTATAGAGGTGCATTGTTTAATTGTTAACTTTGTGAGAAATAGACAAAGCAAGAGGAGTTCAAATCCTGGATGAGGCTGTTTGCATTTTCCATAGCACCTGAGCAACTTATATAGTAATTTATAGAGGTGCATTGTTTAATTGTTAACTTTGTGAGAAATAGACAAAGCAAGAGGAGTTCAAATCCTGGATGAGGCTGTTTGCATTTCACATAGCACCTGAGCAACTTATATAGTAATTTATAGAGGTGCATTGTTTAATTGTTAACTTTGTGAGAAATGGACAAAGCAAGAGGAGTTCAAATCCTGGATGAGGCTGTTTGCATTTCCATAGCACCTGAGCAACTTATATAGTAATTTATAGAGGTGCATTGTTTAATTGTTAACTTTGTGAGAAATGGACAAAGCAGAGGAGTTCAAATCCTGGATGAGGCTGTTTGCATTTCACATAGCACCTGAGCAACTTATATAGTAATTTATAGAGGTGCATTGTTTAATTGTTAACTTTGTGAGAAATGGACAAAGCAAGAGGAGTTCAAATCCTGGATGAGGCTGTTTGCATTTTCCATAGCACCTGAGCAACTTATATAGTAATTTATAGAGGTGCATTGTTTAATTGTTAACTTTGTGAGAAATGGACAAAGCAAGAGGAGTTCAAATCCTGGATGAGGCTGTTTGCATTTCACATAGCACCTGAGCAACTTATATAGTAATTTATAGAGGTGCATTGTTTAATTGTTAACTTTGTGAGAAATGGACAAAGCAAGAGGAGTTCAAATCCTGGATGAGGCTGTTTGCATTTCACATAGCACCTGAGCAACTTATATAGTAATTTATAGAGGTGCATTGTTTAATTGTTAACTTTGTGAGAAATGGACAAAGCAAGAGGAGTTCAAATCCTGGATGAGGCTGTTTGCATTTTCCATAGCACCTGAGCAACTTATATAGTAATTTATAGAGGTGCATTGTTTAATTGTTAACTTTGTGAAATGGACAAAGCAAGAGGAGTTCAAATCCTGGATGAGGCTGTTTGCATTTCACATAGCACCTAAGCAACTTATAGAGTAATATATGGAGACATATGGTGTAATGGTTATTGTCAAAATGGACATGGCAAGACAAGTTCAAATCTACTGTAAATCCTCAATTATAGTCCACCCTTGGGTATAATACGCAGGGATTTTAGGAGGCTGTACCTTTGAAAAAAAATGTGTTTGAATAAGCATTGCCAGACAGCAAATAGAGGCTCGGACATTGCTTAGAAATTATTTTTCATTTTAACCTCATATATAGTACACACTAGGGATTTTGACCTTTAAATTATTTTGGATAAGTGCAGATTATACTCGAGGATTTACAGTATAATATATTTCAATATATTAAATGAATTAGTATTATTTAGATTTTTCAGACTGTTGTTATATACACAACATTTCGGTCAATGTGCTCTCTGGCCTTCCTCAGGTGTTTCTTGTCAAAATTGGGAATCTTTAGGTCAAATTCAGGAACCTCCTTGTCATAATAATAACAGACTACTTAAAATAGCTTAACACTTGTACTCAGTCATGATTAGTGGAATGAAAACAGTCTACACTATTGGATTGAATAAAGGGTTAGGTTCAAATTTCTGTGAAGGTTCCTAATTATGACATGATGGCTTCTGAGTTTGACAAGAAACATTTGAAGAAGACCAGAGAGCACATTGGCTGAAAAATTGTGAATTTGAAAATAAAGATGAGGGACAACTGTCCGAAAAATCTAGATAATACAAATTATCAAATCTCATCTCAAAAATTCAGACAAATATTAAATGAAGGGATCAAAAAGTATAAGAACTGAATTCAAAAGAAATTGACCTTGTGCTACATCCTGCTCATGGGGAAGAGTTGGTAAAAATATATATTGAAATGTATTTTAAGGAGGTGATGGTGGTGTAATGGTTATCATCATAGGAAATGGACACAGCAACTAGTTCAAATCCTGTACAAGGCTGTTTGCATTTCACATAGTGCTAAAAACCCTTGGGAGAGGTATGCATCCAATTACTCTCCCTGCAACTATGGATAAATAGTAGAGCAGACTGGGCTCTTTAACTTTTGTATAGCATGACTAGTCTGTGTCTATATGTATTTACTCAACTCCTCCACCACTTGCAGGATGTAACACAAGGCCAATTCTTAAGTGGAGGACAGCAGGTTTGAATTCCTTCTTCTAGACTGTTAATTAACCAAGGCTAAAGAGCTCAGTCTGCCCTACTATTTACTCATAACTGGTAGGAGAAGAGATGGATTCATACCTTTCCCAAGGGCATTAGTGTTTTGTGAAATGTGATCAGCCTTGTCCAGGACTTGAACTCACCAATTTCATTTCACCACAAATGTAAAGTTATACATATACACATGTGTGTGTGTGTGTGTTTCTATCTACATGCATTTATGTAAGTCGTTGGGTGGCCTAATGTCGGTATCAGCCAGACAGCAAGGGAGTCTATCCCCTTTTCACT
Source organism: Doryteuthis pealeii (assembly GCA_023376005.1). Lineage (NCBI taxonomy): Eukaryota > Metazoa > Mollusca > Cephalopoda > Myopsida > Loliginidae > Doryteuthis > Doryteuthis pealeii. The sequence continues at coordinate 52,940,747 of CM042150.1, forward strand.
AGTGCTAGACCAAGGTGATTATCTTAGTATCAGAGGTGGAGCACCACTTCTACTATCCGCTTCTCACTTTACCGCACAGATCCCTGTGCTACTCATATGCTGAGTTGGTGAGGGCTGGTATTGAACCAAGAACCTTGTGATTCCTATCCGAACACTCTACCGACTGAGCTAAACCAATATATTGGAAATTTTGGTATATATAAGATGCGATTAAAAAGTATTTAGATTGAAACTAACTTTTTTAATTCTAAAATTTTTAATTTAAATGTGTACACAGCTAGACAAGAGAGAGCTAATTTGAAAAAAACATTTTGTGCTTTACCTTCATCTAAGGTTGCCCTTCTCTCCCATATACATCTTTTCTTTGTTTAGACCCATCCCAGTCCATCAAGGCTACAGGCCCCTAAGAATCTTTGGGCACAACCTACCAAGCAGCAAAAAGACAATTCTTAGGCCACCTGAAACCCACGTCATCAAATTAGCAGTTTCTTCAAGACTTGTCAAGTCCTTGAATTTATCACACAATCCAGGCATGTAATCATGACACTTGAAAGTGACATTTTCATAATCTTTTTTTACCCTGAGGCTATTGGAGAATACTTGATTCTTCTTTGTTTATTCCTTTTCTCCCTTCAATGTGTATATTTGTTAAATAAACATTATAACTATTGTCTCAAGTTTTCTTTGATTATTTCTATTTTATTGTTTTATAGTCTTTCATCTTTTCATCACCATCATCTTTTCATCACTGCCCAATTCCAAATATTTTGGAGGAAATGTTTTTATCGAAAGTGATAGATAAGGATTTAATGTTAGCATTTTATTCAGCTTTTTTTTTCTTTTTTTTTTTTTTTTTTTGCACCCGAGGTGCAATCACAGTTGCAACAACTGTGATTGTAGCCAGTTTAAAACTGTTGAAAGTTTCTTTTTGTAGTCCAAATATGGGTAATATCAACCATCACAGGTCATTTTCTATGACACAGGTGATCTTATATTGTGGAGTGCTGGATTAATTCTGTGATTCAAGGGATTTATAGAGGGCCTAATGTCATGTGTGAACACATAGGCCAATAGTCCTGATTTGAAGTGCATATATATATATATATATAATGAAGGCATGTGAAGATGCTCGCCTATTTTATTGTTTTATAGTCTTTCATCTTTTCATCACCATTAGCTTAAGCTACTGCCCAATTCCTTTGGACATATGAGAAGTCAGAATATTTTGGATGAAATGTTTTTGGTGAAACACAGAATTATGCAAGTGCTGCACTCTCCATACTCACAAGACCTAGCTCTGTATGATTTTTCTTATTTCCTACACTAAAAATTCATCTCAAGTGTACGATTTGAGGACATGGAGGACATTAAAAGAAATATGACAACTTCATACCATATCAAAAGAAAAGTTTCAGAAGTGCTTCAACCAATGGGAAACTTTTTAGAATAAGTTTGTTGATTTACAAGAGGACTATTTTGAAGAAAATTAATGTTTCATTTATCATTCATTTCTGTCTTGGCAAATACAGCTTTAGTCTTGATAGATTTTGAACATGCTTTATCTATATTAGAATAACCAAATAATAAATTAGAATAACCAAATACAAATCGTATGTTTTTGAATCTGTTATCTGAATTCAAATTTAAATTTCAATTAGATTTTGTCTCAGATACTGAATTTTGCAAAACTCACTTTTAAAAATAAATATCTAGATATTTAAATTTAAATAAATATCAGAGAATATGGCATTTATGCGCATATATATGAATAAAATTATATCTACATATTATCTTAAATGTATACACACACATGTGCATGTATGTCTATGTGTCTTCAGCTATATGCATATATGTGTGTATATGTGCATAGATAGATGTAGATATCTATTGATGTGCAGATAGATAATAAGCAACTGTATGCAGGAATATATTTGATTCTTTTACAAATATGTTTATTGATTTGATTGGCAACAAAGGTTGAGGAACCAATCAATTTAGTCAAATATTGATTTTCAGCTTTTTAATGTTCCAAATTATGACTACTCAAAATCAGAACCTATCTGATTTCTCCAATGGAAAAATCACCAAAAATGCACCAAAATGCTTCTCTCAAAATTTAATCATATTCCAGTGGAAATGCGTCACTCATTTAAATTCTCATAAATATACCTCACGAGTTTTCAAAGTTGGCCTTTTTAAAATGATTTTGTGTTACATAATTATTAGATACCTAATATTTATGGCAATAGTGTAGAAATCAAAATGGCCGTTATAAGCTACAGCCCACGGCCTTGAAGGATGAGTGACAAGGCTTGACCTCAGTCTTAACCTTCCGGTGGATACCGTGAGAACCAGTAGAAAGGACCCTCTCTTCCGGTTTAGATAGTAAGTAAGTCTCAGTCAGTTAGCAAGTAGGAGCCGAGCTCATAGGACGTAAGGGTTGGGGATTGGAAATAAAGTAACATCAAAGTAAATCGAAGTCTTGTGTTTATTACCTAAAAACTAACAATGACACAGGGCTTCTGATAAGGAGAAATCCCTAACAGAAACCAGACCCAAAGTCCCCAAGAAAGTCCAGACCTTAGCAGAGACCAGACCAAGATAGCTGAAGATAGAACCAAAGCCGGCCAGAAGAAAATACGACAAGAAGTAAGAAGTAAGAAAGGGTATACAACATTTGCAGTAAAAATTTATTACAATTTGACAAAGTTGTAATCATAAAAGGAAGTCATAAACTTATGATAAGATAAGTCATAAACTTACTACTCTTACTACTTTTCACTGTTAGCACCTTGTGGTGGCTAAAATTTTTACAATTAGAATTTGGATCCCTCCCCTGCAAAAAAGGGTGTTCTGTGTAAGATACTAAACTACATCTGGTAGTGATGTTCCTGTTCTGAATATGGGGATATGGAGTCACATCTTCATTGACATTACTCCCATGGTGGTACCTGTTAGGTTTCTATCTATGGTTCAAATAGATCTGTTAGAGATAATATAATTACATGTTTAAAATGATTGTGAAGATACATTTTTATACAGTATATAATTGGATACCTTAAAATTTAAACTGGCTTCAGAATAGAATAACTATACAATGGCTAATCATAATTATCATGCCATGCTTGTAGCAAAAATATCCATGACAACGTCTGGCCAACCATCCCTATCATTCATTGCCTCCGATAGGTCCTCTGTAAGTAATATAACCCGTCGGTCGCTACAGAGCTAAAGGGCTCACAGAATCTCCGAAATTGGCCGTCAAGATCGGATTTTCTGCATCAACCAAGGATTGCAGAGTCTCTATATTTGCTGGAAACCTAGCCGAATGCCCCACGTTGTGCTAAGATCTCAAACGACTAGAAATCTGCTATAGAAACTGATTTCCGAGGTTAATGGCAGCCTAGTGGTCATATAAAAAAAATAACGACTCTTTTTCTTCTTCAAAAATCAACAACATTTATATTCAAAAATACAAGAATACAAATAATTACTTCTCAAGACGGGGGAGTGATGGACCTCAATTCAATGTGTTCTGGTCGGAATAATATTACGCGGCAATGTTGGCTGAAGTCAGTTTATCTGTCGGCTACAGGATCTTTACGTTCGCACTTCAAGCTTTTTTAGCTACCGTTCTCAAGCACGCTCGGCTTCATTCTGCTTTCTTGTCAAGATTGTCTCAGTTTAAATAATATTTCAATCGGAAATTCTTATTTCCGGTCAGCGTGAAGATATTAGTAACCTTCTCTGTACCTTCCATTTTATCAAGGGTGCCGCCTCTCCTTTTGTCCTAATCAGCCAATCAAATTTACTTCCGCATCACAATCTAAGTGCCATCTCTTCCGGCCACTTCAAACAAAAGAGCTTACCGGAGAAACTACGCTTGACCTTTACCTAAGAAAATCTTTTCATTCTTTTGACCGGCCAGCCAGCCACCTAGACGCCTTTAGCACGTCTAAACAAAAGGATAGGTCTCTTATCTACCTTCGCTATTTATCTTTTCTGAATGGAGAAAAACCCTTTGTTCTGGCCTTGCACTAAATATACTAGCGGTCAATATTATTGCTGATTATTATCTTTACCGTTTCAGTGAAAAAATCACTTTTATTCTTTTTTTTTTCTTTCCATAGATTCTGATCGCCGACAAACAAAATATTTTCTAAGTATTTCCGTTTTTCTTTCTTTCTTTTTCTAATTTCCAAACCTGAATCAGGTCACAGTAAGAAAAAAAAAAAGAAAGAAAATCAAGCAATAATAAAAAATATTTTGGTATTTTCCAGAACAACTGCCGAATTTGGGGGACCTGAGCATTCAGCATCATTTTCTTAAAATATGAATAAATATGTGGATATTTGTTGTGGGGTTTTAAGAGGTCAAATAAGAACAAAACGACGGGTAACAAATGTTGGAAAATGTATTAACAAAAGAGTAGACAATTACTGTACAGAGAAGTGGGAATTACGTCCGACAATAGAGTTATGAGCTGACTCGCATTGGTTTACTCTACAAGCCATAATTGTCCCTGTTACTTATAGTAACCGTCAGCGCATTCCATTAATTTATAGGGTATATCACCTATAACAATATTATATGACAGAATAAAATAGACTATGACATGAAAACTAATTTTGTTGGAGTGTTTATATATTTATCATGACATTTCACCCCATATGAGCTTCATTAGTTAATGATTTAGAAAAATGATTAATTTTAGCAAAAATATTAAGAAAGTATTTGAAGTCTCATCAGCTCTTTATTGTCCATACAATCAGTCAACCGTAGAGAATCATTTGTAAGGTTTAGGGAAAATTCTGAAGTTACAAATATATATATTTACCCAACCCCTCTACATAAGCAAAATACAACACAAGGTCAAATTTTAAGTGGAGTTTAACAGGTTTGATTTCAGAGTGTTACTTCTAGACTAAAAGTAAAGTCGTCGGGGTGGCCTAAAGTCAGTATCAGCCAGACAGTGAGGTTATCTATCCCCTTTTCACTAGTGCTAGACCAAGGAGATTGTTTTTGGCGTCTGAAGTGGAGCACCACACCTACCATCAGCTCCTCACATTACCGCACAGATCCCTGTGCTACTCATACGCTGAGTTAGCGAGGGCCCGTATAGAACACGGAACCTTGTGGTTCCTAGCCAAACACTCTAGCAACTGAGCTAAACCAGCCCTGGCTAGGAATCACAAGATTCCATGTTCGATACCGGCCCTCGCCAACTCAGCGTATGAGTAACACAGGGATCTGTGAAGTAAAGTGAGGAACTAATGGTAATAGGGCGCTCCACCTCAGAGGCTAAAATAATCTCCTTCGTCTAGTGCTATTGAAAAGGGGATAGACTCCCTCGCTGTCAGGCTGATACACACATTAGGCCACCCCGACAACTTATTTCTTGACTAATTATCATAATAATATTAAAGAACCCTACTAGAAGAATTCTGCTTTACTATCTATCCATAGCTGGAGGGAGAATAGTTGGATTCATACTTTTCTTAGGTGTATTAGCAGTATGCAAAATGCAAACAGCCTTGTCCAGGATTTGAACTCAGATCACTGTGTCCATTTCCTAAAAGATAGCCATTATGTATTGAATGCCTCCATAAAGTTACAAATATAGGTTTCACGTGAGTTTATCAAAAACCAATATCAGACAGCATTTAAGCTCTTGTTTTTCTCAGCAGAGAAAAATGTTATTTTTGGACAGAATGGTCCCTGGTGATATGAAGAATTCTCTTGAAAGACCAATATTGCATTGGGAATCGGAACAATCAAATGAGAAGCCAAATAACAAAAGAAAACATGGAAATATATTTGGTGGTCTAAAATTAAGACAATCTTTCAATCTGAGATCCAAATATAACCTTTATAAAGCAGCGTGTTTTGGTCTTGAACAAAGGGCTAATATCACTATAGAAGAAAAACAGCTATATTCTTATAGGAATCATCTAGTTGTAGATCTTTGCTTGAAAAGAAAGACTTTTTCTTCAATGAAGATATTTATTAATATTGTAAGATTCAAAGTGATAATACTTGAAGATAAAACTCCGACAAAGGTTGATAGACAAAACATTTTATATACAGCACAAGAATTAACAGGGTACATAATACATTGAGATGTACATGAACATACATACATAAGTACTATAAATACATATACAAGAGTAGAGATAATGACACATTCATGAATGGTAAAATACAAGATATTTAGGTAGCAAAGAGATACCTAAATGTACATAAAAACATAGTTACGGATACATGACTAAAGGATAGTCATATATCGTATACCAGACTTACTAGCAGTGAGTGGCCAGTGTTAAGGGCCAAAGCCCCAACGAGAAGAGGGTAGACAGAGACTAACCCGTAGTGGTGTCTCGTAGGTCGGCAGGCAAAGAGAGAGAGACAAGTTCGAATCAGGGGCTTAAATACGCCTGAGGCCCCTAGCGGGAACCAGCGAAACTAAACGGGCAGACAACTCTCCAGGCAAATACGAAAATAACGCCACAGTATCAATATATACAACAATATCTTGAATAGTTTCAGTTTTGATTTTTGAAGTCTTTGATTCACGGGATTTTGAGGTAGGCTCAGTTTACTTCAGTTGGTAGAGTGTCCGCCTAGGAACCGCAAGGTTCCTGGTTTGATACCAGCCCCCGCCAACTCAGCGTATGAGTAGCACAGGGATCTGTGCTTGCAAAGAAAGACTCTTTTCTTCAATGAAGATATTTATTAGTATCAATATCAATACATACAAGAATATCTTGAATAGTTCATGATTTTGGTTTTGGTTTGTTTTGTTTTACAGCATATCAACCTCAGTGGGTCATTTAATGCCGATAAAGTTTTGAAATAAATCAATTCTTAATGGATAATACAATTTTTTTATAAATACATTTTTCTATTTAACCCATAGATGGGACTCTAACAGGTACAACCACTCCGGGTCAGAGTGGACCAGGAAGCAATGGTGATGAAGGGGTGCTCCACATTTCCCAAACCTCCAGAACTGGAACCTCACCATCAGATCGAGTTTAACGTCATTCCCAGAACATGTAGACCCGCAGCCACCACCTTCATATGATAAAAAGGGGTTGGGGCTTGCCATAAGGGCAATAGGGTTGGGAAAATCATATAGGTGCTAGGGCTTGACGTGACCAGCCGATTGATCGGAGGGGGCCTCTCCGACCGCCCGTCTAGCCCAAGATAGGGCCAAAGTGGAGTATTGCATGTCATGAACTGCTCATCCACCTGGGCTCTATCCTTAAGCATCACGGGTCACCACTCACGGCCAACAGGTGGCCCCGTTGGGGGAGTCTTACCCCTCTGCAGAAGTGCAGTCGGTGCATTCTAACGCCCCAGCCAACAGGGCGGCTTTGAATAGTTCAGTTTTGATTTATGAAATCTTTGATTCCAGAGGGTTTTGAGGTAGCACAGTCAATTGTATTTTTGCATGTCAATTATGTAGTCAGTTGATTGCAGAGAACAAAGCAAACTACACTGAAGTATTATTTCTCAACAAACAGGTTTACTCTTACCACAGTGGTAGTATCTTTTAGGGTTTTATTTATGACTCAAATCGATCTGTTTAAAAATTATTCATAATCAATAGGACTATGTGCAATAAAAAAAATCTCTTAAGAAATAACTATACAATAGATGTTGATATGGACATACAATGAATGTGATTCTCTAAGCTCATGGCATAAAATAACCCAAGACAGGTTGACATGCCATTAAAATCAATTAATTAATTAATCAAAGACTGATTCCCTAATTTATTAAAGGTGTAATTGAAAAATCTCAGTGGAGCACAACAAACTTGAAGTGATAGGCTGTTTTGTAAAACAGGTATTCCAAACCAGCAATGTTTTTTGTTTTTTTTTTTTTTTTTTTTTTTTTTTTTTGTTTTTTTCTTTGTTTTTTGGGGTTTTTTCAACTTTATTTTTGGAAGATTTTAATTAAAGAATTTCAATTTTTCTATCAGCAGACATCATTTATGGTGTAATTAAAGTCATTTTGACTGACAAAAATTAACACAACAAAATATTGAATTAAAAACAACCTAAAACCTGCTTTAAGCAAGCGAAAGAAATTCATGCTTCTTTTTTCTTTCAATTAAAACCAAAATTAAAACTCTTAAAAAATTTTTAAAAATAATTAAATTATTGAGATATAATTTGAATGAATTTTTGAGATGAGGCTTGATATGTATTATTTTGATTTTTAAAGCTGTTGTCCTCATCTTTACTGTCATAGATAAAAACACAATGTTTCAACCATTTTACACTCAGGCCTTCTTGAGATGTTCCATGTCTATACAAGCATAGCAAGGATTCAGCTTGGGAAATCATTTTGATCAGCTAAGTTCTTCAATGCTTTGTTTGCTCAACAGTCAAACCATTCAAAATGACTTCCCTATGTTAAATCATTACTATGATCGGATAGAACATCTAAAGAAGGCCGGAGGGTACAATGGCCAAAACATGTTTTTATATGTCACAATAAAGATGAGAACAATAGACCAAAAAATTAAAATAATTATTGAAGTATGTCTTAAAATTTTTTTGAAAAATAAATCTGTGACCAGGTTTTTCAGGGTTTTTTTTTTAATATACAGGGTGATTGAAAAGTATATTTTAAACAATTTATCTGTTTTTTATATGTAGTTACATTTTTCACAATTCTTTAATGTATGTTCCTTAATATATAGGGTGATTGAAAAGTAACTCCATATTTTAAACTATCTATGATTTTTATATATGCAGTTACATTTTTCTCAATTTTTTAATACATGTTAATTTTTATGCAAGATGGAGCTCCTCCATATTTTGCTATTGTTGTGTGTGAATGGTTGAATCACCATTTATTTATAATCTATAAAATTATTTGTTGAATAAAAGGTGGTCTACTGACCACAATACAGTAATAAGATATTCCAAGAAATGTAGTTCGAGATGCAAGAACCTTAATGATCAGGCAAAGTCATGTAATCCTAAAACTATGGTTTCGAGGCCGCACTTAAAGCCAAAAAGAAATCTTGTGATTAGTATCTCACAGATAGTACAGAAATCCTAGACAAGTCTGTTTGCATTTCACATAGAACTAATACCCTTGGGGAAGGTATGAATCAAACTATCCACCTTCCAGCTATGGGTAAAATAGTAGGGCAGACTGGAATCTTTAACCTTGGCTAGGTAACCAGTCTAGGAGAGGGAAAACTCTGAATTCAAACCTGTTAAACTCCGCTTAAGAAATTGACCTTGTGCCACATCCTGCTCATGCAGAGGGGTTGGTACATACCTATATATTGTATAAAAATATGAACAAATTTTGGCAATTTCTGTACCATTTTCTTGGGATCACAGTCTGATGAAGCCAATTTATATCAGTGGAAATAAATTCATAACTTAATATGACTATGCCAAATGTATTGCTCTGTATATAATTCCCAGTTATTGTGTATTGAGCTCTCAACATTAACTATACCAATTTTAATATTCCAATATTAAAAAAGGCCCTGAGTAGATTAATTCCAAACACAATATATATTTATATGTATATACAGATATACATATACATATACATATATACATAGGGGCTCAATTGGTAGAGCTCAACAACTAGAAATCGCAAGTTCCTGGTTTGATACCGGTCCCCACCAACTCAGCATATGAATAGCACAGATTCGGTAATCTGATCTGTGTGGTAAAGTGGGAAGCTGACAGTAGATGTGGTGCTCTACCTCAGCATAACCAATCTCCCTGGTTTAATGCCAATGAAAAGGGGATAGACTGCTGGCTGACACTGACAATAGGCCACAACTTTTTTTACTTTATATATACATTATATATATATATATATATATATATATATATATATATAAAGTTGATTGTGTATAAACTTTGTTCTTGTGAACGTTGCTGTTGCTTTATCGGTATTAGGAAGCATGGAAATGAACAAGTAAACAAAAACAAAACACAGAACAAAAAACAGCGTTTCAATATCCAGCTCTTGTTCTGTACTTGGTTTGATTTATTCCGATATTTCGGGTGAACATTCACCCTTTATCATTGTATAAAGACTGTATGGGGAAAAGTGAAATCCAGTATATGTGAGAAACAAATTAATGTGAAAGGATTTGGCATTGTTTAGCCATTATTTTTCTTTCAATATATATATATATATATATCTATATATATGTATATATATATATATATATATGACTGGATTCAACAGACACAAAAATGTTATGATTAAAACTACCCTACATAAAATGCGAATGCAAGTCTAAATGAATCACTGTATGATAGTAAAAAAAAAATAAATTGTTTTCGTGTTAATTTCCAGCTGAACTCAATACAAATCAATAATCATAAAAACAAATTAAACAGAAAATGTGTGTCATGAATATTGAACAAAACAGATTAGAAAGATTACCACATGACGTACAGCAAAATCAATTTGCAGAGAAAATAGTCTATTCGCTTATAAAAAATTGTTTAGTTCTAACTATAAAACCGCACAATGGATTTGTGATTCAAATATTCAATTGGGGATCACAGAATCCAAAGCTCAATACTCTTCTTAATTTTTATTACCTATCTACTACATTTAGCTCAATCGGTAGAGCGTTCACTTAGGAATCGCAAGGTTCCTGGTTTGATACCGGCCCTCACCAACTCAGCATATGAGTAGCACAGGGATCTGAACGGTAAAGTGAGGAGCTGATGGTAGGTGTGGCGCTACACCTCAGACACTAAAATAATCTCCTTGGTCTAGAGATAGTGAAAAGGGGATAGACTCCCTCACTGTCTGGCTGATACCGACATTAGGCCGCCCCTACGATGACGACTATATTCTGTTGGGTGTCTCATCATGGAGTAATGGTTGGCAAACTAGTATCACAAATACATCACTACTGAATAGAGAGTTCAATGTTTGCTGGATGCCCCATACTGGCGACCTTGTGTGACATCATACTTGTGGCAAATAGGTTGGGTAATAGGGAGCATCCCATCATGGAGTAATGGTTAGCAAGCTAGTCTCACAGATCCATTATCATTGAATCTAATCTTCGCTGAATGCCCCATACTTGTGACCTTGTATCACATCCTACTTGTGGCAAATAGGTTGGGTAATAGGGAGTATTCCATCATGGAGTAATGGTTAGCAAGCTAGTCTCACAGGTCCATTTATTACTACATTGCAAGTTCAATCCTCACTGAATGCCCTAAACTTGCGTACTATGGAGTTGCTGTTGTCTCTCCTTCCTTTTGGCTCTCTTTTCTGCGGCGGCTACTTTCCTCTATTTTTCACTCCTTCTCGTTCCTTGTTTGACGAGGAGGCACCAGGTCGCACAGTCTTTTGCACAAGCCTCCCATGTGTTGGTGTTAATGTCCCTCTTGCAGACATCTTTAAAGTGCAGGCGTGGTCTCCCTACCAGTCAGGTGCCCTCTACCAATTCACCATACAGTAGGCCTTTGGAGATGCAGTCTTTGTCCATCCTCCTGACATGACCAAGCCAATGCAAGCGTCTCTTGCAAATAATGGTGGGCATGCTGTTCATGTCTGCTTATTCCAGCACATCTGTGTTGGGTACTTTGTCCTGCCAAGCATACTTGTGTCACATTCTACCTATGGTGAACAGGTTGAGTAAATACCTACATTATACCCTTTTTCTGCTGATCTGTCAATTATCATACACTGACATTAGTATTATCTGTGTTATTTGGACTATTGTCCTCATCTTTATTGTTATCTGTACAACGATTCGGCCGATACTGACATATTCAAAATGATAACCTTATTTTGGTTCTTATAGTCACAATGTTTTTGCTGTTGTACCCACCCCCTCAGCCTTTTTTAGACATCTGTTGTATTCAGTCAAGTTTTTAAATTTTCAAACCAAACCCTTTATTCAATCCACAAGTCTATATAGTTCTCCTTGATCTCTTCATGCAAGAGAATATTTTGTCAATGTTAATTTGTCCTTGTGATAATGCTTCTGATTTTCCCACTGAAATAAAGGAAATGACTGATAATTTTTAGTTCATTGTAGGTGGTTATGTTGTTTTTGTGAGTTCAATCCTTGGGTCAAGCAATCAAAGCTATAAACCCATAAATGGGGCAGACATGGCATAATCATTCTATATATATATATATATATATATATATATATATATAGAGAGAGAGAGAGAGAGAGAGAGAGAGAGAGGCAGGGAGAAAAAGAAGTAAGGAAAGAGAGTTAACGTATATCTAGAGAGTAAATTCTCTTCACATATATATAGACAGACAGACACTAAGAGAGAGGGAAAGAGAGCTAATGCATATTTAGACATTAGAATTATATATATATATATATATATATATATATATATATGCACATACAGAGGCAGAGAGAGAGAAGTGGGAAGGGAAAGAGAAAAAAAGAGATGCCAAGAGAGGTATATGTGCATTTTGACAGTGAATTCTCCTGTAAGCATGTTTCATTGAATATGACAGATAAAGATTGTTTATTTAGTTTTTTTTTAGGTTGTTTTTGGTGTTTTTGCTGTTTAGTCAAATGTGGAACAAGTCTGAAGAAAAACTGTCCAACGATTTTCCTTATTCCTTTTATTATTCATTGTTGAAATACTTTTGACAATCGGGGTTCATTATCAAGTACATAAGTGTCTTAGTGTTGTTTTTCAAAATCCAGAAAATAGTGGTTTTTATCAAAAAGGAATTTTGAAATGGGTGTGTTCATCATGTTTTTGAGGACGCCATGTGTGAACAGCTTAAACAGTGATGCAAAGTTTAATGGTTGAAAAAACAACTGTTAGGGATCATTTCCCTTTGGGTGATCCTTACTAGTTGTTTTTCAACCATTAAACCTTGCATCATTGTTTAAGCTGTTCACACATGGCGTCACCAAAACATAATGAACACACCCATTTCAAAATTCCTTTTTGATAAAATCCACCATTTTCTCGATTTTGAAAAACAACTCTAAGACACTTATGCTCATGATAATCACCACTTCCAATAGTAAAAAGTATTTCAATTATAAATAATAATAATAAAAACTTTGAACAGTTTTTATACACATTTTATGGTTTAGCTCAGTTGGTAAACCCTTATGGCAAGCCCCGACCCCTATGGGTGCTAGAAGGCGGTGACTAAGGGTCTACATGTCCTGGGAATGACGTTAAACTCTTTCTGATGGTGAGGTTCCTGTTCTGGAGGTTTGGGGAATGTGGAGCACCCCTTCATCACCATTGCTCCCTGGTTCACTCTGACCTGGAGTGGTAGTACCTGTTAGGGTCCCATCTATGGGTTAAATAGAAAAACATGAGTCTATAAACAAAATTGTATTATCCATTAAGAATTGATTTATTTCAAAACTTTATCGGCATTAAATGACCCACTGAGGTTGATATGCCGTAAAACCAAACCAAATCAGTTGGTAGAGCATCCGCCTAGGAATCACAAGATACTGGCCCTCGCTAATTCAGTATATGAGTAGCACAGCTCAAGTAATCTGATCTATGAAGTAATTTGGGGAGCTGACAGTAGGTGTTGTGCTCCAACTCAGCAGAAAAAAAAATCTTTGTGGTCTTGCACTAGTAAAAAAAGGATAGCCTCCCTCGCTGTCCAGCTAATACTGACAATAGGCTACTCCACCTACTTTCGTTACTACCTACCAACAAGAAAAACTCAGAAACTAACTCAACAATCTTTGCCTGTCATATCTAATGGAACAATTGCACATTAGGGTAGGTCAATTTTTGAACAGTAACATCTCCCATGTGGCAAAAGTTGCAAATTAACATAAACAATTACAAAATATTTTTCTTCAAAACGCCTTCATTTGAGGAAATTTCAATTTTTTAAAATGTTATCCTGTTACAGCTTAATTATTAGGTAAAAAGCAGCAGATCAGAGGTGTAGGTGGTGATGGGGGCATATTTTCAATTTTAATTCTAGTTATAATATTTCATTTGTTTTGTTTAAAATATTGACATTGCTAAATTTTCTAACCATTGTCTTGGCTAAATGTTGCAAAAATGAGGATTTTGAGGGCATTTTAGTAGACAATCTTTGATGCAATTTCCTCAAACAATGGTGCAAGTACAAGATCTAGTTTTTGATATCAGTATTTATTATACTAACATACAACTTTTGCTGTTTGAGAGAATTTGATATTTTTAAAAAGTGAAAAATCAACCTACCCTAATGAACATAAACAGTATCACCCATAAGTCATTACAACACAAACAATTTTAATAAAAAGCAGAGTTCAACAGTTTTGAATTCAGATTTTTCATTCTCCTAGACCGGGCGCTATACCAAGGTTAAAGAGCCTAGTCTGCCCTACTGTTTACCCATAACTGGAGCAAGAATACTTTGATTCATACCTTTCCCAAAGGTACTAGTGCTATGTGAAATGCTAACAGCCTTGTCCAAGATTTGAACTCTGATTGCTGTATCTATTACACCACCATCACCTCCTTAAATTATATTACAATATACATACTAGAAATAATAAAATCCTGATATCTTTGATTTAGAAGAAAATACATTTTTGGAAACAAAATTGTTATTTGATAGGCAATGTGTGTGTATATATATATAGAGAGACAGACAGACAGACAGACAGAGACAGAGAGAGACAGAGATAGATAAATAAATAAATGTTATTGTGTGAACAAGTACCTACATTGATCACCTCTGTACGGATTCTGGATGCTGGACAGAGGACCTCTTAGTGGAGATGACTGATAGGGACGGTTGGCAAGAGATTGTCATGGATATCAGTCCTACCAGCATGACCTGATAATGATGATTCCTCTCGTGTTTTATGGTACAGGCAAAACTTTATAAATACACCAAAAGTGAAAAGTGGACTCAGATTTCTCCTTCATAAGTTTGCATCAACATGATCATGCATTTTGAATATACAGGTGATATTGATGATCCCAAATAGAATTATTCCCTACACCCCTGTCAGTTAGATACATTTACTTATATATATTTATATTATATTTATATATATTATAATAATGGCTGTCAACTCGTGTTCAAATAAGACCATTTCCTGTTTTTTTGGGGTTTTTTTTTATCATCATAGTTGGGTGCCAGTAGCATTTGACACTCTATCCTTGTGTTTTCTCAGATGACTCACCAGGCCATATTATATATATTATAATTATATACATACATACATACATACATACATATATATATATATATATATA
Source organism: Doryteuthis pealeii (assembly GCA_023376005.1). Taxonomy (NCBI): domain Eukaryota; kingdom Metazoa; phylum Mollusca; class Cephalopoda; order Myopsida; family Loliginidae; genus Doryteuthis; species Doryteuthis pealeii. The sequence continues at coordinate 52,955,986 of CM042150.1, forward strand.
TATATGCACAAAACACACACTCACACGGACATTTACAGACATATAAACTTTATATATATATATATATATATATATATATATATATATATATATATATATGAAGGTAGGATGGATGGGTTTAGGATCCAACGATATGATGTAGACAGAAGGAAAGTGGTCAAGAAATGAACAACTCAAAACAAGTCTCAGGATGAAACAGTTTCGTCCGTATTCATGCGGACAAAACTGTTTCATCCTGTGACTTGTTTTGAGTTGTTCATTTCTTGACCACTTTCCTTCTATCTACATCATATATATATATATATATATATTTTTCTGTTTGGTTTAAAGAATTTTGATAAACTTTGAATGAGTTAATTTAAAAAGCTATTAACTGAATAATATCTATTCTTGTCTCTCTCTGTCACGTTACTAAACCCGTTTCCCCACCTCAAATTATTCTCTATTTGTCCAGAGTTAATTTATTTATACCAAGGAATTTATCTGCCAAGTTTTGTTCAAATAAGCCCAAAGGTTTCTAAGTTAAGTTGCCAAGAGACAACAATAATATTGATACACATTTCCATTATTCCATATAATATTCAGACTATTGGCTTCATCTTCATTTCTTCTATCGACCCAAGTTTGAGGGAGGCACAGTGGTGTACTGGCTAGAGTTGGTGGAAATGGACTCGTCAACTAGAGTTCAATTCCTGGACAAAGCCACAGTTCACATAGTGCTAATATCCTTCAGAAAGGTATGAATCCAACTATTCTCCCTCCAGCTATGGGTAAATAGTAGAACAGACTGGGCTCTTTAACCTTGGTTAAGCAACCAGTCTAGGAGAAGGAAAACTGATTTCAAACCTGTTAATCTCCACTTGGGGTGGTTACTACTAGAATAGGCTCAGTCCTACTTAGTGATCTATTTCATTTTTTTTTAAATCCTAGTTGTACAACATCTTAACCACTGATTTCTTTGGCTTCCTTTGTCTAAAGAACAACATACAGACAAGAAAAGCTAAATAATATATATGAATATATGTGTTTATGCAATGAGAAGGATGTGACACAAGGTCAGTTTTTAAGACTTTGGACAGTTAAACTACCTATAACCCCAGTTGCGACATTTTGTTTGTTAAAAAGAAGAGGTGAATAAAAAACTAAACAATAAATCCTTCTTTCACCTATACATAAAGGACAGTTGGTGTGTGTGTATGTATGTCCGGATGAAATTAGGAAAATAAAACAATTAACAACAAAGTAAATATATATACACATTAAATATCAAATATTCTTGCTTTTTGTGCAAAAATTATGAAGATTTGATTTATATTCAAAGATATTTAAAAATAAAATATACATAGAAATAGCATTGAAATTCTACTTAAAAATGTCAGCATTTGTAAATCTCAAAGGTAAACAAATCAATACACCATATTTTCTCCCTCCCCTCTACCTGGCTATGCTGGGTAGCCACTTCTAGTTTTTAATAAAACATAAATGCAATAGAATATGCTGCCTAAATAAACACTACATTTTAATATTCTAATCTTCATCTAGATACTTAAAAAAAAAAAAGCTGAAAGTGTCTGCCTTATCACACCTAACTCTAAAGTATAGATATATGCACTTACCCAACCCCTCCACTCCCTCCACATGAGAAGGATGTGACACAAGATCAATATTTAGGCAGAGTTTAATAGGTTTGAATTCAGAGTTTTGTTTTCTTAGATTGGTTGCTACTGACTTTATGTCACATCCTGCTCATGCAGAGGAGTTGGTAAATATAAATTTACTAAGCTTAGCTTAGATGTGGCACAAGGGTAAAAGTATGGGTGCCCAATGAGAATCGAACTCACTGACAATGGTCTGCGAATCTAGCTTGCTAACCATTACACCACATTGGTAAATATATATACACAAATAATTATGGTATATTCGATTCAGTTCTACCAACAAGAAAATTAACATCTTGCTTTATCTTTGAAACTGAAACTCAGAATTTACACTTTTGCATTTTATTTTGGATGATTTAGACAGTCTCATTTTTAACCAGATGGTGTTAAGGTTTTATGGGCCATCCTTTAGCCTACAAGCAAGAGCACTTGTCCAGCGGAAATCCTTGGTAATCCTCTAGTAAAGAATTCTCAGTATTGGGAGTTCCTTCGTCAATGGTTGCAAGTAGACTATGAAAGGATCAGTGTTTAAGTAGTTAATCAGCCAAACATTATGGCTATTGATTGACATGGGAATAAACCATGTGACCTCACCTAGTCTATAAATTTAGGTGGAATTGTAGCACACCTTATATACAGAAATATTCTAACAGATAATGATTGGAAGATTAAGGAACAAGCGTATTAATAAAATAAAATTAATTGAAAAAAAATTCTGAAAAAAAAAAATTTTTTTTTTAAATACTCTTTATTTATTGAATGACCCTCATATTTCTCTTTATATACTTCACAGATTTGTGATTAAAAAAGCATTTTTTTTTTATATTAGTATTGAGAAAAAGATATCTTCTTTTTTATTTCAACATTATCTGCTATAAACAAGCTCAGCACACCATACTTTATTTATCATCGGGTTGCAATCAGAATATAGAAAATAGAAAAGCGATTGTGATACAAATTAATCAAATTAGGCTGATTTCAATCTCTGCTTTTATTGTCAGTAGATATTTTTAACTAAAGATGATATCAGATTTATTCCTCGTCTGATTTTAGAAAAGAGCAAGGAATGGCTGAGCACAGAAGAGGAATATCTACGACTTCTATGATCGGAAATGAAAGCTCTGTAAATAGCAAACTGAATGGCCAACTGATTTTACTAGGATAATATCTCTGCAAGTAGCATAGTGGTTATTAACACAGAATAGGGAGTTGGCAAGGCAAGTTCAAATTTCATTGATGGCTGTTTGCATCACTTTGTACTAATGCCCTTCAGAAAAGCATGAATCCATCTCTACTGCCCCAAAACTATAGGTAGAATAGTAAGGTAAATTTAGTTCCCTAGCTTTAGTGGAAAACTAATATAGGAAAAGGAAAATATAAGAAAAGAACAACCAATCTTGGAAAAGGTCAACTATATTATATGTACTAGTACAAAATAAAAAACGATGTAAAAATAGATTTTTGAAACATATTGCCTGAGGGGTGGGAGTAAAAAATTCAATGTCAGCGAGTTTGTACCCTAAGTAAGTAAAATCATCAAATTCATTAAATGATTAAAAAATAAAACAATTTGAAATGTAAACTTTAAATATGTATTAATAAAACAAACTATATATAGATATATAATACCAGTCATGTATTTATTAAAACTTGTTTTAAAAACAATGAGGATTGTCTAATGTTGCATGTTCAAATTTTGAGTATTTATTCATGTTATGACGATTTTGGTAATGTGATGTAAGCAGTGACGTCATTTTTGTTACAGACAAAAACCGGAAGCGAATCTCCATTATTAATAGATTTAATTACAAAGTAAAATTCGAAACAGAAATAAAGATAAATGAAAGATAATTACTTATCCGTAATACACATTACATCAAATGTGTAATACGTATTCGTAATAGTATTCGTAATACACATTACTTATAATTACTTATCTGTAATACACACGCTTCTAAGAAAAATAGGAAGTCACTTGCAACACACATTGTGCACTGGGCCAATCTATGATTGTAATTCCTGATCCCAGTACTTCTATTTATATCAAATGGTGGTCAGCAATTTTCATTCTCTGGTGATCAGTGTTCCAACTCAAGTGTCGGTAGTGACACTTTATTCATATATATATTTACTAACCCCTCCACACGAGCAGGATGTGACACAAGGTCAATTTCTTAAGCAGAGTTCAACAGGTTTGAATTCAGAGTTTTCCTTCTCCTAGACCGGTTGCCTAACCAAGGTTAAAGAGTCCAGTCTGCCCTACTATTTATCCATAGCTGGAGGGAGATTAGGATTTATACCTTTCCTTAGGGTATTAGCGCTAAGTGAAATGCAATTACCATGTCCAGGATTTGAACTCGGGGCGACGAGTCCATTTCCAATGACTTTAACCATTACACCATGCGCTTCCACACTTTATTCATATATGATTTTATTTTCTATCCTGATAAAGTTTTGTTCAGAATCAATCTGCAACAGTATTGGAAAAGCAAACTAACATTTTTATTGGTAAAACTTGCTAAATTTGATAAAAGTTACTAAAAGTTGCTAGCACTTACATTTGTGTTTCTAAAGAATGCAGCTTTACTACAAATTGGAGTCAGCCATTGGAAATAAATATTTGACCAAACTTAACCAGACAATATAATGGAAATATGTTCAGACATTTTCACAAAGGTCCAATAAATGTCTAATACACATTTGGAAAGAATGTAAGACTAGGCAAGAAACACAAAGTTTCTATTTATTCAAATATGAGCAGAACTATACATATATATATATATATATATTATGATGGACTTTCACGTCAGATCCAACATAGGAGGGCCAAACAGCTCTCATCAGTTCTTATGCTGGTGTCTCATATGACATTTCAAACCAGTCACAGATTTGCATGCAAGTCTACAGATAATACACGCAGGAGAGTTATCAGAGGAAGTAACTGGCATGACCAATCTAGATTTTGCCTTCTATCTCAATAATGTGAGATGATGGAGATGGTCTACGTCAATGTTCTTGATGGATTTGCAGCATTTTGTCCTCCAAAACTTTCAAATTAAAGCAACTTGAATGTTTCAAGTTAAAATATAAGCAGAATTATATATATATTTACCAACCCCTTCAGCACGAAAAGGATGCGACACAAAGTCAATTTCTTAAGCAGAGTTTAACAGGTTTGAATTTAGAGTTTTCCTTCTAGAATGGTTACCTAGCCAATGTTAAAGACCCCAGTCTGTCCTAATATTTAGGGAGAATAGCTGGATGCATACCTCTCCCAAGGTTATTCGCACTATGGGAAATGCAAACAGCCTCATCCAGGATTTGAACTTCCATTGACAAGTCCATTTCCAACAAGAAAATATATATATATATATATATATATATATATATATATATAAATGGCTGTCAACTCATGTTCGAGTAAGACCATTTCCTGTTTTTTTTTTATCATTGTTGGGTGCCAGTAGCATTTGACACTCTATCCTTGTGTTTTCTCAGATGACTCACCAGGCCAGCCCTGGAGAGACATACTTTTCCACATAAACTACATGTTGGAACTTCTCCACTTTGAATGTTGGTGGGCTGAAAATTACCTTTTTTAATAGCCCACTTCAATTTTTGGTGTTTAATTCAGTTGGACTCACAGACAGGTAGATGGTGGCTCTCCAGCCAGGTCTAGTGTTCTTCAGAGTGTTCTCGAGGCAGTCCTTAAACCTCAATTATATATATATATATAATATATATATATATATATATGGTTTGTTTTTTTTTTTTTTTTAGAATGGCTTTTTGCCGATAATTTTTTGGGGAATAAGTGCTTAATTGGAGTCGTACCTAATTTTGAAAATTAATTAATTAATAATGAATTAGGCGGGAATACCTATTAAATGTATGGCTAAACAAATCGAGAAAAATCAATCTCTGTATGTACATTTCGGCCTATTAGGCCTCATCAGCAGAGCTATAGATCGGAAGACCGCCCTGTGCGTGATTTGAAACCGGACTGCCAAGCTGACAGGCCGATCCCATAACCCCAACACCAAACGAACTTCTTGAATTTTTATGATTTGTTTAGAGTAGGTTAACATTCCACTTCTAGTGACTTTTTATTACACGACGATATGGTAAGTTGTAAACAAGGTTTGTTTTTTTTTTTTTAGAATGGCTTTTTGCCGATAATTTTTTGGGGAATAAGTGCTTAATTGGAGTCGTACCTAATTTTGAAAATTAATTAATTAATAATGAATTAGGCGGGAATACCTATTAAATGTATGGCTAAACAAATCGAGAAAAATCAATCTCTGTATGTACATTTCGGCCTATTAGGCCTCATCAGCAGAGCTATAGATCGGAAGACCGCCCTGTGCGTGATTTGAAACCGGACTGCCAAGCTGACAGGCCGATCCCATAACCCCAACACCAAACGAACTTCTTAGATTTTTATGATTTGTTTAGAGTAGGTTAACATTCCACTTCTAGTGACTTTTTATTACACGACGATATGGTAAGTTGTAAACAAGGTTTGTTTTTTTTTTTTTTAGAATGGCTTTTTGCCGATAATTTTTTGGGGAATAAGTGCTTAATTGGAGTCGTACCTAATTTTGAAAATTAATTAATTAATAATGAATTAGGCGGGAATACCTATTAAATGTATGGCTAAACAAATCGAGAAAAATCAATCTCTGTATGTACATTTCGGCCTATTAGGCCTCATCAGCAGAGCTATAGATCGGAAGACCGCCCTGTGCGTGATTTGAAACCGGACTGCCAAGCTGACAGGCCGATCCCATAACCCCAACACCAAATGAACTTCTTAGATTTTTATGATTTGTTTAGAGTAGGTTAACATTCCACTTCTAGTGACTTTTTATTACACGACGATATGGTAAGTTGTAAACAAGGTTTGTTTTTTTTTTTTTTAGAATGGCTTTTTGCCGATAATTTTTTGGGGAATAAGTGCTTAATTGGAGTCGTACCTAATTTTGAAAATTAATTAATTAATAATGAATTAGGCGGGAATACCTATTAATATATATATATATATAATTAAAAATATCAAATTAGGAGCACAAAGTCTGTTAATTTATGTTTCAGACAAAAGTGCTCAAAACCTTCAATTTTTCAGACAATTTCTACACTCATTCAATCTAGATTTACATTCTCTTGTGTGTGTGTGTGTGTATATATATATATCTTATAGGAAGGAAAAACTCAACACCGTAATTCCATAATAAATTTATTTCGACCAAAATTGGGGCCTATATAAATCTAAGTTGATTTAATATAGCTCCTCAAAATTTAGTCTCATCAGATGGTAGATCAAGGTTCCTTCCTTTCTAAGATAAATATTGCTCTGTATATAGTCTAAAAAGTTTATTATACATTGAGCTCTCTTTAGTGATTTAAAGATTCACTGCATTTATACATACTGGATCATACAATATAATACAGTGTATCTTAGAAATCACATATAGAATCATTCCTTACTACCAAGTTTTGGATACCTCTCATATCATATATATATATATATGTGTGTGTGTGTGTGTGTGTGTATGTATGTATGTTAGGATAGTGTAGAGAGAGTCAACAACACTTGGTGCCAATCAGTTTCTCACCTAACTTACCTATTATATATTCTGTATCCCTGATGTTGAGTTGTCTTTATTTATGAATATAGCAAACTATATTATCAATGCGTATATATATGTGTTTGTTATATATATATATATATATACTAGCAAATATATGCACCCTCCGGGTGCAAGTATTTTAGTTAAATTTTATAATAAAATATGATATTAAATTAGAAAGGCTAATGAAACTGAATAAGAATGTAGATAAAAAGATTTTGAACAGAGGGGGTATGATTGAAAAATAGAACAACTTTGAAACTAACTCTTCCATCATTTTCCGTTACTCCCGTCTTTCATTGGTAAATTTTCCTAATTAAACTGTTTAGTTAAAATAGGAAGTAAAGAATAACATTACAGTTATTTCTTCTTGTTAAGGGATTTCTTTTAAGATTTATTGAAGAGATTTTTGCTCATATTCAATAAAATAAAACCAAACAATTAGAAATCAATAATACTAAGCATATATTTATTAAAATCAATTTTTTAAGATCAATATGCAAATTAGCCTTCCCATTCATACTGTAAACCTCTATTTTGTTGTATATATAAATACAATTGCATGTTATTAGTATGTAGATATGGACAACAGTGTAAGTAATGTAAAACAATTTTATTAATAATTGAGGTTTAAATAAAAATAAAATCATGGAGAATATGATGTAAATAACTAAAGGAATTGTGACTTGTATAGTAATATAGTTTCGGTTACAGACAGACAAACCCACAATCTCCATTATAATAAGATATATATATATATATATATATATATATATATATGTGTGTGTGTGTGTGTGTGTGTGTGTTATATATATATATATATATTCTTTATTGTATATTTTTCTAATGGCAAAATAAAATGGCTATGAAATTATTCTGGCACCCAAGAATTGGTTCATTTACTTTTTATAAATAATTTTAGTGCCACCAACAAAGATGATTACTTTTCACACTTAAATGTCTGCAAAATCACTGACAGTAGACAGTTGGAGAATTGGTCACTATCTGGTTTGGACAGACAAAGTAATCTCTCTTCTCTCCACCGCCCTCTTACTTCTTCAGTCATTGCCTTTTTCTCAGTTTAGAATAGGGTTGGCTCTCAGGCTTTAATAAGGCAAGCCATCAAGGAGAAGGACAAACTCTGTATTCAAAACCTGAAGAGTATTATTAGGAGAATCTGAGACACACTGGTCCACCATTCTTCTTCATCCAAACCTTCATCACTATAAACAATTCTAGCCCTTTCAGCTGGGGCTGTAGAATACACTGACTGCACATCTTCAGAAGGGTAAGAACCCCTCCTCCCAATGAAACCACCTGGTGGCTGAGCAGTCCATTACATTCAATGTTCCACTTTGGTCCTTACTTGGGCTAGATAGGCAGTAGGAGCAGCTCCCCCTGATCCATTGACTGTTGATGTGAAACCCTAGCACCTATAGTATCATCCTAACCATATTGCCCTTATGGCAAACTTCCAACTCTTTATCATATATGTCCTAGAAAGTGGTGGATGGGGCTTTTAGTATCCTGAATATGACATTAAATTGCATCTAGTGAGGTTCTAGTTCAGGAGTTCTGGGAAGTATGTCATTACTCCCAGGTCCACTCAGACTCCAAGTGGTAGGACCTGTTAGGGTTCCATCTATGGGTTAAATAGATTAGAAAAATCAGCTTTAAAAACATGTCTTTAAAAAACTGATTTTTAAAAGATTTTGAATACCTTTTTGAATATTTTTTTTGAAAATATTATTTTTGAATACCCAAATTACACCACACACAATGAATAAAAAGAAACGTCTTCAACTTAAAATAACCCAACAAGGGTTGACATGCCATAAATTCCAACAAACCAATATAAACAAATCATCTGTGTAGTTTATTTGTAAAGATTTGGCTCAGTTAATGGCCATCAATTAAAATGTATTATTAATACATTCTATGTTTAACTAATTGATAATTAATTAATCTAATCAAATATATATATTTACCAATCCAGTAGCATTTGACACTCATCCTTGTTTTCTTAAATGACTCATCAGGCCAGCCCTGGATAGATATATTCTTCCACATAAACTACATGTTGGAACTTCTCCACTTTGAATGTTGCTGGGCTGAAAATTCCCTTTCTAATAGCCCACTTCAATGACACAAGGTCAATTTTTAAGTGGAGGTTTGAATTCAGAGTTTTCCTTCTCCTACACTGGTTACCTACCCAAGGTTAAAGAGCCCAATCTGCCCTACTATTTACCCATAGCTGGAGAGAGAATATATGGATTCATACCTTTCCCAAGGGTATTAGCGCTATGTGAAAGGCAAACAGCCATGTCAAGGATTATCTCCTTTTCACTTGCACTAGTCTGTCTGATACCGATTTTAGGCCGCTCCGATGACCGAAGACTTAAGGTTGACATACTGTTAAAATTAATCAATCAATCATTCAATCTTAAATTTGGTGGGGTAATTATTATAATGCCTAACTGAATAATTCTTTTTTTTATTTTACTTATATATTTTCATTATTATATGCAGAATTGTAATGAATAAGGATTAATCTACATCAATAGAATTTTATTAGAATGATCACTTAAAAAATCAATCAATTTTGTTAATTTAATTTTTGATTGAATATATCAATTGAAAATATAATTTTGAAAAGAAAAAAAAAGATCCTTTCAAAACTATTTTAATCATAAAAATATTAAAATTGAATTTATAATCTTGAATATCCCAAGTAAACAACTGACAGATGATTCAAGCAATTCCAATTGATGCAGTATTGTTACATAATCATTAGATACCTAATGATTATGACAATAGTGTAGAAATCATGTTAGTGCAGCTGATGGCCTTGAGAGTGAGTGACAGTGTTTGACCTCACTCTGACCTTGCATTCTGGGGATGATCGTGAGAATCGGAAGCCGATAGAAGCCCCTTCCGGTTTAAGGAGTAAGCAACTCAGTCAGTCAGTTACAGTTAGAACTTAGAAGCGAAGCTAGCAAGATGTAAGGATCCGCGCGCATTGTCTGGTCTGGGGTTTATGGAATAAAGTAACATCATCGTAAATCGAAGTCTTGTTGTTATTACTAAAAGCTAACAATAGCACAGGGCTTCTGATAAGCAGTGATCCCCAACAGAAACCAGACCCGGAATCCTCAATAGAAGACCAGACGAGACCTTAGAAGATATACCAGATCCGGCCAGAAGAATAGACGACAGAGTAAGAAGACATAAGAGAGGTATATAACATATAGATATTTAGTGCCGGTAAAGAGGTATGCAACAGTATGATTCATAAAGAAAAGTAACTGATGCAGACTGAATTGTATCAATGAAAATACTTTGCATGCACAGAACATTTCATAAAGAACATAACCCTAAAGATATGAGAGGAGAAAATACATGCATGTGAATTTTATGTTTATAGCAACACTGTACTCAGATACAATAGTATGTATCATTTTGATTTTTCAGACTGTTGTCCTCATCTTTATACCATATGGCAATACTGTACTCAGATACAACAGCATTTATTATCTTGATTTTTCAGATTGTTGTCCTCATCTTTATTTCAAAATGTAAAAACACGTTTTGACCGTTGTAATCACTGGCGTTCTTCAGGTGTTCCTTGACTATCTGAGCATAGCAATGATTCACCTTGGGAAATTGAGCAAACAAAAAGGTTCAAGAATATAATAGCCAAAACATTGTGTTCTTACATTCCACAAAGATGAGAACAACAATCCAAAAAATCAAAATAAAATATCTCCAGATCTTGCTGGATGCCCCATACCTGTGATCTTGTGTCACATCCTTTGTGGCAAATGGGTTGGGTAAGGGCATCCCATTATGGTGTTATGGTTAGTGAGCTGGTCTCGCAGATCCATTACTACAGAAAAGTGAGTTCAACTCTTGCTGGATGATCCATACTTGTGATCTTGTGTCACATCCTACCCTTGGCAAACGGGTTCAGTAAAGGGCATCCCATTATGGTGTTATGGTTAGTGAGCTGGTCTCGCAGATCCATTACTACAGAAAAGTGAGTTCAATCCTTACTGGATGATCCATACTTCTGATCTTGTTTCATATTCTACTCATGGCAAAAGGGTTGGGTAAAAGGGAGTCCCATCAGAGTGTAATGGTTAGCAAGTTGGCCTCACAAATCCCTTACTACTGAGAAGTGAGTTCAATCCCTGGTGGATGCCTTGTGTTACATCCTACGCTTGGTGAACAGTTTGGGTAAGGGCATCTCATTATATATATTTACCAACCCCTCCGCATGAGCAGGATGTGACACAAGGTTAATTTCTTAAGCGAAATTTAACAGGTTTGAATTCAGAGTTTTCCTTCTCCTAAACTGGTTACCTAGCCATGGTTAAAGAGCCCAGTCTGCCCTGTTATTTACCCATAGCTGGAGGGAGAATTGGATTCATATCTTTCTCAAGGGTATTAATGCCATGTTAAATGCCAACAGCTTCATCCAGGAATTGAACTCGGGTTGACGAGTTCATTTCCTATGACTCTAACCATTAGACCACGCGCCTCCATAAAGGGCATCTCATTATGGTGTAATGTTAGTGAGTTAGTCTAGTAGATCTATTACTACTGAAAAGCGAGTTCAATCCTTGCTGGATGCCCCACACTAGTGACCTTGTATGACATCCTACCCATGGCGAAGGGGTTGGGTAAATATCTACTAAGTAATAAAACAAAGATTCTAAAAAGAATTTGTAGAGAAAGTCATAACAGATTGAGTGCAGATTTATTCTTCATTTAATCACCAAACCATCTGTAGTTGAAGTGGTTAAGGAGATGCCATTAAAAGACATGCACCTGAGGCATGAGAATTTATTTCTAATTTTCATGCTGTTCACTTGAGCAATCAAAGTGTTGAATCAGAGTGTTGTGATAAAAAACAACAACAATAAGACAGAATAAAATCTATTACATATAAACGTCCGGTTTAGCTCAGTTGGAAGTGCATCTACCTAGAAACTGTAAGGTTCCAGTTTCAATACCTGCCCTTGCTAACTCAGTGCATGAGTAGTACAGCTTGGATCTATACAGTAAAGTAGGGAGCTGATGATAGGTTTAGCACTCCACCCATAAATAAAAATCTTCCTGGTATAGTGCTAGTGAAAAGGGGATAGACTCCCTATTAGACTGATACTGACAATTTTTTCTTCCCAACAGTCGATTGGTTGGTTTGATTTTATGACATGTCAACCCATGGGTTATTTTATGCTGAAGACGTTTTGTTTTAACCATACTTCTTGGGTATTTTTTAAACTCATTTTGTGATCTATTTAACCCATATACAAGAACCTAACAGGTACTACCATTCTGGGTCAGAGTGGATTTGGGAGTAATAGCAATGAAGGAGTACTCCACACTCTCCAGAGCTCCAGAATTGTAACCTCACCACTTGATGCAGTTTAAAGGCAAACCCAAGGAAAATTCTGAATTCAAACCTGTTAAACTCTGCATTTAAAATTGACTTCATGTTACATCCTGTTCGAGGAGGAGGGGTTGGGTAAACACATTCTATTTACCCATAGCTGGGGGGAGAAGAGATGTATTCATGCCTCCTTTCCCAAGGGCATTAATACAAAGTGAAATACAAACAGGCCCATCCAGAACAGAAATATAATAATATATATTGCCAGCCAATAAGTGCTTCTTGGAGATATCACAATAGAAGAAAATGTTGATCAATGATTCAATGAAAAAAAAATCAGAAAAATATATTAAGGTATATAATTTTTTTCTCTTGCTACTATTGATCTTGTAGAGCCATTTGGAAAAGATTCCAGTTGATGCCTCGCCAAAAGCCGAGATTGAAAATTTCCAGGAGAAACCAGATAATCATACTGGCCTTGAGATGAAAAAAATGCAACACGAAAATTTGAAATGGCTTAGATCATTTCAATAATTGACCCACCCCCCCGACCGCTCGAAAAAAAAACTAAAAAAAAATTAATGTTATAGCAAATGTTATAGCAAATAGTATTGAATAGTTAAGAGTGAACGTAATTTTAAATGGTAAGAATTGGATAAATTAATAGAATGGTACATCGTTATTATTAATAATCTTTATTCCTCTTTGGTTTTTTGTTTGTTTGTTTGTTTTTATTTTTTGTTTTTTTACTAGTATTATCCTTCATGTTGGTTGGTTGGTTGGTTGGTTGGTTGGATTTTACGGCATGTCAACCTATTGGTTCATTTTATGCCGAAGACGTTTTGTTTTATTCATTTTTGATGGGTACGCAATTATTTTTAAACACATTTTGTTCTATTTAATCAATAGATGGGACCCTAGCAGGTACTACCACTCCTCCTTCATATTGCTAAACCTACTTGTTTTGTTTGTTTTGTTTTTTTATTACAACCCACTCAGGCTTCCTTGGGACAGAATGAGACACGGGCTCAAACTTTTCCAGGAGATTACATGGAGCTTATAGATTATTTTCGTTTTTATGCACTTTTCCTTGTTGTCATAAAAAAATTTGAAATAGCTTAGAATACTTGAATAATTGACCCCACCCATGCCCCGAGAAATAACTCCTAAAAATTGATGACCTAACAAAGAGTATTGAATAGTTAAGAGTGAATGTAATTTTAAATGGTAAGAATTGGATAAATGAATAGAATGATACATCGTTATAAAGCCCTAGTTGTAGAAGTTATAGCAAAAGGGAAAACTGGACTGGGTTACTTCCCAAGCGTACAGTATGACAAAGCCAAAGACAGAGAAAGACGCCAGTTATAGCAGAACGTAGGGCGAGTAGGTGCCGAGGAAGACCGTTACTATAAGATGGTAGGTCTGGGTCAACAAGAAACGGGGACAAAACGGGAATTAATTGAGCAGCGGAGAATAAATTCGTCAGATTGCTGTCAAAATTAAATTCCTAATAAAATCTGTCTGCGACATTCTCCAAATTCCAGCAAATCTTCACACATTGGTTAAAAATGATACTCCCAGCTGCATACAGTGTGGTATGAGGGTCACCTTACAATGCATTTTGAGTAGCTGTACCAAGGATTTAGTGTAATGGACGGTATCGTTGGCGACACGACCATATCCTTGGTACAATAGCTGGTGCAATCATGATAGCAATCCATTTGTGTAAATCTAGAGCAGAGTACAAAGATTTATTAGTAAATTTTATAAAGGCCGGAGAAAAAACGAAACCATAAAATGATCAACACCCCAGATATGCTACCAACTGTACCAGATTGGTAATTAACGACGAATCAGGGGGGGAAGTTGAAAATCCTAAATCATATAGCAAACACGACGCTTCGGCTGGATTTAATACATTCAAACAAAACCAAGAAACTGATAATCTGGGAATTGTCAGTTTCTTGGAAAGACAACATAGTTGCGGTGGCTAATAAGGATGTCCACCCCACAGACGTTTGAATAAAGTGAAACGACTGGAGACAATGAAAGAAACAAAGACTGAGGAATTGGATGGCAAAAGTAACCCGGCGGTCAATTTATTAGTGAGAATTGACAAAGGTAAATCGGCTAGTTGAGGGTTCGATGTTGGCCACTCAACGTTCGGTCAGTCCTTCGTCGATCTGGGTGGACAGATCGTCTGGTTCGGGTAGGCAGCTGGAATCCGGTATCAGGATAGCAATGCGTCTACAGGCGAGGTTAACGTCGTGGTCGGTCGGTAACGGTCTCGGCCTGCGGTTGGATCGGCTGCGGTCGTAGTCCCGTCGAGGACTGTTCGGGTACGAGCGTGAACATAACAGCGACGGGCCGTTCGCTTAGCACGTGTTTTGCTTGCGTCTGATTGATCGCGGTTCACATAGCACTAATACCCTTGGGAAAAGTATGAATCGAACTACTTTCCCTTCAGCTATGGGTAAATAGTAGGGCAGACTAGGCTCTCTAACCTTAGTTAGGCAGCCAGTCTAGGAGAAGGAAAACTCTGAATTCAGACCTATTAAAACTCCACTTGGGGTAGTCACTACTAGAATAGGCTCAGTTCTAATTAGCGATCTATTTCACTAATTTTTTTTTTTTCATGATCTTTGCTTCAAGCTTTCTTATCTTTGCTTAATGATAGGTTGGTTGATTAGATTTTATTACATGTCAACCCTTGTTGGGTTATTTTATGTTGAACATGTTTTGTTCTTGATGGGTATTCAATATTTTTAACTCTTTTTTCTATTTAACCCATAGATGGGATCCTAACAGGTACTACCACTATTGGTTAAGGGGGGTCCTGGGAGTAATGCCAATGAAGTGGTACTCCACACTCCCCAGGGCTTTATAATTGGAACTTTACTATTAGATCCCTTATAATACAACGGTGGGTGCAAGAATGTGTGTGTGCATATAAATGCACACTTAGTATATAGATACATAATAGTTAGTTAAAATTGAATTAATAAATAGTAAGTCAAGCCACATATATGTATAAATATGTGTGTGTGTTCTAGTGTGGATAATGGGGGTATACATATGTATAGATAGATAGATAACTGAGGATAGATATAAAAGGATGATAATCTCTTCTTAGGAGACGAGAAGACTGGGTTTTGACCAATTTAAGGGTCAACTATAGTTTAGACTAGCAATAAAATATGACCTAGATTAAGACAAAGAACTTTTCAAAACACCCTGGGTTTTAGACACAAATCTCGGAGGATGAGATTTCGTACGAGAGTGAGATGAGATTTGGGGATTTCTGGGAAATTTGAAAAGTTAGTCAGTTAGCTTCTGGACAGCGGGGAGAGCAGATGAGCCTTGAACACTGAGGAAGTTAAGATGTTAGATGCCCACTAGAAGTCAACTTTAGTAGAGGTCTACAAAGAAAAGGGGGGAACCCCCCATCTCGACAACCATGGGAGATAGTGACGGATTAGAAGCAATGCGAGTTTATACATCTCTCTGCCATTTCTGAAGTTCACCTGACATTGTCTAGTCTTCATCTCTCTTCTTGTTGTTTTATTTTTTCTTATGACACATGGGTGCGTTCCAGACACGGCGTTGGCGTTTTGTCCGACGATAGATACGGCCAGTGACAGAAGTGACAGAGATGATCCGGACAGACTGCTATTGATCATCAATATTCTCTCCGGACGTCCTGTACACAATGATTAAGAGCATTGATCTGGGAGACTGCTATTGACTGTGATCGATATTCTCCCAGACGATTTGGACGAGAATGGTGGAATGATGACGACCCGATATGATGATAGTTGTGTCACAGAATATTAATGTATAAACAATAATATTTAAGTTATATAGTTATATACTATATAGGTATATATATAAGTTATATACAGGATGTGATAGAAGGTCAATTTTGTTTCAGAAGAGTTTAACAAGTGAATTTAGAGTTTTCCATCTTCTACACTGGTTGCCATACCAAGCTTAAAGAGCCCAGTCTGACCAACTATACCCATAGCTGGGGGGAGAATAGTTGAATTCATACTTTTCCCAAGGGTATTAGCGCCATGTGTAATACAACCAGCCTTGTCCAGCATTTGAACTTGGTCACTTCGACCCAGTGTGATAGTACTTGTTAGGGTCCCATCTATAGATCAAATAGATTTGTTTGAAAATTATTTGTATTTGATATGACTATGTGCAAAAAAACAAAAAAACTTAAGAACTATGCTACTCATGTGCAGAGTTAGCAAGGACCAGCATTGAACCTGGAACCTAGCAAATCCTTGGCAAATGCTCTACCAGCTGAGCTAAAGTGGGCCCCTATTTAGGAAAAAATTCAATATCTAACCCACTTTATCACACAGATCCAAGCAGTGATACTCACGCGCTGGGTTGGTGAGGGCCAATTTCAAACCTGGAACCTTAGAATTCCTAGACAGATGCTTTACTGACTGATCTAAATTGACTTCTATTCAGTTAGTTATGTAAAAAACAAAAGTAAAGTTGGCGAAGAGGCCTATAGTTGGTATCAGCCAGACAGCGAGGGAGTCTAGTCCCTTTTCACTAGAGCTAGACCAGGGGTACACCTACTGTCAGTTCCCCACTTTACTGCACAGATCAGATCATTGAATCTGTGCTACTCATGCGCTGAGTTGGTGGAAGCTAGTATCGAACCAGGAACCTTGCAATTCATAGGCAAGTGCTCTAATTACTGACCTAAACCAGCCCCTTCAAAGCTAAAAAATCATATAATTGCTGGCAAAAAGAAAAAAATTTTAAAAATTAAGCAATCAAGTTTATTTCTATAAAAGAAAACGTAAATTTAATGCTGTGACTGGGTTTAGCAATGTATTGACTCCTGTCCAATGCTCTATCCTTGAAGATGTCCAATTGTAAATCTTATTCGCCAAATATTGAAACAGAAATAAAAGACATCTCGGGTCTCTTTTATAGTCATAAGGTCTTGTAAGTCAGTGCCGCAAATGTATGCCATGTGAGAAATAAGCTTCATCCTTGAGATTTATGAACACCATGCCCTATAGAAATAGGGGAGGAGGGCGGTGATGTCCCATTGAATAAAGGGGAAATAACGTTTGGTTGTTGCTTGTTTTTTTTGGGTTTTTTCAACTAAATTCAGTAACGTCATAATTGAACATTTCTGACTTGACATTTATGGTATCTCAGGAAAATTTACATCTGCAATTTCAGAACTGGAACTTTCTTGTCATAGACAATAGAATTCTACCTAATCTATACATATATAAAGAGCAGTTGTGTGTATGTGTATGTCCAGACGAAACTTCGAAAGTAAAACAATTAACGACAAAGTAAATATATATACACATTAAATATCACCACGGCTTTGGTTTTGAGCAACAATAATAAAGATTTGAATTATATTTGTGAAATGATTCAAAAATAAAATTCAAATGATAACAGAATGGAATATTTTTTGGCATTTAATATTTTGAATAGTAGACATTAACGTTTATTTTCAGAGTGGCTGGTAGCCACTGCAAGTCATAGATAAAGAAAAAATAATAATATATATATATAGTGTCTGGCTCATGTAGATCCTTATAATCATGCTCTACTTAATGTATTGAGCACTTTTTACATATATAACTTAGAAAACTCCTCCAGTGTTTTTTCTTTTGGTCACTACATACGGTTCTGATGATTATTTTCAGAAAGTACGGGTGTGCTGTTCTTTCCCCCCCCCCCCCCCCAGATGTCAGTTTGAAAAAAAAAAATTATTTTGAAAAACTGAATTATCTGGGGGTTTTTCCACACCAGTAGAGTTTAGAAGTAAAATATAAATCGTGTATATATATATATATATATATATATATATATATATATACCTTTCATGAATATATACATATTTGCGGGAATGGATGTCTGTGTATATGCATGTGTTTATGTGTAAATGAATATAATCTATATATTAATACTGTTGTTCCTTAATCTTCCAACCGTTGTCATCCTGCAACTCCCTCTGGTTTAAAATGAGATCATCCAAGATGAAATGAAATATCTAGTGTTGCTTATCTGCAGAATTCTTATTTCTTATGTGTTAATTCAGAGTTTTCCATCTTCTACACTGGTTGCCATACCAAGCTTAAAGAGCCCAGTCTGACCAACTATACCCATAGCTGGGGGGAGAATAGTTGAATTCATACTTTTGCCAAGGGTATTAGTGCCATGTGTAATACAACCAGCCTTGTCCAGGATTTGAACTTGGTCACTGCGACCCAGTGTGATAGTACTTGTTAGGGTCCCATCTATAGATCAAATAGATTTGTTTGAAAATTATCACCTCAGCTAAGTAATAGACCATTCCATTTTTTTTATAAAGAAAGGGAAGAAAAGGGCATGATTCACGGAAAAAATATGAGAAAGAAAGAAAGTAGGGGCAAGATAGAGTAGCTAATAATGCTAATATGTTTCAATTGAATATAATGAAAAGAAGGAAAGAGAGAAAAAAAAGTGAGAGTTTAATCAAGATTGTTATACTTTTTACATATTGAATAATTTTGCAATAGCTCATAAGTAAACATATCAAAGAAACAATCAAATCCTTATACTGTGGTAGATCCACAGGTCCTGCTAGTAAATATATATATATATATATATATATATATATATACTTCCATATATATATATATATTTGCAAACATAATCTTCTGGGATAAAATATTTGCATAAATAAATTTATTAAGATACATGTATATATGTGTATACACACTGACACAGGCACATATATTACTGTATTATGTATATATTTTAAATTGATTATAGTCCCAAGATAAATGTGTGAGAATATATATATATATATATATATATATATATATATATATATATATATATTTACCAACCTATCTGCACAAGCAGGATATGACAAATGGTCAATTTCTTAAGCAGAGTTTAACAGGTTTCAATTCAGAGTTTTCCTTTTCCTAGACTGGTTGCTTAACCAAGGTTAAAGAGTCTGTCTACCTCAGCATTTACCCATAGCAGGGAGGAGAATAATTGGATTCATACATTTCCCAAGGTTATTTGCACTATGTGAAATGGAAACAGCCTCGTCCAGGATTTGAACTCATCATACCATTTCCATTTCCTACGACAGTAACCATTACACCATGCACCTCCACATTATCAAAGCATTGATATTATAAATATACAGGATAAGACTCAGTATATAGGAGAGTCAATAATAATTCAAATGGAACTAACTGCCTTATTACTTTTGCCCCAAACTATATATACATATGTATATAACATATGTATATATAGTTTGGGGCAAAAGTAATAAGGCAGTTAGTTCCATTTGAATTATTATTGACTCTCCTATATACTGAGTCTTATCCTGTATATTTATCTATCTATTTATCTTTATATTTACTAGCAAATATATGCACCCTCCGGGTGCAAGTATTTAAGTTTTAATGTAATAGAATATCGTATTAAATCAGAAAGGCTAATGAAACTAAATAAGAATGCAGATAAAAAGATTTGAAACAGGGAGTATAATTGAAAAATAGAACAACTGAAACTTACTCTTCCTTCACTCCCGTCTTTCATTGTTATTTTTTCTAATTTAAGTATTTAGTTAAAAGAGGAAGTAAAGAATAAAATGACAGTTATTTTATCTTGTTAATGGATTTCATTTAAGATTAATTGAAGAGAGTTTTGCTTATATTCATTAAAATAAAACCAAACTGTTAGAAATCAATAAAACTAAGCACATATTTATTAAAATAACATTTTAAATATCAATATGCAAATTAGCCGTCCCGTTCACACTGTAAACCGCTATTTTGTTGTATATATAAATATAATAGCATGTTATTAATATGTAGATGTGCTTAACAGTATTAATAATGTAAAAAAATTTTATTAATAATTGAGGTTAAAATTAAAATAATAGCATGGTGAATGTGATGTAAATAACTAAGGGAATTGTTACTTGAGTAGTGATTTAGTTTCGGTTACAGACAGAAAAACACACAATCTCCATTATAATAGGATATATATATACTAGCAAAAGTACCCCGTCCATGACAGGAGTAAAAGATTTTAACACCAGGTAGTGAGTGGATGAAAGAGAGAATAAGATGAAAATAATCTATAGAATTTTTAAAAAAATGTAATCCTAAACTTTTGAGTGTTTTGAAATATAATTCTATTTTTCAAAAACTGTTTTGTACATATGACAAAAACTTAAATTCAGTTCCTAATTGCTTGTTTTTCTTAATTGCTTGTTGCATTAAAGTGAGAAAAAATATTAATTTAATTTATTTTCTTTTTTACCTCTAAAAAGTAGCAAATAAAAGGAGCTAAGTATTAAACATGTGTCCTTATTTGTTTAGTTCTTTTGGCTGAGGATGTACAATATGCCGACAGTACCTCTGCTGAGTAAAACCACTTTCCAATTGGGTCACCTGTTGGCCGTAGATGACAACCTGTGGTGTTTGCCGAGCAGTCCATGGCATGCACCATTACTTGGACTAGACAGGTGGTCAGAGAGGTCTCTCCAATGAATCGGCTGGTCACATCAAGCCCTAGCACCTATATGATTGTCCTTACCGTATTGTTCTGATGGTAAAACTGAATCTAGTGGTGAGGTTCCAATGATGGAGCTCTGGGAAGTGGGGAGTACCCCTTCATTGCCATTACTCCCAGGCCCACATTGACCCGGGGGGTAGTACTTGTTAGGCCCACCAAGTACGACCACTCCAGGTCCCATCTATTGGTCTAAATAAATAAGAAAAGGAGTTTTGAAAAATATGTTTAAAAAATTAATTAGAAATAATTTGAATACCCAGTAATAATGAATAAAACAAACATGACTTTGGCATGAATTATTTTAAAATCTCAATAATGTCTTTGTTTTAGTATGGTACATATTTTTACTTCAGACAAAGCATCCGTTTACGTAAATTTTTTGGCAGAATTTAATGTTTAAAATGTATCAAAAATTTAATTTCATATGTAATATCATTTTGCTTTTTTATTGATGCTCATTATGTCACTACTTTTTGTCTTAAACAAAAATTTGACCTTATATAATCAATTTATTTCATTTTAATTTGTTTTTAAAGTGAAAATTGGTGTTTGAATTAATGAAAATACATATTAGTAAATATCATTTGCCTAGAATAGAGTTATTTTCAAAGCCTGTCCGACATATGGGGTGGAAGGTTTTTTTTTAATTTATTTATTTTAGAACTCGTCTTTTTTTATTACAGTTAGGAACCAGTCTTAATGCTACTTCAAAGCTTGATTTGAGCTGACAGGAGATAGGGTGGGAGAGTAGTTTTTGTTTCTTTAGAAATGAACATTCATATTTATTTTTTTTCTTACGGTAAGAGACCTAGTCTGCCGTCTGGTAAGTTCAAAACTAAACTCATGTTGACGTGAGTAGGGTGGGGATGGAGGGGTGTGTATATAGTATTTTTTCTTAATTATTGAATTATATTGCTTAATTATTAAAAATAAAAAAAACAAATTTTGTGTGTTTCTTAGTTATAAGCATATCAAGTAGTATGCAAGATTTCAAATCTGAATGACCTCTCGTTTGTGAGTTATAAGTCAACACATACATACCAAATCATACCAAACTTTCTTTTATATATATAGATAATGTTTGTGTATATATATATATATATATGTATATATATATATCCCTTTCACTCCATATGTGTGCGTGCATATAGATAAAACTATTACATAATATTTAAATGCAAAATCAAATTTGTATGAAAACTTGTATTATATCTATGTGCATTTATCTGTGTGTATTTACAAGACTATATTAGGTTATGTATATATTCATAGAACTGTATCTCTCCCAAAGTTTATGTACAAATATATATTCATGAACACACACACACACACATATACATATATATGCACACAAGTAATTATAAAGAAGAGCTTCAAGAAAAAGATATATGTCCAATTTAATCTGTATATATATATATGTATGTATGTATGTATTGCCTTCTGACTGATCTATATAGGGAAGAAAAATGAGTTTTTGCCTAAAGCAGATTGTATCCCTCTCTTGCAACCAGTAAATAACAGGCCATGAAGAAGAAAAAAAAGCTCACTGTAATAGATGTTTAATAAGGTTGGTTTGGTCCAAGACAAGGTCAAATTGTTTCAAAGAACATTGTTACCCCCAGCTTTGACTCAAGGCCAAATTTCTGAAACATCTGCTGAAGTTGAAGCTGACCTGCTGCAATGGTTTGCAAATATCTTCCATTTCATTCAACAATGATGCTAACACACCCAGAGTCAGTTAGATTTCTTGCATTTCTTTTTAATTTGGTTTTGGTTTGTTGGATTTTATGGCATGTCAATCCCAGTTGGGTTATTTTATGCTGAAGAGGTTTTGTTCTATTCATACTTGATAGGGATTCAAATCTTTTTTTTTAAACATAATTTTTTTTACACATTTTTTAAAACTCATTTTTCTATTTAACCCATTGATGGGACCCTAAAAGGTACTACCACTCCAGATCAGTGGACCTGGGAGTAATTGCAATGAAGAGGTAATCTACACCCATCAGAGCTCTAGAACTGGAATTTTGCCATTAGATGGAGCTTAACATCATACTCAGAGCACTAAGACCCTCAGTCACCGCTTTATAGCACATATATGATAAAAAGGATTAGAAGTCTGGCATAAGGGTAATAGGGTCGAGACAATCTTATAGGTGCTAGGGCTTGATATGACCAGACAATTAAGTGGAGGGGACCTCTCGAACCACCCCTCTACTCTGATTTGAAATTGACCTTGTGTCACATCCTGGTGTTGGGTGAATATATAAATATATCGGCTATCAATGACTTTTTTATCAATGGGATCCAAGCTACTCAACATTAATTCTAATTTTGTTGTCAATAAATTTCCCTTAAACTTCCTTCAATATTGAGTTATTCTGTAATGTTTTCCTCTGCATGGCTTGGAAAAAAAATTATACCATCAAATAATTTAATCTAATTTAAGGAATATTTTATGAAGCTAAAATGTTCAGCTATTGAATAAAAAAATGTTTTGCATCTTAAATGTTATTAGTTTATTTACTGCTAAATAAAAAAAAAACCTAAATGAATTATCCTCATAATCTTTTGCCAAGGGTAGTATTTTAGTAGGATGTGTCAAAAGTTTTGTATTAGTAACTAGTCTAGGACAATGCTAAATGCAAACATACTAATGATGCATCATGTTCCAGCATGTCAAGATAAGGCCATTACTCCTGTAGTGGTCAGTGTAAATGAATTCCAACCCGATTCACAATATTCTAAATGATGAACAATGAAAAGAATGCAAGCTAGACAAAAATGGAGGAACAGCAAACACGTGGTATATAGTTAACAACAGGAAAGAAATTTATTCCAGATCGTGGTTGGTAGAAGGTTGGATCGTCAGCAGGAGGCTTGATAAACTAGGAAAGGTGTTGATAACTTACATTCTTAAGATAAATGTTTTGTCATTGGAGTATCGTCGTGTTGAAACCTAAGTTGCATATCTTGATGTTATCAGTATATCTGGCATCAGGTTGCCAGGTTGTGAAGCTGTATCTACTACTTTTAGTCATGGAATCTCTCTCTGTTTGGGTCTAAAACCAAGTTACAGTTGGCACGTCTTTTATGTTTTCTTTCCATTGGTTATAAAATATAGGAGTTTATTCTATACTCCCTATGCCTTACAGACTTTGGGGAAGATCTTAGTCCTGCAATGCACTGGGAAGAAAAGCTGATAGGATAGAGGAATAATACTCAAATACACACAAAATCCTTTTGACTTGTATAAACAGCAGATATTATATTCCAGTCTTTTTTAGAAAGACAACATTTCTAGTTTAAATTACTTTTCTCATTGCTGTTGTGAATTTAAATTAGTGACTTAAGACAAACAATATGATAATGTAGCGATAAACAAATTGTTTGTCAAACAATAAATATTCAAATTTCAATGAGAATTTGTTTCTGCTCTGTCAAAACAAAGGCTTCCAATATAATAAAAGCTTTAATGTCAGTTGAAGAAGAGAAAATAGTTGGATAAATAATAAAAGGCTCCTTAGCCTCGGTGGCTTTTATACTGTTGTAAATAGGTGCTAAAGTGAAGTGGTCACAGAGTGCAAATAGATAAGATTTTAAAAAAAAGGTGAATAGCTAGAAAACAGACCAGTTGACAAAGTTAAATATCTTGACCAGGAGGTTAAATGCAATATGTTTATGTCTAGATCTCTAGCATGAAAACGGCAATTAAATGACGCAATTAAGTTGAATATTTTTCACAGTACAATTTGAATGATTATAATAATTATATGGTCCCAACCCTATTGCCTTTATGGCAAGCCCCAACCCCTTTTTATCATATGGGTGCTAGAAGGCGGTGACTGAGGGTCTACATGTCCTGGGAATGATGTTAAACTCTATCTGATGGTGAGGTTCCAGTTTTGGAGGTTTGGGGAATGTGGAGCACCCCTTCATCACCATTGCTCTCTCTGGTCCACTCTGACCCGGAGTGGTAGTACCTGTTAGGGTCCCATCTATGGGTTAAATAGAAAAACATGAGTTTATAAACAAAATTATATTATGCATTAAGAATGAATTTATTTCACAACTTTGTCAGCATTAAATAACCCACCGAGGTTGATATGCCGTAAAACAAACCAAAAAAAATAATTATATGGAGGCATATGCAGCATGGGTGTCATAGTGCTTAATGTTATGGGATACAAGTCCAAATTCCAGATGATGCTGTTTACATTGACTTAGAACTAAAGTCTTTTGGGAAATGCCTGAATCCATTTTTTCCCATGCTGGTGTGCAACCAGTCTAGGAGAAGGAAAATTTTGAATTTAAAACCATGGATAAGGTAACAGAAAACCAATCCATTATCTCTTCCAGGAACAGTCATGGTTATTCATATTTTACTGATAAAGGAAGCTGTGAAGAGGCATGATCATCAAAAGTTCTGAAAGTCATCTAAATCAGTGGTTCTCAACCATTTTTCAGTTTAGCTCAGTTGGTAGAGCATCTGACTAGGAACCACAAGGTTCCAGTTCAATACTGGCCCTCGCCAACTCAGCGTATGAGTAGCACAGGGATCTGTGTGGTAAAGTCAGGAGTTAATGGTA
The DNA here is from genome assembly GCA_023376005.1 of Doryteuthis pealeii. Classification (NCBI taxonomy): domain Eukaryota; kingdom Metazoa; phylum Mollusca; class Cephalopoda; order Myopsida; family Loliginidae; genus Doryteuthis; species Doryteuthis pealeii. Next base: position 52,981,841 of record CM042150.1, read on the forward strand.
GGTGTGGCACCCTAACCTTAGATGCTAAAACAGTCTCCTTAGTCTAAAAGTGAAAAGGGGATAGACACCCTCACTGTCTGGCTGATACCCACTTTAGGCCATTTGATGACAACTTATGGACCCATTAGATTCCTATTCTAAAAAACATCCTGTTGTATTTTTATAATTGAATATTATCATGAATTGTATAAGAGTTATGGAAATCTGTGCTGTCAGCACAACCTGATTATTATTATTATTATTATTATTATTATTATTCCTTTTGAGTTTTCACATCAGTGTTAGCTGATGGTCTTTCACTGGAGTCTGAGTGACAGCAAGTCTCCTCAGGTCTCCAGGACTCTTCTGAGTATTCTGGCAGATTGCAGCAGTGCAGTGTTCTGAATGGTTTCAATCCTTCCTCTGATTTCCAAACATTCCAGACCCTTTTCCAATCCTTTTGGGACTGTTCCAAGTGCACCAACTACAATTGGTATCACTTTCACTTTCATATTCCATAACTTTTTTAGTTCTCTGGCAAGATCCAGATAATTGTCTATTTTTTCATTTTCCTTTAGCTTCACCCTGTGATCTGCTGGCACTGTAAAATCCACCAGTTGACAAGTTCTTTCTTTTTTGTTTATCAACACTAGGTCTGGTCTTCTTGCTGGGATAAGGTGATCCATTTTTATTTCAAAGTCCCAGAGAATTTTATGCGTTTCGTTCTCAAGAACAGATTCTGGTTTATGCATATACCTTTTTTTTGCATGGTCAAAATTTAATTTTTTGCATAATTCCCAGTGGATCACCTTCCCAACCCAGTCGTGTCTAGTTTTGTATTCTCGTTGTGCTAGTTTGCTACATTCACAGAGTATATGGTTTACAGTCTCATCTCTATTCCCGCAAAGTCTACATTTACTATTTTGTAGGGTCCTATTGATTTTCGCTTTGATGTAGTTTGTCCTTATGGCATTATTTTGTGCAGCAGTTTATTATTTTATTATTATTATTATTATTATTATTATTATTATTAACAAAAGTATGCATCTCTTGGGCTCAATTATTTAAGTTTTAATGTAATAAAACATTACATTAAATTAGAAAGACTAATAAAACTAAATAAGAATGAATATAAAAATATTATACTTATTAGTACAAAATAAAAAACACACTCCGGGCCATGTAAAAATAGATTTTTGAAACATATTGCCTAAGGGGTGGTAGTAAAAAATTCAATGTCAGCGAGTTTGTACCCTAAGTAAGTAAAATCATCAAATTCATCAAAGGATTAAAAAATAAAACAATTTGAAATGTAAACTTTAAATATGTATTAAAATAAAACAAACTATATATAGATAAATAATACCAGTCATGTATTTATTAAAACTTGTTTTTAAAAACAATGAAGAATGTCTAATGTTGCATGTTCAAATTTTGAGTGTATTTATTCTATGTTATGATGATTTTGGGTAATGTGACGTAAGCAGTGACGTAATTTTTGTTACAGACAAAAACCGGAAGCGAATCTCCATTATTAATAGAAGATTTTAATGTTATTTTATTCGATTTCTATATAAAATTATATATAGGATTGCTTTTAAAACGTTTGAGAATAGCATGATAGTATTTGAATTCAGTAGCAGCAAATAATTATTTATCAAACCCAGTTTTGTTAAAGTCATAATGCAAATTATTCCCATCATATACTATGTAAATCTTTATTTCTTAGAGATATATAACTCCTATTTCAGGATTTTAAATGCATTAATAATATGGGCAGTCAGCTAGACTTTGATAAGATTTACTATTTCATAATCGTTTAGAATATAACTTGCATAACTAAGGAAATTGTGATGTCAGTGGTGTTATAGTTTCGGTTACAGACAAACAATTACATAATCTCCATTATAATTAGATTTAAAGTCTCTATTAAAGATGCATTAGTCTTTTGAGTATATTTATAGTAGGCACTGCCAAATTTGCTGTAAAATCCGTATTTTACAAAATAAATTTAAACCCTCCCCTGGTTGAAAAGAAATTACTAAATATCAGAGAATTATCCAATTTTAATGAAATTTTCAGTGTTGATTTATCAATGAATGAATTTTATAATGCATTAGTTATTTTATTTCAAAACTTTCTGATTTTTTTCAGATCACTTAATTTTGATACCCCCATTATTACAAAATATCGGTGTGTTATATAAATTTGAAACTAATTACAGTATAAATAAAAAGACTAAAGGTGTGAATAGAAGAAAAAAAAATTTAAGGGAGCTATCCTGGTAGAAAATAAGTACTGAAAATGAGAAAATAAAATTTTTTGAGATCTTTTTTTTACTCTATTCGATAATTATTTAATTATTTCTTATAAAAGAAAAAATTATACATTGATATTTGTTCTGCTCAAAATGGGAGGGGGGGGGCTAAATTTTCAATGGAGTTTTTCTACAAAAATTATTGGATAATGATAATAAACTAAAGTTTTAATTAAATATTTGTTTTTAGAATCTAAAAATATGAAATTTGAAACTTAAAATTAGGTGTTTCATATTTTAAATGAATTTTATCTATTAATTTACCATAGCAGAAGGTTTTGAAATAAAATAATTCATGTATTATAAAATTTATTCATTGAAAATTCAACACTGAAAATTTCATTAAAATCAGATAATTCCCTGATTTTTGTTAAATTTTTTTCAAATGGGGGAGGGGGGAAATTTATTTTGTAAAATACAGATTTTACATCATCTTAGGCAGTGTTTACAATATATTTGAGCAAAATTGACTGAAAAAATAGTTTAAAATGTATTAAAAATAAATTATATGTGTAATATTATTTGCTTCTTTTTTTTTTTTTTTTTTACTGAGGCTCATTATGTTACTACTTTTCAACTTAAACAAAAATTTGACCTTAAATAACCAATTTAATTGATTTTAATTCGTTTTTAAAATGAAAACAAGTCAACATTTTGGCAGACCCTGATTTATAGGGTTCAAACTTTTTTGAAACTCTGGATCCCTTTGATTCCTATTTTACTCTGGTTGACCCCCACCCACACCCGGCTCTCTAGCCATTCAATGTCCTATTATATCTTTATAATTAAATATTTTTTGCTTGCCTGGACAAAAAAATATGTTATATGTTCCCCAGGGGACCTTATGACCCCTGGTTAAGAACCACTGATCTAAATGGTAGAGAGCAGCAAATCCAATGAGTAGCACATGGAGAGTATCATGCGAGCTTGGCATCTCACAGTCCAGTGTAGTTCATCACTGAAGAATTCATGTTACCAAAATATTGCAAAACTTTTGACTCACCCTAGTATTTACATAATCTTAACTATTGTCCTCATCTTGGTTGCAATACTTGCATTATTTCGACCACTATACCCTCTGGTCTTCTTCAGGTGTCTTTTGTAGTAGCCAGTAACCTTCAGGAAACTTCAAACTGAACCATCTATTCAATCCACAAGGGTAGATTGTTCTTATTCTGATGTCCACCCCTTGAGATATCTTCTGTCAGTTAATTTGCCTTCCAAGTTATTTCCCCCCTTGTAAGGTTGCTTCTCTTTCTGCTGAACCCGAGGATTAAATAAAGAGTTTGGTTTGAAATTACCTAAAGGTTACTGGCTATAACAAAAGACACCTGAATAAAGCTGGAAGGTACAGTAGCTGAAACGTTGTGAGCATAAACAAGATGAAACCGGATAAATAATGTAAATAATCACATCTGGTTTGTTTAAAAAATTCTTCACAATTTTATCAATCCTAAAATCTTAACAAAACACATTGACAGAACCATGGATTGTTTGTTTATTGATTTTTAACGGCATATCAACCTGTCTGGGGTTATGTCATGCCTAACGGTTAGGAAGTGATACATATCGTGTATTTATATTTATACTTTTTAGTAATTGGTTTTAACAATGTGTTAACATTATTGGGGATTATGTTGTATGGTATTGATTTGTTTCATGTCTATATTCTATGATATAATTTTATTTCCCCCCAAAAAAGAGAGAATAGCGTCCATGTTGACGTTTTCAAACAGATCTTTCATATTGTTTGCTTTAAAATAATGGTTTCTGATGTGAGCAAAAAACTGCATTCCACAAATAAGTGTTTAACTGTCAAAGGTGTTTGACATGTTCCACATTGTGGTTGTTGTTCTTGTTTGAGTATATAGGAGATGCAAATCTGGTGAGTGCATATTACCCAACCCCTCTGCATGAGCAGGATGTGACACAAGTTTCATCATTTTCATCAGGTCATGCCAGCAGCATTAATATCCATGACAATCTCTCACCAATCATCCTTCTCAGTCATCACCTTCGAGAGGTCCTCTGTGCAGCATCTAGAATCCGCACAGAGCTGATCAATGTAGGTCCTTGCTGGATAGCCCACATTGGTATGCCCACTGAAGAATGTCACTTATGAATTCGTCCTTGCTTCTCCAGCAGTGGCCAGCAAATGCAACCAGCCTCATCCAGAATTTGATCTCATGTTGCCCTGTCTATTTCCTGCAATGATAACCATTACACCACAAGCACCCGATAGCTAAGGGTAGAAGTGAAAACAGTAAATTTGAAAATCCATCCTCTAATAATAGAAAGGCTAAAAAAGCTTTATAAATAGCAATTCATTTACTGTATCTTTATTGATATTATATAATAAAGTAGGGCATACTAGGTTTTTTAGCCTTGGTATATATTTACCAACTCCTCCACCATGAGCAGGATGTAACACAAGGTCAATTTTTAAACAAAGTTTACTATTTACCAATAGCCGAAGGGAGAATATTTGGATGTATAGCTTTCCCAAGAATATTAGCACTATGGGAAATGCAAACAGCCTCATCAAGAAATTAATCTAGCTGTACTCTACTCAAATAAAAAAAATTGATCTTATGTCACATCCTGATTATGGCAGAGGGGTTGGGTAAATACATACACAGCTGTAGAGATCTTTTTTTGAATCCTGTTTTTTATTTTGTTTTTCTTCATCAAGACAACAAATATTAGGAGTAGGATGTGACACAAGGTCAATTTGTAAGCAGAGTTTACTATTAAACTCCAATAGCTGGAGGGAGAATAGTTGGATGTATACCTTTCTCAAGAGTATTAGCATTATGAGAAATGTAAACAGCCTGGTCCAGGTTTTGAACTTGTTTTGCTATGTCCATTTCATTAGCCTTAATCTTGTGTCACATCCTGATCATGGCAGAGGGGTTGGCTAAATACATACATAGCTGTAGAGATCTATTTTTGAATCCTGTTTTTTTTTGTTTTTTTTTAATATAAAAACAACAAATATGAGGATGTTCGAGAATAGTTGGATGTATACCTTTCTCAAGAGTATTAGCATTATGTGAAATGCAACAAGCCTTGTCCAGGTTCTGAACTGGTGTTGCCGTGTCCATTAGGACTGTTGATTGGCTGAGGTTTAAACCATGTGACCTCGCTTAGTCTATAAATTTAAGTGGTGTATTGTAGCACACCTTTTAAAGTAAAAATATTCCAACAGATTTATGTATTTACCCAACCTCTCTACACCTGCAGAACGTGACACAAGGTCAAATTTTAAGAGTTTTTACAGATTTGAATTCAGAGATTTCCTTCTTTTAGACTGGTTGCCTAACTATGGTTAAAGAGGCCAGTCTGCTCTACTATCTACCCATAGCTAAAGGGAAAATTTTTGGATGTATACCTTTTCATAGAATATTAGCACTATGTGAAATGCAAACAGCCTCATCCAGAAATCAATCCAGCTGTACTCTACTCAAATAAAACATTGACCTTGTGTCACATCCTTATCATGGCAGAGGGGTTGGGTATATACATACACAGCTGTAGAGATCTATTTTTGAATCCTGTTTTTTGTTTTTGTTTTTTTTTATCAAAACAAGAAATATCAGGATGCTTGTCCAGATAATTAGCAGAATAATAACAATACTTTATTTCATATTTTCAGACAATACTTAGTGAAGGATCGTTTTTCCTTTTCTTAATGCATTGTAACAGAAGTTTATTATGTTCCTTGATTTCCTTTTTTTTTTCTCTCTCTCTCTTGTGTTCTTTGAGTACAATACCACAGGAACTGGCCATAAAAGATTTCTTAGAAAACTAACATAAACAAGAGAAGATTTGGATCTTGTGCAATTCCAGAACAATCATACTTGTTCCTAATTTCATCTCAATACTCACTTCAATCAGGGAAGGAAATAAAAAATAGAAAAAAAAGAAATATTCCAGGCCATGAATTGCAAGACAAAAAGAACCATTTTCTTCCCAGGCAAACGGATAAATGGATTCAGAAAAATTTGCTCTGATTCTAAGGATATAAAAATGGTAGAATTTTCTGGATGCTTTTCTTTTCCTCTTCATTATCAACTATTATATAATAAAGTAGAAGATATGATACTTATACCATTGAAGCTCAGTTGGTAGAGCGTCGGACTAGGCACCACAAGGTTCAGGGTTCAATACCGGTCCTCGCCAACTCAGCGTATGAGTAGCACAGGGATCTGCACAGTAAAATGAGGAGCTGATGGAAGGTGTGGTGCTCTACCTCAGATGCCGAAAACAATCTCCTTGGTCTAGCCCTGCTGAAAAGGGGATAGACTCCCTCGCTGTCAGGCTGATACCGACTTTTGGCTACCCCATTGAATTTTTATAAGAATGGTTGGTAAGTTGCTTTGTTTTATAGCATATCATCTTGTGTGTCCCATCATGGTGTAATTGTTAGCAAGCTAGTCTCACTGCTCCATTACTACTGAATAGCAAGTTTGATCCTTACTGGATGCCCCATACTCGCAACCTTGCATCACATCCTACCTGTAACAAAAATCTTGGATAAGTACCAATTGTGTTAAAACTGTTTCTTTTTATCTGATTTTTTTTTTTTAAATGTATTCATTTTTACATGCAGTAAATAAATAATACTATATTTCAGCTTGACTGGAGTCCTAGGTATCTTAGGGTCAGCTTTGTCTACGCTTCAGTTAAAATAATATCTGTGAATACCATGAGTATTGTTAAAGCCAGTTCATTCCAGCAAAGCTTCTCTTGTGGAGATTTTTCTTGTCTACTTAAAGGATTTAACTTTCAAAGATAAACAACAAAAAGGACAAGTTTTCAATACCAATAAAAGTCCTTCCAGCAAAGCTAAAATATTTACAATATTTTTAGAAATGGTAGATCTGATCCACTGCTTTTTAGAAAGTCAGACTTATGACTCTAAATGCAGAACAAACAAAAATCATGAAATAAGAATTGGAGAAAACTGAGTATTTGTATGCACAAAAGCCGCTTAAGTTTGTACAAAGTTGCTTTATCTAATTTAGTTGTTTGTTTGTGTTTTGTTTGTTTTGTTTGTTTTTTCAGGTGAAGAAACATACATATAGGCAAGTGAGAGGAGAAATAAGAATATTTCTCTCTGTTTGTAAGGGAAAATATTCTGATTGGTGCATTTGATATCTCTCTCCCTCTCTCCCCCCCTTTCTCTCTTTATCTCTCTGTCTCTCTCTCTCTCTGTCTCTCTCTCTCTCTATCTCCCCCTCCCTCTCACTCCAACTCTCTCTCTCTATGTATATATATATATATATATACGCTCCCAATTTCGGTAGAGCACTCTATTTAGGAGGTATATAATTGCAGATTCACCGTATTCGGCTCAGCCAAATCTCACTTTGTTTACAAAGTTTGAGAACTCTAGGTGAAGGTCATTTCCCCTTAGAAATATAGCGATTAAATAGCCTGCTATACTTGGCGACTGACTGTGGATGTGTGGGTAAGAGGCTTGGCGAGCGTAAGTTCGTTCGGGTCTTGAACCCAGCCAGAGGCAGCTGCTAAAAATCGTATAACTATACTGATGAGAGGTGATAGCTCGAAACACGTGTCTATAGTTTACCCTATATATATATATATATATATATATATATACACATACAAAGAGGTAAATAAATTTGATTATGTACTTATTCTGAGAATAGTTCCATTGTATATAATTGGAAATAAATATGATTACGCACACACACAACATATATGTGTGTGTAAGTTAGAGTAGAAAATAAAGCATTGACAGTACTTGCTAACTGTCAGTTTCTCGCCTATGCACTTTACAAACTCAGTTTGAAAATCACATACATATACATGCTCTATCAAAGATATTAAGCACTCTTATGAATATAGCAAAGTATATTATATATATATATATATATATATATATATGTGTGTGTGTGTGTGTGTGTGTGTTTGTGTGTGTGTGTGTGTGTGTTAAGATAGACGTATGCAAATGCCAGTTCAGTGTATATAATTTTAAATAGATATGATCCTGCTTGCATATGTGTATTTATGTATATGCAATATTATGTAATATATATATATATATATATATATATATATATATATATATATATATATACTGTTTTTGTAATATTATATATTGTGAATGTAATATCTATATTTCTATAAATGGTCTAGAAGTAATATATATTATACATATATGCTTTCTTTGTACATAGTATTGTATTGTATTCAAAATAAATCAAAATATATGTATGTGTGTGTGTGTTATATATAATTGTATATAAGCATGATTTTATATATATATGTACTATATATATATATAATACCTTGTGTGTATTTTCCAATATATAATTAGGAATGAAAGTGATTATGCATGTATATATGTATGCACATATCTGTCCATATGCTTATGTTTTTATAAAGTCGAAATTTTCTCATTTTTTATGTATAATCAAACATGAAATTGGGAATTGGAGCTTATGACCACCATGTGCACAAGTTACAGTCCCCAAAGAGGACCGACATCATATTCAGAAGCAATAATTCCTTATGAGTACTACACATCAAATCATCTTGATTCCATTGCCTTGTCTTCTGCTTCTTTGTGAAGAAGAAATAAATATTTCCTTTGCTTTTTTGAAGGTACGCTTAAAAAAAAAGAAAAGAAGTTTTTTTGTTTTTTTTTCATTCAGTCATATTTCATGTTATTCTTCCTTCTTTCTCCCATTCATTCTTGGTTTGTTTTGCAGCTTTATATCAATTGGTTCTGCTTCTTCTCCTATGCTCTGGGGTTTTATTTTTAGATCTCTCTCGCAGGTTTCAAGTTTGTAATGTCCTTGAGAGAGAGAGAGCAAAAAAGCAACCAGAAATGCAATGCATGGTGATTATTTTTATTATTCAATACAGGTTACATTTTACTATTCTTGCATGGTACTGTTCTTCACCATTCTGCATATTACTGTCCTATAAGCTTTGCATTATGCAACTGTATTGTGTCTGACTATATTAAGTGCTAGTGCCACATATTGGTTTCCCAGCTGAAAAGAGCGGGGAGTGGGGTAAACAGAAGCGAGTGTAGTGTCTTCTACCATCTGCATTTTCATGTTATCTTCTTTTTTTTTTAATCTTTTGCTAAATATATTTCAAAGACGATTAGTTTAAACCTGAGTTTTCTTCTCTTTCTCACCCCCAATTTTTTTTCCCTTGTGAGATCAAATAGCAAGAGAAATCAATATTGGCTCAGGAGGAAACATCTCATTAGCTTCATTTGTGATCTATCAGGAAGAAGACAAAGTTTTGCCGAAATCTGAGACTCTTTGGTAAGAGGCACTAGGTCTGTTATTGCTGCACATATTGGAAGATGATTTTTGGATAGAACTAGTTTTTTTTGTTTTTTTTTAATGAACAAAAATAAAAGTAAAATATTGAGAGAGAAAAATGTGGTCATAGTTTTGCTGATATATATACTTGTATTGATTCATAAATATTAGTAACTAGCTTAAAAGCCGTCCTATCAGGTGGCAATTAAGCTAGCTCCTGCTCCTTCAATGGGTTTACATGGCATAAAAACCAATCAACAATATTTTTGGAACAGTTAAGTTTTCATCAAAATGATTATATAATTTGTCTATTTGGAACTTATTGCAAAGCCACATGATAAACAATATTTTTGGTTTTTCCATACTGCTGCCATATGCAATAGGCAACAATAAACTATTGAAAAACTCAAAATTGATAGCAGTAGCTATCAATGGCATAAAAACTGATATATCCGGGTAAGAGATATATTAGAAGTTGTAGTGAGGTACATTCGCAGGTAAGTATGAAGCAATAGGCAACAATAAACTATTGAAAAACTCAAAGTAAGTATGAAGCAATAGGCAACAATAAACTATTGAAAAACTCAAAATTGATAGCAGTAGCTATCAATGGCATAAAAACTGATATATCCGGGTAAGAGATATATTAGAAGTTGTAGTGAGGTACATTCGCAGGTAAGTATGAAGCTGGTGTGTCGTAGTAGTAATAATACTAGGTGTCAGAGTAATAGGCATAGTAATAGTAGTAGGGCAATTGTACCTCTACATTGTTCAGTATTTATGGTGGACACTAACTAATCAGATTACTGTGAGAGGGGGGGGGTACCTAGGTGTATGCATATTCATTACATCAAAAACCAACCAACCAATCAACAATATTTTCCAAACAAAGTTTTCATCAAAACGATATAATTTGGAACTTTTTGCAAAGCTTCAGGATAAACAACATTTTTGGTTTTCCCTTACTGCTGCCATATGCAATAGGCAACAATAAACTATTGAAGAACTCAAAATTGATAGCAGTATCTAAGTAAGTAAAGTCGTTGGGGTGGCCTAAAGTCGGTATCAGCCAGACAGCTAGGGAGTCTATCCCCTTTTCACTAGCACTAGACCAAGGAGACTGTTTTGGCATCTGAGGCAGAGTGCCACACCTACTATCGGCTCTTCACTTTACCATACAGATCCTTGTGCTACTCATACACTGAGTTGGCGAAGACTGGTATCAAACCCGGAACCTAGCGGTACCTGGTTGGACTCTCTACAACCTGAGCTAATTCATTATTTAAGCTTACCTTTTAAAAGTTCAATGATAATTCTTCTGTTGCCAATTAATTTAAAGACAATTTGATGTACATAATGCCTTACTTTCCCTACAAACATTTATTTCTATTTCATGGGTGATCAAAATTAGGGTAATTTATGAGGAAGTGCGTCCCAGTCTCCTGCCTCAGAAATTGCTACCCAGTGACTATTAAAATAACGTCCCCAGCTATGTCGTCTCAGATTTTCTTTTATTCGTGTTTGTTTAATGTCTTGTTTTTAGTTTAAATAAACAAGAATTACAACAAAAAAGAAGCAACACCCCACAAATACATTTACTTGTAGAAATATCTATCTATCTATCTATCTCCATTTGTTCATATCTATCTATATTATTTTGTTTATCTATCTATCTCAGTCTATTCTAAACTATATATCCATCTTCATATCTAAACAAGAATTACGACAAATTTCTATAAATGAACAAGAATTACGACAAATTTCTATAAATGAACAAGAATTACGACAAATTACGATAAATGAACAAGAATTATGACAAATTATGATAAATGAACAAGAATTACGACAAATTACGATAAATGAATAAGAATTACGACAAATTATGATAAATGAACAAGAATTACGACAAATTACGATAAATAAATAAGAATTATGCCAAAAAAGAGAAGCACCCCCCCTCTAAAATACATTTAAAACCCTAAGTTGGTTGTTTTCTTTCAAGTAACACCGACATAGCTGGGGACGTTATTTTAATAGTCACCGGATAGCAATTATTGAGGCAGGAGACCGGGACGCACTTCCTCATAAATTGCCAAAATTAGTTTCAAAAGTCACCCATGAAATAGAAATGAATGTCTGTACTGAAAGTAAGCACCTCCATACATCAAAATTGTTTTTAAATCAAATTGCATCAGAAAAATTCTCAGTGAGCTTTTAAAAGGTAAACTTCTAAAAAGTAATATGTACTCAATGTATCAAGTGTCATAGTTGAGCTGAAGGCCAAATAAGGAGCTGTCCACAGCAGTTAGCTTAATTGCTGATCGATAGGAATTCAAATTCTGGACATGGCCGTTTGTATTTCACTTTATGCCCTTTGGAAAGGCATGATTCATTTTGATTTCACCTCAGCTACAGGTTAATAGTAGGTCAGACTGGGCTCTTTAACCTTGATATAACAATTGATCTAGAAAAATAAAAAAACTCTGAATTTGAAACCTGAAGAAGGACGGAGGGCACGTTGGCTGAAACGTTGTACAAATAACAATGAATATGAGGACAATAGTCTGAATAATACAAATAATACTAATTATTTGGGAATTTATTATATTATTAATACAAGTATTGTGTAAGGGTGAATCATTTTTAACAGACATTTGCTCCACTTTGAATTCTATTTAACATACTTTTTTGTCTCTGATGTTATGGTGGTGCCCCATGGTGTGTTACATGACAGTCCAGAAACAATTCTCAATCTCTTTTGCCTCTTTTCTTGAACAAAAGAGATGTGTCTCAGACCCTGCCAGGTAATGTAAAACCACAGGCTATTTTATTTTCTCTCAGTTACTTTTTTTAGAAATTTTAAGGTGTTATCTTAAACTGGGCCTCAAAGCCACTGAAGCTCTGTAGAAACCAGGTAGTGAAAAAAAAATGTGACAATATCTGATTATCTTACCCACAACTGGTTTAAGGAGTTTAAGGGTGGAGACTTGTACTTTGAAATAAAGCCCAGAAGTGGACAATTATCTGTTGCTGATTACAATGTTTCAAAGTGCAAGCATATTTTATGTATTGTAGGTTTTTGTTTTGTTTTTGTTTTTTCCAAAAAAACAAAAACAAAACAGTGGAGGCTGAAAATCTTCCTGACATAATTGAAGTCGTGAGCACTTAAGTTATGGTTGGCGTCCTTCCATCTGGTAAAGATGATAGTGTAGTTTTTTTTTTTCTTTAACTATGTAGCCTGGGCGGATTGATATGGAGGATGTGCTGTTGCTCAAGCAGCAGATCCCCCCCTCTCCACACTGCCGCTGGGGTCCACAGGAAAAGTAAGAAACCAATGCAGTTTGGCAACGCCAGTGTCACAGGAGTTGCTGTGTAGCACTGAAATTCAGCATTACTCCACCTTAGGGACTCTTAAGTAAAATGCATGTATTTACCCAAGTCCTCTACCACAAGCAGGATCTCACACAAGGTCGATTTTTTAAGTGGATTAAAACTGTTTTTCTTCTCCTAAGCTTGTTGTCTTACCCAGGCTAAAGAACCTAGACTGTCCGAATAGTTACCGATAGCTGTGGGTAGAAGAGAAAAATCCATGTCTTTTCCAAGGACATTAGCAGGAAATGAAATACAAACAGCCTGGTCCAGGATTTGAACTCAGTTTAGATTAAATGTTGTTTTAAATTTTTGCTATATACCTAATACCAAAAAAAAAGCATCTGTTAATTGTATGAACTAACAAATATATGCACCCTCTGGGCGCAATATTTAAGTTTTAATGTAATAAAATATTATATTAAATTAGAAAGGCTAATGAAACTAAATAAGAATGCTGTTTTAAAAATTTTAAACAGTGGGGTATAATAAAAAAAATAGAACAACTGAAACTTACATTTCCATCCCTTCTATCTTTCATTGCTAAATTTTCCTAATTTAACTATTTAGTTAAAATAGGAAGTAAAAAAATAAAATTACTGTTATTTCTTCTTGTTAATGGATTTCTTTTAAGATTTATACCCGGGATTTTTGCTCTTATTCATTAAGATAAAACCAAACAATAAGAAATCAATAATACTAAGTACATATTTATTAAAATCAAGTTTTTAATATCAATATGCAAATTAGCCTACCTGTTCACACTGTAAACTGCTATTTTGTTGTATATATAAATACAATCGCATGTTATTAGTATTTAGATATGGTCAACAGTATTAATAATGTAAAACAATTTTATTAATAATTGAGGTTTTGATTTGATTTGTTCTTGTTTTACGGCATATCAACCTCAATGGGTCATTTAATGCCGACTACGTTTTTGAAATGAATTGGTGATAATGTTTAATTTTCTAAAGGTTTTTTTTTTTTTTTTTTGACATATTTTTTGTGAATGAAACTTTTAGATGATTTTTTTTTAACATATATTTTTGTGTTTTCATTTTTTGGGAAGATTTTTAGATTTTGTTGTAGATGTGTGCTTCTTTTATGTATCCAAGTAGTTTTTCTAATTGAGGTTTTAATAAAAAATAAAATCATGGCCAATGTTATGTAAATAACTAAGGGAATTGTGACTTAAGTAGTAATATGGTTTCAGTTATAGAGAGAAAAACACACAATCTCCATTATAATAAGATGTAAGGTTGGGGACTAGGAATGTGGCCTGGTTGCCAAAACAGTGCAACTCCAAAAAGTTTAGAAACTACCAATCTATATGAATCACTCAGAGGCCAATGTTATGTAAATAACTAAGGGAATTGTGACTTAAGTAGTAATATGGTTTCAGTTATAGAGAGAAAAACACACAATCTCCATTATAATAAGATGTAAGGGTGGGGACTAGGAATGTGGCCTGGTTGCCAAAACAGTGCAACTCCAAAAAGTTTAGAAACTACCAATCTATATGAAATCACACAGAGGCGCGTGGTCTAATGGTTAGAGTCGTAGGAAATGGATTCGTCAACGCGAGTTCAATTCCTGGACGAAGCTGTTGGCATTTCACATAGGCGCTAATACCCTTGGGAAAGGTATGAATCCTACTCTCCCTCCAGCTATGGATAAATAGCAGGGCAGACTGGACTCTTTAACCATGGCTAGGTAACCAGTCTAGGAGAAGGAAAACTCTGAATTCAAACCTGTTAAACCCCGCTTAAGAAATTGACCTTGTGTCACATCCTGCTCATGCGGAGGGCTTTGGTAAAGTATATATGAATCACTCAGTTCTGGAAGTATCTACAAAAAAAGAACAAGACCTAAAGAATGTATTAAATAGTATCGCTAGTGTTATTCTAAAAGGATGGCATTTAATAACCCATGAAGGTTGATATACCCTTAAACAAAGACATCAAACCAAACCAAACCAATTTTTTTCTCTTGTAATCCTTTGTAAATATATTTTTATCAGCTTTTAGTTACCCATCCAAAAAAGATCCAGGTCAGTGTTGCTTAACAGTGATGATCACTTGAGAAATCTAGATTACGTTTCCTTTCTTTGCATTGTGGAATGACTAACTGATGTGTGCCTATCTTATCAATTGGAAAACTATCAAGTGTAATTAGATCACAGGAGTGAGGTGTTAAAAATGTATGGTTACTTTTGTGATTAGCACCACGAGGTGAGCAGGTGGTGGGTGGAATATATAGAGCAGCTGAAGAATCAGATCTTAGGGAATTTTCATCAAGGCAAAAGATGACGAAAAGATAAAAGAAAAAAATAATGGGTGAGGGAAGAGAATAGCAGAAGTTTGGAAATATATATATATATATATATATATATATAAAGGAGTGAGTGGATGTTAAGAAAAGAGAGGAGGAGGGGCAGGAAAAAGAAGGAAAGGAAGAAAATATAGAAGAATATGAATTAAAGAAAATAGAGAAGAAGGAGAAAAATAAAAAAAAGGAAGTAGAAGATGAGGGGGGAATGATAGAAGAAAGAACACAAAAAAAGATTATTCATCTGAATTTTTTAGATGAGACTTTGTTTCATTTTGATTTTCTTTTTTTTACTGTTGTCCTGGAGTTTGAACTTAGCTCAGCCGGTAGAGCGTTCGGCTATGAATCACAAGGTTCCTGGCTCGATTCCGGCCCTCACCAACGAGTAGCACAGGGATCTGTGCGGCAAAGTGAGGAGCTGATGGTAGACATCACACTCCACCTCAGACGCTAAAATAATCTCCTTGGTCTAGCACTAGTGAAAAGGGGATAGACTCCCTCGTTGTCTGGCTGATGCTGACATTAGGCCATCCCGATAACGACTATGATGTCAATGTTGCAATCCAGCACATTGGCTATTACATCATGGAGACTCCTTTGTAAAGCAGAAATAATTGAAAGAAAAGAGAAGGGGCAGGAAGAATAAAGGAAGAGCTGAATAATAATGAAAAATTAGAAAATTAATATTAGATCGGAAAACTTGAAACCATATAACTGTAGTGACCTCACAAATAAAGCTGACTCACTACCAGTCATCAATATACACAAATACTTGACATGCACACACATACACTGACAGGCACCAAATTTCTGAAATAAAATACAGTTTGTTATCCTATTATCAAAGAGTGTTGACTTGCTTTATTCTTGCTTAAAGAACTCACAGTTACCCTTTTCATAAAGCTGGGTTATAAAAAGGCCTAACTTTTTATCATATGGGTGCTAGAAGGCGGTGGCTGCAGGTCTACATGTCCTGGGAATGACGTTAAACTCTATCTGATGGTGAGGTTCCAGTTCTGGAGGTTTGGGAATGTGGAGCACCCCTTCATCACCATTGCTCCCTGGTCCACTCTGACCCGGAGTGGTAGTACCTGTTAGGGTCCCATCTATGGGTTAAATAGAAAAATGTATTTATAAAAAAATTGTATTATCCATTAAGAATTGATTTATTTCAAAACTTTATCGGCATTAAATGACCCACTGAGGTTGATATGCCGTAAAAAAAAAAAAAAAAAAAAAAAAAAAAGACCTAACCATAAAAATAACTATATGCAAATTATTCATATGAATGATAGTTACTTGAAGTTATAATTGTTTACAAAGAATTATTATTATTAGTTAATTGCGATTATACAATTGCTTGAAATACTCAAAACCATAAGATTAAGAAGGTGGGGAACAATCTGACTTATTCTGGCAACACACATCTGCTTGGCTTGTCAGGTTTTGCCTAAACCAAACTAAAGAAACATAGCCGCCACTTGGCGGGCAGCTTTATAGGGTGTGGTATCATTCTGTCTCATTTGTGGCATGAGCGTGAGGGCACCTATGCAAATTATGCCCACAAGAACCATAGGATAAAAGGAGCTTCTAGTCAGTAGTGGCAATTTCAATATGAAGGAGGACTACTGTGATTTTGTTGCAGGCAGAAAGACTGTTGCAGGAAAGGGATTACCATGGTTGATTACAAGACTCAAGTCCAAAGACACCAAAAAAAGTTATAGATTAGCTGTGTATCTTTTTTTTTGCCTTTTCTCCTCACTGCGTTGCTGTTGTTAGTTAAGCGCGTTCATTCAAAACGCTGGACGAACGAACTGTTATGGGCTAGAATCTATCTACCCCCTTCTCGGTGGGGCCTTTGCACAGCCCTTACATTACAGTAAGTCCTTTATACAGCATGCACTATCCTTTAGTTCCATGTCTGTAACATTTATATGTTAGGTACATTTGGGTATCTTATTTATACCAAAATATTGTATATGTATTTACATGTTCTATTATGTATCTTATCATTTCCATGTGCTGTTACATATATTAAATGTTTTGTCTCACAACGTGTCGGAATTGTATATTATTCAATTATCAACATTGAATCTTACAGCTGTATGGCAACTTGTAAGCCATCCAAGTAAGATGAACAAGACATTGCTTGAGAAGTAGAAATCATCTAGAGTTAATGACACATCAAATCTTCCACACTTTATCTTTGTCATCACATTCCATTGTCAAATTCATCCTCTCGAAACAGTTTTGGTTATTTACCATCAAATGTGTTTTTCAGCTGGAAATAATGGAGATTAAAATCCTTTACATTTATTTAAAGTCTTAGATCTGTGGCATTTTATGCTGGTTAGGCTCTACTCTGAAACAGGTGCTTACAAGTACATGAATAATAATAACATAAACATTGAATTTCTTCCTCAAACAGTAATTTTCTATTGCACAATGGGAAGACAATTCTTTGATGTCTGTTATTGCTATTATTCTATGTAGCAAATTTTATTTGGATATTTTTGTAGACTTTCTGCCCTACATGAATTAGTCTTTGTAAACATTTAATTTTTTTTTTTTGGAAAATAAAGTACTTTTGTTGTGAGAAAATTTCATTTTTTTAATGTTTTCAACTGTTTTCTGCCTTCTAATTATATATACACATATATCTACTTTTCTCTCTCCCTCTCTTATATACCTATATATATATGTGTGTGTGTGTGTGTGTGTATGTGTGCATGTACTTATTTATATATTCATATATATTCATATACTAATGTATATATTTATATATATATATTCATTTAGAGATTTATACATATATATGTACATATTTGAGTATATATATATATATATATATATATATATATATATATATATATTACCAACCCCCTCTGCACGAGCACGACGTAACACAAGATCAATTTCTTTAGCAGATTTTTACAGGTTTGAATTCAGAGTTTTTCTTCTCCTAGACTGTTACTTAGCCAAAGTTAAAGAGCCCAGACTGCTCACACACACACACACACATACACACACACACACACATATATATATATATATATATATATATATATATATATAGACGTAGAAGAAGTTATTTCCCATCTGCGGTTTCGGTGTTACTCTAACACCTTCATCAGCGGGATTAAGTGGATATTTTCAGTTACTTTATATAGCTAGACTGATATTTCTTTAATTCTTCCTGAAATTTAATCTTAGTGGGCTGCTAGTTTGTAATTGAGGTTAAGCTCCTCCTATCTTGACATATATATATATATATATATATATATATATATATGTATGTATGTGTGTGAGAGAGAGAGAGAATATCTGACTGAATAGAACTGAAATCAGACGTAAAAACCAATTTGATAGAATGCTTATGAATTAATTATCATGCACAAAAGAAAAGAAAAAGACAATGGTTTATTTTCACATATTACACATTATAAACAATGTCACATAAAACAAAACAAAAAATGTAATGCTGGTTGTAGTAATGTGTGGAGGATGATCACTAATTAGACTGAGCCTATTCTAATAATGACCACCTCAGTTGCTTTTTTTCTTCTTTTTTTTTTTTACATAGTATCTTCAGATTAGGAAAATTTTCTAATTTTAGGAAAAATATAAGATAAATGAAAAATACTGAAAACTTATCTTTTTGTATTAAACAATCAAATAATGACCCAGATTTTATATCACCTTTTATGTCAAGATTGATATGGAAACAAAACAATATTCCATTTATCTTGACATAAGATTGAATAGTTAGAATAAGAAAAATTTAAACATTTGCTAATTATAATGCACTGTTTAACTATGTAAGAAAAAAGTAAAGTCATCAGGGTGGCCTAAAGTCGATATCAGCTAGACAGTAATGGAGTCTAAACCTTTATCACTAGCGCTAGACCAAGGAGATTGTTTTGGCATCTTAGGTGAGTGCCACACTTACCATCAGCTCCTCACTTTACCGCACAGATTCCAGTGCTGCTCAGTGTGTGTGTGTGTGTGTGTGTGTATAAAATGTCCATATGTAAATATTGAGTCAAATTTATATATTTATATATACACACATTGAGATGCACATACATACACACACATGCACATATATACATGTATTAGGGTACAAACTTAGGGTACAAACTCGCTGACATTGATTTTTTTACTCCCACCCCTCAGGCAATATGTTTCAAAAGTCTATTTTTACATTGCCCGGAGGGTGTTTTTTATTTTGTACTAGTAGAAATAAAATATATAAGAAAAATACAATAAAAAAGGCAAGAATTTATTTTTAGCTGTCAGATGATTTAAAGCAGTTTTTTGGGGTTTTTTTCAAATGCCTTCAGATGAAGAGAAATAGATTTTGTTACCAGAAGAAGAGTCAGTTAGAACCAAACTTTTCTTTGTACAAAACCCACATGGAATTTCTTTCCAACCATTTATAAGGAATTGGTAGTTTCGTTGTCTTTTGGACAATCCTTTATTCATTCAGGCTGAGGGGACATTCAGAGATAGGATTTACAAGAAGGCATACTGATCCTTTCAACTCCTTTGGGGAAGACCCTTGAAAAAGTTATGCCCCGCCCCCCTCATATCCCAGCTATGATTTAACAGTACCAGTACTGTTCTTCTAAAATGATGGCTTTGGCATTAAATAAGCCACAGAGGTTGATATGCCATTAAACAAACAAACCAAATCAAACCAATCCTATACTGGTCTGAAGAAAACATGTTTTTTAAGTTCTCATTAAAATGAAAGTTAATTACAGGAAAACATAAAAAATAGGAAATAATCAGAAATAGAGATTTCAACTATGAAATTAAAAACTTATAAATTTGGGAGTGATTACCAAATATATTGGTACATGTATATGTGTCTGGCTATCTGTTTACATACTGTACAAAATACTGTTTACAATATATATATATATATATATATATATATATATATATATGAGAGAGAAAAAAAAAAGGACAATGAAAGAAGTTAAGCCATTGGAGTTTTGTGAATACCAACATATAACATTTCAATTTTTATATTTTCTTTATTTACATGTCTGGTTCTGAATTCCTATAAATGTTTATGTTGTAAATCTGTCCAACTATTAAATTATTTGCTATCATATGTATATATATATATATATATGCAGGGTGTTTGTGATAAATTTGACATATTCATATTTGGTTAAAATACCTGATCTAGTGCTAGCGAAAAGGGGATACACACCCTTGCTGTTCGGCTGTTCCTGACAATAGGCCACTCCACAGACACAATTATACATTAAATACATTTCAATTTTTATATTTTCTTTATTTGCATGTCTGGTTCTGAATTCCTATAAATGTTTATGTTGTAAATCTGTCCAACTATTAAATTATTTGCTATCATATATATATATATATATATATATATATATATATATATAAGTTAAGAGAAAGGAAATGAATCCGACGGTATAAATATAGATAAAAGGATATGAAAACACACAATATGCTGTTAAAGTGAAAACATTTTATATCATATTCATAGCTAATATTGAACAATATTTCAATTTATAAAAATCATCTTCAGAGTTTGTTTTTACTCCGGACTCATCGAGAGAGGAGCTGAATATATATATATATATATTTGTGAATAAAAAGGCCTTAAATACCATGGGTATCGTGATTATGGACCATTTCCACAGAACTTCGTCAGACCATGTTTTTATTTTATTAGCGAAATAAAATAAAAACATGGTCTGACGAGGCTCGGTGGGCCCCATATACTCACGAGTGGAAATGATCCATAATCATGATACCCATGGTATTTAAGGCCTTTATTCACAAATAAATTTGCTCTGTTTATAAAAATTAAACATTGAGCTGTCATATGGAACCTGAACTCTACAACAAACTACTGTTTGAGAATAGGACCAGCCTAGAATCCCATTGTACCAAGAAACTTGGTACCCCAACAAAGTATATATATATATATATATATATATATATATATATATATATATATATATATATAAAATGTATATATATATATATATGTGTATGTGTGTTATATTATGAAAAATTAAAGAAACACAAGTTCATAAATGAAGTAATGTTTATTTCGTCTATGCTGCAGTGTTTCAATCCCTTTCAATAGATCTTCATCAGAGCTTTCATTAGTTTGAGGAAAATAAATGTATCACAGAAAATAAGAAATCTGCGAGACTCGTTTGCTTTGTCGGTCAGTCTATTTCAAAATTGTTGAATGTAGCATTCATGGATGTTTAAATCGTAAAACGGATGCTGAAAACAGTTGCCATGGGTTTTGAAAAATGTAAACAAACTTTGAACAGACGACTGATTCATTTGTGTGTGTGTGTGTGCGTAAGTATGAGTATGTATTATATTAAATTATAACTAATGAAAAAATATTTATACATGTCTTATTTAATTGAAGAAACAGCATCCCCTTTTTATTTAAACCTAAGTTGAAGAAAACAGGTGAGTGGATCTATTTTATTTAGTGTTAAATTTATATTTTTAATTAAATTTTTTGTTTTAATTGGTACAATATTTTTACAATATTTTTAATTACATGATGTGTGTGTGTGTGTGTGTGTGTGTGTGTGTGTGTGTGTGTGTGTGTGTGTGTGTGTGTGCATATATATAAAATTTAGTAATTATCACATTTTTATTATATTAATTGTTAAATTTATTTTGTATTTCTAGATTTATGCAAACAGGAAAAATATGTGTGTGTGCAAGTGTAAGTGTGTATTATTATAAATTAAGTGATGAGTGTGTGTGTGTGTGTATGTGAAACATATTTAGGAATTATATATATATATATATATTATAAAGATATATAAATATATATATATATAAGTTAAGTTAGTGTGGAGATGAGGTGAACAGCGCTTGGTTAGAGTTATACACACACACACACACACACACAAACACACATACACACACACACACATAGTATATATATATATGAATATATGTTTAGGAATTTAGGAATATATATATATATATATTATAAAGATATATAAATATATATATATATAGTTAAGTTAGTGTGGAGATGAGGTGAACAGCGCTTGATTAGAGTTATACACACACACACATAGTATATATATATATGAATATATGTTTAAGTATTTAGGAATTATATATATATTATAAAGATATATAAATATATATATATAAGTTAAGTTAGTGTGGAGATGAGGTGAACAGCGCTTGGTTAGAGTTATACACACACTCACACACACACACATAGTATATATATATATGAATATATGTATATATATATACATGTTCATATATATATGTACACTCACAAATATATATATATATGAATATATATATACATGTTCATATATATATGTACACACACACAAATATATATATATATGAATACATATATACATATGCACATATATATGTATACACACACAGATACATACATACATACATACATATATATATATATATATGCACATAATTACAAGTGGGTGCTGAAAAGTTCTCAGCTACGGCCCAATGAAGAAGGAAATGACACAGATCTATAAAACTTCCATGCATCTAATATATTCATCCCATCTAAAAGTTCGACACACTTGACACATCATTTCTCAAGTTTCTGTAACATTTTCAAAGGAGTTCCCTGATACTTGCTTTGTGCTACATCTAAGCTTCACAAAGTTATTTTTTCTAGGGTACCTCATGTGGTGTAGTAAGATAATCTTGCAGACTATTACTAGTGGATTCAATTCTCATTCCACGCTCCATGCTTCTGGCCTTGTGCCAAACTAGGCTAAACTTAGAAAAATGACTTCCTTCACAAAAAATTCCATAAAAATTCGCAAACACATCATTCCCTTATTAGAATAGGACAGGCGATTTTCAGTACCCACTAGGAACCGGTTTCGATTTCTGTCGGAGGGAAATCGTTAGTATATATCGCTGATGAGACTTAATAAAGTTGAAACAGTCTGTACGATATTCTACACACCGAGCGATCCTTTGCTGGGATTACACTTGTCAAGTTCATTTTCTATAAGAAAAAGTATTGAGTTTTATGCGATACATGCGTTGTAAGTGCCTTCAAGTAAAAATTTAATATATACTTTATTCAGCAACGCTTCTAAATATACAACCATCCAAAAATCTTATATATATATATATATATATATATATATATATACTAGAAAAGTATGGTGGCTCAACTTTAAATCCAGTATGAGGTTGTTTGCATTTCACATAGTGCTAATACTCTTGGGAAAAGTATGAATCCTACTACTCTTCCCTCAACTATGGGTAAATAGTAGGGCAGACTGGGCTCTTTAACCCTGGTATGGCAACCAGTCTAGGAGAATGAAAAGTCTGAATTCAAACTAGTGTTGGGATTTTCCGATATAAGGTGTGTACCAGATGGACGCTTCTACTTATAGACTCACCGATAAGCACGTGACCTGGGAAGGCAACCTCTTGTCCAATCACTGGCAATGCTCTGCTGCTGATATTATTATTTATACTGACCTTTTCTGGCCATATTAATCATTACTACTTGGATCTTCTTGGACGATGGAACGTAGTATTATATCGCGAGACTTATTCACTTACCAAAGGATTCTATAACTCGGGACTTACTTATTTACTTTAAGTTCTTTGCAACTGGCCAAGGATGGCAGCCAGATACTTAACAACCAGTTGTACTCCACTTATGAAATTGACCTTGTGTCACATTTTAACCCTGCAGATGGGTTGGTAAATATGTGTATGTGTGTATGTGGGTGTGTGTGTAAGCATGCATAAATGTGTGCCTGTTTGTACATGTGTGTTTACATATCCAAAGATATATAAATATAGAAAGATAGATATGAGAAGCCAAGATAGATAAATATATAAGAATACTTTAGATACATGCTCCTACATTTGGGGCACTAGTAGGTGTTGTCAATGATGTAGTATGTATGGGTCACTGGGAAATTTCGGGTCTTTCAACATCATACTCCCCTCGCCAGGCTGACCTTATCAGAGATGATCAAACTCTGAGACACTAATGGACATTTGGCTTTTATCGTCTTTGGACGAGTGTAAAACTCTCTACAGTCAAATGCACAACAAGGTCTATTTAAGAAGGATCTTTTGCCATCATGAAATAATATAGTCAAGTTTTTTTTTTCTGAGGTTCCAGACTCTAACCCATAGCAGTTCATTGAAAGATCTAGCTAAAAGAGGAAGCAGCGTTTTGAATGAACGCGCTTAACTACCAGAGGTCCCCCTAGTGGGAACAAACAGCAACCCAGCGAGAAGATAACTCTTCCAGCAAATGAAAGATAATCCCCTACAGCTGCTTGTATTCTATGATATTGTGGAGTTTTATAAATACCCTGTCAGTCTGCAGTAGAATGGCGAAAAGACGGGATTGTATTGAGTTACAACTGCTCGTTGCCATGTCTTACCAATTCGACAGTAATTGGAACTTAGCTTGATTATTCTTCAAATTATAACTGTTAAACTGACTTTGGTATGAATTAACCCAACAAGGATTTTATCACTGGGAAATTTCGGGTCTTTCAACATCATACTCCCCTCGCCAGGCTGACCCTATCAGAGATGATCAAACTCTGAGACACTAATGGACATTTGGCTTTTATTGTCTTTGGACGAGTGTAAAACTCTCTACAGTCAAATGCACAGCAAGGTCTGTTTAAGAAGAATCTTTTGCCATCTTGAAATAATATAGTCAAGTTTTTTTTTCAATCATTTTCCTCTATCAGTTGCTGAAACTGTTTAACTTCTTCTGGATTATACTTAGAAATGACCTTTATGGCAAGCCCCAACCCCTTTTTATCATATGGGTGCTAGAAGGCGGTGACTGAGGGTCTACATGTCCTGGGAATGGGAGGTTTGGGGAATGTGGAGCACCCCTTCATCACCATTGCTCCCCGGTCCACTCTGACCTGGAGTGGTAGTATCTGTTACGGTCCCATCTATGAGTTAAATAGAAAAATGTATTTATAAAAAGAATTGTATTATGCATTAAGAATTGATTTATTTCAAAACTTTATTGGCATTAAATGACCCACCGAGGTTGATATGCCGTAAAACAAAACCAAGGAAGGAAACACTTAGAAATGAATAGCAACTTCAGTAAGAGTTGATTAAACTGACAACTTATGAGGATTACTAATAACAAACAAAAAAATCTCGGTACTTAACAGATGACAAATCCTTAAAAGAAAATGTCTTATCTAGATACAAAAATTAAATACATTTCTTTTTTTAATTGAAATTTATGGGTCCCAACTAAAGCCATCTAACTCCTTAGTTAGAAAATGTCTTATCTAGATACAAAAATTAAATACATTTCTTTTTTTTAATTGAAATTTATGGGTCCCAACTAAAACCATCTAACTCCTACCTTGTAATCTATCCTGTATAATTAATTTCTAAGAGACTATTGAAATGTATTTACAGTTAGCTTGAAATGGTGAGGAAAAAAAGAAAAACACTGGGATGCATGGATATGATTTTACTGCGTCCTTTTAGATTTTTGTGCATCAGGGATGCAGGACACGTACCTGTCAGCATCTAGTGACAGATTCTTTTTAAAGAAATAAAAATAATAGTTAGTTACATTCCCATCACGTAGGTACGTAGTTCCCAAGCTAGACTATCAAACCATTCCTAGTGAGTTCGAGTCTCGCTGGGTGCCCCATACTTTGTACCTTGAGCCACATCTAAGCATAGTAAATAACTTAGTTACACTCCCTATTAATCTAAGAGGTATGTAATCATTTTTAAAAAGCAAAGAAAGATATAAGGGTGGGTAAGAAAATGAGCACTATAAAATGTTAATAACCTTTTTTTGTTTTTAGATTAAAATAGATCACTAATTAGGACTGAGCATATTCTAGTAGTGACCACCCCAAGCGGAGATTTTTAAGAAGTTTGAATTTAGTGTTTTCCTTTTCCTAGACTGGTTGCCTAACCAAGGTTAAAGAGTCCAGTCTGCCTTCCTATTTACCTATAGCTAGAGGGAGAATAGTTGGATTCATACCTTTCCCAAGGGTATTAGCGCTATGTAAACTGTGGCTTCATCCAGGATTTGAACTTGAGTCGATGAGTCCATTTCCTATGACTCTAACCAGTAAACCACCGCACTCTCCTGTGATTAATTTAATAGTGAATTTTAAATGTCTGGAAGGTTGGATGTTCAAACAATATTTTTTTGAGTAATAAATTTTAGCAGAAGGGATGGATGATGAGATATTCAAGGGAATCTATGTATTTATCCATCCCTTCACCCGCCCTGTCGGCTGGGGCGTTAGAATGCACCGACTGCACCTCTGCAGAGGTGTAAGACTCCCCCAATGGGGCCACAGGTTGGCCGTGGGTGGTGACCCGTGATGCTTAAGGATAGAGCCCATGTGGATGAGCAGTTCATGACATGCAATACTCCACTTTGACCCTATCTTGGGCTAGACGGGCGGTCGGAGAGGCCCCCTCCGATCAATCGGCTGGTCATGTCAAGCCCTAGCACCTATATGATTTTCCCAACCCTATTGCCCTTATGGCAAGCCCCAACCCCTTTTTATCATATGGGTGCTAGAAGGCGGTGGCTGCGGGTCTACATGTCCTGGGAATGACGTTAAACTCTATCTGATGGTGAGGTTTCAGTTTTGGAGGTTTGGGGAATGTGGAGCACCCTTTCATCACCATTGCTCCCTGGTTCACTCTGACCCGGAGTGGTAGTACCTGTTAGGGTCCCATCTATGGGTTAAATAGAAAAATGTATTTATAAAAAAATTGTATTATCCATTAAGAATTGATTTATTTCAAACTTTATCGGCATTAAATGACCCACTGAGGTTGATATGCCGTAAAACAAAACAAAACAAACAAACCATCCCTTCACCACAAACAGGATACAATACAATTTATCTAAATGTCTCTATAGTTACAAGTTTACCATCCTAAATCAGATATGAAACATCAGATTTTGAAATTCAATTCAAAAACATTTGTAATCAAATATATTTGATGGCATGTGTAAATTAGTTATAGATATACTGCCAATATGGGGGTGTAATCGTTAGAGTCATAGGAAATGGATTCATCGATCCAAATCCTGGACAAGGCTGTTTACATTTCACATCATGCTACTACCCTTGGGAAAGGTATAAATCCAACTACTCTCCCTCCAGCTATGGGTAAATACTAGGGCAGACTGGACTCTTTAACCATGGCTAGGTAACCAGTCTAGGAGGAGGAAAACTCTGAATTCAAATTTGGTAAACTCCACTTAAGAAATTGACCTTGTGTCATATCCAGCTCGTGCAGAGGGGTTTGGTAAATATATATACATACTGCCAGTATTCAGGGTGATGCAGAAATATCTCCCACTTTTTAAACTATTCTTTGTATACTGCAAGTGAACTTAGGCAAGTGATAATGGTAGCTCTATCTAGCTAATGTCTTAATATCTTCTTTTATTTTTCAGATTTGAAATAAGGTAATCTTTTATGTTTCAAAAATATCATACTTGGTTGGTTGGATTTTATGAAGAAATACCAAACCAAGCCGTGAAAATAGCTACTCAAAAAATACAGAAGAGGTAAGTAGAAAAGTAAAAGATTTAGTATGGGAGACACAACCACGGGTACTTCTCATGATATAGATATGTCAATATGTTAAGACGGCTATACAGAGAAGTATGGACATGCAATATGTATATGCAAGAATGAAATTTAGCATTGAATAACCCATGAAGGTTGATGTGCCATTAAACAAAAAAGTCAAGTACCAAATAAATATTTACCATCAAATGAAAGCAAATTCGAACTCCAATCACACTATTACATTCACTTTTAGACTAATATCTTTGGGAAGGGTATGAACCTCCTAATCCCCTCAGCTATACATTAAATAGTATCACTACTGTTCTTCTAAAAGAATGGATTTGGCATTAGTCAACCCATAAAGGTTGATATGCCATTAAACAAAGAAGCCAAGAACCAAGTAAGTATTTACCATCAAGTGAACCAGGTGGCTGAGCAGTCCATGACATGCAACACACCACTTTGGCCCTTACTTAGGCTAGACAGGCTGATCAATCGGCTGGTCACACCAAGCCCTAGCACCTATATGATTGCCCCAACCCTATTGCCCTTATGGCAAGCCCCAGCCCTAGAATGCGGTGGCTGAGGGTTTAAATGTCCTAGGAATGATGTTAAACTCTATCTGATGGTGAGGTTCCAGTTCTGGAGGTTTGGGGAATGTGGAGTGCCCCTTTATCACCATTGCTCCCTGGTCCACTCTGACCCGGAGTGGTAGTACCTGTTAGGGTTCCATCCATGGGTTAAATAGAAAAATGTGTTTTTAAAAAATTGAGTATCCACTTAAGAATGAATTTATTTCAAAACTTTGTCGGCATTAAATGACCCACTGAGGTTGATATGCCATAGAAACAAACCAAACCAAACCATCAAGTGAAAGCATAATTTTGAAAAGCACTTGAATAAACTATAATGAGTAAATATAGATATATGTTATGTTAAGACGGCTATACACAGAAGTATGGGTATGCAATTTGTACATGCAAGAATGGATTTGGCATTGAATAACCCACTAAGGTTGACATGCCATTAAACAAAACGTCAAGAACCAAATAAATATTTACCATCAAATGAAAGCAAATTCGAACTCTAATCATACTATTACATTCACTTTTAGACTAATACCTTTGGGAAGGGTATGAACCTCCTCATACCCAGCTATACATTAAA
Organism: Doryteuthis pealeii; assembly: GCA_023376005.1. Taxonomy (NCBI): domain Eukaryota; kingdom Metazoa; phylum Mollusca; class Cephalopoda; order Myopsida; family Loliginidae; genus Doryteuthis; species Doryteuthis pealeii. Next base: position 53,010,925 of record CM042150.1, read on the forward strand.
TAGTAAAACTACTGTTCTTCTACAAGAATGGATTTGGCATTGAATAACCCATGAAAGTTGATATGCCATTGAATAAAGAAGCCAAGAACCAAGTAAGTATTTACGATCAAGTGAAAGCATAATTTTGAAAAGCACTTGAATAAACTATAATGAGTAAACAAAAAAGAAAGAATAAACAAAAAAAAACAGATGTTAACTTCTTATCCACTTAAGAATGATTTTATTTCAAAACTTTGTCGGCATTAAATGACCCACTGAGGTTGATATGCCATAAAACAAAACAAACCAAACCAAACCATCAAGTGAAAGCATAATTTTGAAAAGCACTTGAATAAACTATTATGAGTAAACAAAAAAGAAAGAAAGAAAAAAAAAACAGATGTTAATTTTGTTCAAAATTAATATCCTTGAAATCTTTTGTTCAGATCAGCCCACAAGAATTAATTTTATGATTCTATCATCAAACAAAAAAAGTTGAATGCTATTTTCTGCAAATGTTATATCCTGTTTTTTTGTTTTTTTCTTTCCATTCTTTTTTTTCATTTTTTCTAATTTAACGAATCGTGGTTGTTTGTTTCTATTCTCATTTTAGCTAATCCCATCACTTCCTCATCAAAGCAATAATCTTATCTATACTTCTTTCTCATAAATGAAACTTAGTGTTGTATCATAAGACTGTGGGTCATCCTACTGAAAGGTTTCTCAGCAGGGCTTATAAGAGCTGAAACTAGTGCTGTGTTTTCTTTAAGATTTTTATTTTATTTCATTTCATAACTTCAATATAAATAAGTGTCTTATTTTAATTGAAACAGTAAAATAATAATAATAATAATGTATATGTTACATAATTAATAGGTGGCCTATAAATTATGTTCAGTTGTGTAGAATTTAAAAAGTAACTGGCAACTCTGCAAAAGAAGAGTCATGGAAAATATCTAGTAATGATACACAGTCATGTTTTGCCAATCTTGTTAGTTGGTCTCTGATTGGTCAATTGAATTGTGAAAACAGGAGATAGAGTTACAGAGTGAGTTTTAACTGGGTGACCAGAAAAGACAGACACAAATGGCATCTCTCTGGCATAGCTATTTCTCTCCATGCATGCAGTTTATAAGAAAACAGAGTAGTTTATATTTATAAGAAAACAGATTTTGTAAAGAATAGGTAACGACACACAAGGCTTATAAACAAAACAGAGGCTTTTATCATAGCAAGACAAAGTTATACAATACAATACAAATACAAAGTAAGTTGGTACAAGTGTTTGTGTAAGTTTACAATGTGTAATGTTCGTAAACGTTCAAATTGTGAATTGTTTGCGATTTGATACTTATCGCGGACTTATCTGAAATCCAGGTAGAATGTCTTGCTAGTTCGTTAGTCGCTTTTTACGCGGCAGCGGCCCTGCCTTTGCTGTTCCAATTTCTCCTCGTTCCGTGAACACCTGGAGTATAAATTACGTCCTTCCGAGAGAGATTCCAGCGGCAAGAGGGCATGATAGCAGTTTCCAACTATCAAAACTGAGCCTCGTAACGTGTGCTCTGATTGGTCGCCAACAAAGGCCCTTAGCCAATCGCATGAGTTTTCTCATCAGCTTATGGCTAAGACATTAGGGCTCTGTTGCTATAGACAAAGGGAGATAATTAGAATTGTTTTTGGCTTATTATCTTTATTATTTGCATAAGGTGGAAAATAGATAATATTATTTTCCACAAGTTTAATTTAGGTTGAAATAAAGATTACTTGGAATTTTTTAGATGAGGCTTGATAATTAGTATTATTTGGAATATTCAGACTATTGTCCTCATTTTCATTGTTATCTGTACAATGTTTTAACTGATAGGCCCTTTTGCCTTCTTCAGGTATTTCTTGTTAGATTCAGGAACCTTCTTGTTGTAATTGGGAACCTTCTTGTCGTAATCGGGAGCCATCCAACAAGAAATACCTGAAGAAGGCCGGAGGGCGCATCAGCCAAAACGTTGTAGAGATAACAATGAAGAAAAGAACAATAGTCTGAATAATCCAAATAATACTGAAATAAATATGTCAAAAATATTCCAAATCTTGTGTTCATTAATAAGAACCAGAATAGACACAAAGATAAAGAAACGCCCAAGAACAACATAGAAGGAAGATCAAAGGACAGAGAGAAACCAGACCAGAATAGATGACAGCATAACAGAATAGATAATCCATCCAGCAAAGAAGAGAAAAAGATAAGTATAAGAATATAAGAAGTAAAAAACGATATCCAACATATATTTTAATTGTATAATTAGAACTGCTAATATTCTTATATACTTGGATTTAGAAGAAAATAAACGGTAATTTATGAGGAAGTGCATCCCGGTCTCCTGCCTCAGAAATTGCTACCCAGTGACTACTAAAATAATGTCCCCAGCTATGTCATCTCGACGATGTTACTTGAAAGAAATCAACCAACTTAGGGCGTTAAATGTATTTTAGAGGGGGGGGCCTCTTTTTTGATACAAACAAATGGAGATGGGTGGATAGATATATATAAACAAACTAAAAAATGAACAAATTGAAGTAGATAGATAGATATCCATCTTCATATCTAAACAAGATTACGACAAATTTCTATAAATAAACAAGAATTACGACAAATTTCTATAAATAAATTTCTAAACAAATTATGATAAATGAATAAGAATTACAACAAAAAAAGAGAAGCCCCCCCTAAAATACATTTAACGCCCTAAGTTGGTTGTTTTCTTTCAAGTAACACCACCGAGATGACATAGCTGGGGACATTCCCCTTTCCTCTCTCAGACTCCCAACTTAACTGGGTCAGGCAAGTGGCCAGCACCCAGGCCAAATTTCAAAGCAAGGTCAAGTTCGCCCCAAAGACTTTTCGCCTCCCACTTCCGTCGCTAAACTGGCCAAAGTTGAAAAGGGCTTAAAGTAAGTAAGTCCTGAGTTATGGAATCCTTTGGTAAGTGCATAAGTCCTATCCTGCGTATTGTTAAAGGTCTAGTGATTTAATCCTATGTCCGTCTGCCACGAAAGTCAAAGTAGTTATGGTCAGTATGCTCCATTTAAGTATTGTATTAACAGCAGAGTACTGCCAGTGATTGGCCAAGAATTTGATCACATGGTTCTTGCTGATTCTATAAATAGGAGCGGGTATCTAGCACATACCTTATATGTCAAAATTCTCAACACCTTGACTTTCAAGTTTAATTCATTCCACTTGTAAGACAAATTCCTCGTATATCAAATCAATTTTCCTCCTTGATTTGTTTGTTTTGTTTTACGGCATATCAACCTCAGTGGGTCATTAATGCTAACTAAGTTTTGAAATAAATTCATTCTTAATGGATACTCAATTTTTTTTATAAAACACATTTAAAATAAACCATTGTCTCCTTCTTGTCTTCTTGATTTATTTTCTTATTTCTTATGTTTTTGCCATTATAAATTAAAGAGGAAAGCAGGATTGCTATGGGATGAATGTGTTTGCATAGGGAGAGTGTGGTGACAAAAACAGCTTATTTCTCTGAATGTTTGAGATGAGGCTTGATGATTAGTATTATCTGTGTTATTCGGTACCCCCGTGGATTAAATAAAGGGTTAGGTTCAAAGTTCCATGATGGCTCACAATTACGACAAGAAAGTTCCCGAGTTCGAAAAGAAGGTTGCCAAGTCCGAGAAGGTTCCTGAGTCCAACAAGAAATATCTGAAGAAGGCCGGAGGGCATATCGGCCGAAATGTTGTACAAATAACAATGAAGATGGGGACAATAGTCTGAATAATGCAGCTAAAAACAGCTTAGTATTGTTTTATCGAATTCCAATCCAAGGCCCTGGTTCTCAGTCTGTGTTACCAGGTAACAATGGTTCATCTTGACTGATGGCAATATATAAAAGATTTTGTTTCTCTCATTACAGAAGGAAATAATAAATCCGTTCCCCACCTTTGTCTGGAAACAGAAATAACAAACAAATAGAAAAGTTCATCTGATTCCTTGGAAATCATGAGTTCAATCCTTGGATCAGGCATAACAGAAACACAACACCAACAACTCTGCCTAGAGGCAGATTGGCTTCTTTTGAAAGAATAGATAGTTATGAGATCTAGAAGCCCCGAGGAAAAACACCAAATTAGATAGGTATGGGGATGAGAATAACATATTCCTATAAATTACAGGATTCTGGGTATTATTCCTGGATGGATACCAAATATAACAGACACCAGTGGAACACCAGAGGGTATGGCAGTTGAAACATAATATTAAAGACAACAAAGACAAACAAAAGTAAAAGAATCTAATGTATACTCGTAAATCATAGAAGAAAATATTGCTATCATTTATACATATGCATAGGAAAGGCACAAACTGCTATAGACAGATTATCAATCATATGGAGATCTGATTTCACTGATAAGATAAAGCAAAAATTCTTCCAAGCCATAGCCATATCAGAGCTACTCTACAGCTACACCACTTGGAACCACTTAGAGAAAAAGCTATAAATGAAGGGGTACTCCACAATACCCTTAGGAAAGGAATGAATCCAACTATTCTCTCTTCAGCTATAGGTAAATAGTAGGGCAGACTGGGCTCTTTAACCTTGGTTAGACAACCGGTCTAGGAGAAGGAAAACTAAATTCTAAAACTGTTAAACTCCATTTAAGAAATTGACCTTGTGTCATATCTTACTCGTGCAGAGGGGTTGGTGAATATTTATAACAACAATCTAATAAAGGAAGTCTTTTAAAAAATAACTTGACAGCACTTACTAATGTCCCTTCACATGAAAATAGAATTATTCAGTAAAAGAAAAGTGAAATTGATGAAGCTAGAAAACACAAATGGACAGAAGATGATGTGTTAAAAATAAAATGGTGAAAATCTCTACAAAAAAAGACTTTCTTTGCTGGTGTTCTCTATGATTTAATGATCTAACATAACATCAACACTTCCTTGTACAGAAAAATATCATTGGTTTTATTTCCTTTTCCTTTCTTAGCATAAAAAATCGTATATACTATTTTAGAAATGCCATCACAAGCAAAATTGTTTCTCGCAAGTGATGTGGATGGGAGGATGCAGATGAAAGTATTTATTACATTTAGCTAATATACTGATTAACTTTATACTGAGAAGAGAGTAGCCTCAACAGCAAAGAGAGCCAGAAAGAGGGAGAAAAGACAGCAGCCCCAGAAAGCATCACAGTTTGTGCGCATTCAGTGCACCAAAGACTGTCACTCAAGAATTGGCCTGCATAGTCACTTGTGCAGATGCAGATAAATTTTTTTTGGGGGGGACACTACGCCATCGTCCTTAGTGGACGGAACAGTGCCAACAACTGATTGACTTTAATAATGGCATGCCAACCCATATTATTTTTTGCCTAGAGGTTAGGGAATTGCATTCATTGTACATTTATATTTACATTTTTTGTATAGCTGCTTGGAAGGTTTTTTGCACATGGTTCTATCAAAGATGGATACATTTTGAACAGATCTATAATTTGACCCATACATGGAGCCCTAACAGGTACTACCACACCAGAATCCTGCGTTCTTCCTTGAACAAATCTTGGAAGCAGCACTACACAAGAAAGCAGCTGTTCGGCCACTTGCCTCCTATCCCACAAATGCTTAGAAAAAAAGCTAGACAGGTGCTACACAAAGATGCTGCATGTTGTCTTGAACATATCTTGGAAGCAGCACCCCACAAAAAAGCACTTGGCTCCTATCACACAAACCATCTAGATAAGCCGAACATGACAGTGTAGGCCGATCAGCAAAACCTACATCAATCAGATCTATGCGGATTCTGGATGCTGAACAGAGGACCTGCCAGTGGCAATGACCAATAGGGATGGTTGGAGAGAGAGTCATGGATATTGTGCTACCAGCATGACTGATGAGGATGCATGTTCAAAGCAAGTGTCTGGTGGTTACTGTTGGGGATCATGTGACTGTAAATCTCAAATCTTTAACACCTTTCTCAGAATATTTCCTGATTCTCATACAGTCTCTTTGAATATCCAATTCCATCATCTTATCTTTGGGACTGTTCCGACGACACCAATTTTTATGGGGTCACACTTAGTGTAACAATTATCACTGCAGGAAATGGAATCAGTGACCCGAGTTCAAGTCCTGGACAAGGTTGTTTACATTTCCTTTTGCACTAATGCTTTTAGGAAAAGCATGAATCCATTAGTTCTCCCTCAATCTATAGGAAAATAGTAGGGCAGACTGGATTTTTAGCCTTGGTAAGGCAAACAATCTAGGAAAAGGAAAACTCTGAATTCAGACCAAGTGTACTCTGCTTTAGAATAACTTATCCTGTTTGTGGTAGAGGGGTTGGGTAAATACATACACCAATTGTTATGGGTATATGTATATTTACCAACAACTTCACATGAATAGGATGTGACATAAGGTCAATTTCTTAAGCAGAGTTTAAAATGTTTGAATTCAGAGTTTTCCTTCGAGATTGGTGGCCCAGTCTTCTCCACTATTTACCCATAGCTAGAGAATAGTTGGATGCATACCTTTCCCAAGGGTATTAGCACTATATGAAATGCAAACATCCTCGTCCAGAATCTGACCTCAGGTTGCCAAGTCCAAAATACATACACAATTGTTATGGATATATCTATGTTTACCAACAACTCCACATGAGTAGGATGTGACACAAGGTCAATTTCTTAAGCAGAGTTTAAAAGGTTTGAATTCAGAGTTTTCCTTCTCCAAGACTAATTGCTTTTACCAAGGTTAAAGAGTCCTGTCTGCCTCACTATTTACCCATAATTAGAGAATAGTTGGATGCATACCTTTCCCAAGAGTATTAGCACTATATGAAATGTAAACAGCCTCATCCAGAATTTGAGCTCAGTCTGCCAAGTCCATTTCCTACAATAATAACCATTACACCATGTGCCTTGTTATGGGTATAGACATGACTTTTATGTTACACAACCCATTTAATTCTTAAGAAAGACTGTAGATAAATGTCTGTATATTTACAATATCACTCATAAATAAGTACACAACAACAATCTTTTAATAAAAAGTTAATTTTCTTCTAAGCCAAAGAGACCAAGATTGTATTATATCTAGTAGAACATTATGTAATCAAGACGGATATTATCATGTGTTATTTATTACCAAACTCTACAATATTGAAACCTAGTGAACAAAATATGAAAATATAGCTGTCCAAAATTAAGTACACCCCTCATATATATTTATACAATTTTGTTTTTGGTTAAAGAATTTTAATGCTGAAGAGGTCAGTAATAAATAAAACCTAATAGTATCTATTTTGATTGTTTAAGGTACCACAAAAAAATAATAATGTCCTGGCATCTTTGGCTTAGAATGATATTAACTTTTTATATAAAATTGTTATAGGTATTCTTTATGGACAATACTCTCTCTCTCTCTCTCTCTCTCTCTCTCTCTCTCTCTCTCTCTCTCTCTCTTCTCTCTCTTCTCTCTCTCCACACACACACATTGATAAGATGTTGTAGGTGTGACGCTCCTTCTTAGCAAAAACAATCTCCCTGGTCTAGCACTAGTGAAAAGGGGATAGACTCTTTGCTGCTTGGCTGATATCAACAATAGGACACTTTGCTAGTTAGCTATATTTATGAGTGCTCAATATCTTTGATAGAGCATGTATATCTAAGTTAGGGTAGCAAAGACATAAGGTGGATGATACTCAGTAACAGTCAGTTTTTCACAATTGTGATTTTCAAACCAAGTGCTTGGTTTGAAAATTGAATGGGTGAAAACTGTCAGTTACCAAGCACTGTTGACTTAATGCCTTTGCTACCTTAACCTATATATATATATATATATATTGGCCCTAGCACCTATATGATTGTCCTAACACTATTGCCCTTATAGCAACCACCAACCCTTTTTATTATATATTTGCTAGAAGGCAGTGGCTGAGGGACTTCATGCCTTGGGAATGACGTTAAACTCTATCTGATGGTGAGGTTCCAGTTCTGAAGGTCTGGGGAATGTGGATTACCCCTTCATCACTATTGCTCCCAGGTCCACTCTACTGCCTGTTAGTGTCCCATCTATGGGTTAAATAGAAAATTTGTTTATAAAAAAATTGAGTTGTTCCCATCTATGGGTTAAATAGAAATTTTCTTTCAAACTATCACTACAAAACTAAAAATTTAAAAATTGTTGGCATTAAATAACCCACCATGGTTGATATACTTAAAAAACAAAAAAAAAACCTCACACACCCCATTATAATATAAGCTTTAAAAAAAGTTATCTGTAAAAAAAAAATACTTTTGAAATACCCTGACAGTATTAAGTGGAAAATATTGAGATTATTTTATTTTCTTTGTATATTAAAAATGTTCCTAACTCTTGCATGAAGTTGTCTAGAAAAGGCATCGTAACATGTATTTTCTTCTTTTTTTTTTTTTTTAATTTTTACAAATGTAAGATGTCAATTTTATTGGCTTTTCTGATAGATTTCGATGCATAGATTAACATGTAAAAGGAAATTGAATTCTGTTGAGAATTGACGAGATATGAGGCTTCAAAGATCCCCCAAAATGCCCTTTTTAAGGCATTATAAATCTACCTATTTTCGTGAAAATTTAAGTTGTCGATTTTATTGGCTTTTCTGATTGATTTTAATGCATAGAATTCATTGATGCCAAAGAAAGTTCTCAATTCGAAGAATTAGTGGAGATACGAGCCCTTAAAAAAACCATTATAGTGCCTGAAAATGACCAATTTCGGAAAATTTAAGGTGTCGATCTTATTGGCTATTCTGATAGATTTCGATAGTGGAGAATATCCATTAAAAACCAATGTATAAGGATGTGAAGATGAAATTAAGAAAAGGTTCATATTCAAGTAATTTGAAATAATATATAATAATTATTTTCCCTCTCACAGACAAAATGTAAAATTATAAATAATTTAGAAAAAACGTTGTTTGTTGTTGTTTTTTATTTTTATTTATTTATTTTTTTTTTTTTTTTTAAAGAAAAAAAAAAAAGTATTTCTTTTCCTGTAAAGAAAGAAATGTCTGCAGCTTTCAACAGAGGACTCTTAATCTCTCTGAGGTGTATCCTAAGTGGAAAATATTGAGATTGTTTTGTTTTCTTTGTATTTACAATTACAGTGGTTCTATAATTAATAGACTAAGTGACCTTGTGCTAAGAACTTTGACATAGACAAATGAAATAACATTTAGATGGTGAGTTAGCTTTTTATCAGCTGATGAGTTTAATCTGCTAAAGGCACTTTGTTAATTGCTATATATTTTACTTACTTTATTCTTTAGTAGTAATAACTAGTGAATAGTTTCCATGCCTGAAGCATGATCTATATATAAATATAGATAAGAGGTTTCTTTTTTATATATCCAGGTTAAGGGATATATTCTGAAGTTTGGTATATTATCGCAGTAGTAATTGGTACATCAATAGTAATCCATCTGTCATGGTGTCGTCTAGCAAGTAAGTTAGCTTGTAAGCATAAGGTCGTCGGCTATCGAGTAAGTGTAGGTTGTAAGGCATAAGGGACTTGGACCAACACAGTGTCAACTATTTATACTGACACTGTCCAATCAGATTATAGTGAGGGGGTACCAAGGTATTTACATATTCATTATATCACTTTTTAATTTCCCTTTTTATCATATGGGTGCTAGAAGGCAGTGGCTGCGGGTCTACATGTCCTGGGAATGACGTTAAACTCTATCTGATGGTGAGGTTCCAGTTCTGGAGGTTTGGGGAATGTGGAGCACCCTTTCATCACCATTGCTCCCTGGCCCACTCTGATCCGGAGTGGTACCTGTTAGGGTCCCATCTATGGGTTAAATAGAAAAATGTATTTATAAAAAAATTGTATTATCCATTAAGAATTGATTTATTTCAAAACTTTATCGGCATTAAATAACCCACTGAGGTTGATATGCCGTAAAACAAAACAAACCAAACCAAACATTTTAACTTTCTAAATCCTGGATAACACCAAATAGCTCTGCTAGTATATTATATATGCATAGAATTGTTGAAGGCACTAGGCTTATTGGTATATATTTTATTTCCTTATTTTTTAGTAGTAATAACTCTCTGAAGCTGGCAATACACCTAACCCTTCCCATCATCTATAGATTTTAATCTAACAAAATTATTACTCATATACAGTTTATGCCAAATTATTATGCAAATAAGTTTTGGTCCTTCCTAATTCTTTTACACTGGAAGAATTTACGTAATTTTTACACAAATATTCACCCATCCTGTCGGCTGGGGCTGTAAAATATGCTGATTGCACCTCTGCAGAGGGGTAAAATCACCCCAATTGAGCCACCTGTTGGTTGTGGGTGGCGACCTGTGATGCTTAAGGAGGGAATCCTGGTGGCTGACCAGTCCATGACATGCAACACTCCACTTTGGCCCTAGACGGGTGGCCGGAGAAGCACCCTCTGATCAATTGGTTAGTCACATCAAGCCCTAGCAACTATAGGATTTTCTCAACCCTATTGTCCTTATGGCAAACTACCAACCCTTTTTATCATATAGGTTCTAGAAGGCAATAACTGAAGGTCTTAGTGTCCTGTGTATGATGTTAAACTGCATTTAATGGTGAAGTTCCAATTTTGAAGCTTTGGGGAGTGTGGAGTACCCTTTTCATTGTCATTACTCCCAGGTTCACTCTGACCTGGAATGGTAGTAAACTGTTAAGGTCCTATCAATGGGTTGAATAATAAAAAATGAAAAAAATCAAGAATGAATAAAACGAGATGTCTTCAGCATAAAATAACTCAACAAGGGTTGACATGACATAAAATCCAACCAACCAACCAACCAACCAAATATTCACATTAAGCAATACCAGCAAATATCAAACTTAAATGTACACATGGTGAAGAAGGAATACAAGGTGTATTTGTACAGTTGCTCTATTTATAATGTGCTAAATCATTAAGTATGGGTAGAAAAACACTATCCCCTATGGTAACCCTGTAGGCTGGGGCTGTATAATAAGCTGACTGAACCTCTGCAGAGGGTTAAGGTACTCCGAATAGAGCTACTGTTGGCTTTGGGTAGCGATGCATAATGCCTGAGTGGTGGCTGAGTAGAGTGTGACCCAGGTAATAAGTGGTCCCATAACATGCAACACTCCACTTCGGCCCTTACTTGGGCTTGACAGGTGCTTAGAGAGGTTCCATCCAATCAATTGCCTGGTCATGTCAAGCCTGAGCAACTATATGTTTGTCCTGACTGTATTCTTCAAATTTCCGTTATGGCAAACACCCACCCATTTTTATCATATAAGTTTCTATACGGGAGTTTTTTTATTAGTAAATGAACCATGAATACAGAATTCTGCTAAAAAATGTTAATAAAGAAACTGACACTGTTGTAAAAAAAACGGACTGTTTTGTTTATTTTTCAAGATAACGGTGAGTAATTTTTCCCGACTCGGATAATTTGATCTTTGAATTAACTGTTTTTCTTTCTAACAACTCTTTATGTTCGTTATTTTTTTGTTGCGAGATTTTAAACAAGAAGTTTTAAAATATTTACATGTCTTCCTTTAATATTGCCTAAACTGATCACGTGACATATTTTGGTAATCACATAACATTTGGTGGCCAGAGATCTAACCGTATTTGAATTACGCGATGATAGACAAATTGATAAAAATGACATTTGGTGAAATTATAGTTAAATAGAAAGTCATTCGATATGGAATTTAATGGCAGTATTTAAAGCGAGTATTAATAAGTTAGATAACATGAGGTGGAATAAAAAGTATGAATCTAATTACTCTCCCTCTAGCTAAGTAGTAGTGCAGACTGGACTCTTAAACCTTGGTTAGGCAACCAGTCTAGGAGAAGGGAAACTCTAAATTCAAACATGTTAAACTCTGCTTAAGAAATTGACCTTGTGTCACATCCTGTTTCTGCGGAGGGGTTGAGTAAATATAGAACAAAAATGGGTTACGTTTGTTTACTAGCACATAGAATGTATTTTCTTTTGCTATGTTTGGTGCAAATTAATGTTGCCATATTTTGAATTATTTTTCTTCATCTTTTATGAAACTTGATTTACAATGTTATGATGCTTTTGCATAATAATTTTCACTCACTGTATTTGGGTTAGCCTAGCAATTTGGTCATAGAATCTCAACTTTCATATATATATATATATATATATATATATATATATATATATGTGTTGGGTCAGTAAAATGTTTATTCCTGTGTGTGTAGTTAAGTGAAGGAGAGGCTTTCTTATTTTTAACTTTCTAAATCCTGGATAACACCAGATAGCTCTGCTAGTGTATTATATATGCATAGAATTGTTGAAGGCACTTGGCTAATTGGTATATATTTTATTTCCTTATTCTTTAGTAGTAATAACTAGTGAATACTTTTCATGCCTGAAGCCTAAAATTGCACCCAACACTTCCAATCCTACATAGATTTCAATCTAACAAAGTTATTATTCATATATAGGTTAACTTCGCAATTTTCTGCCTATATAATTTGGTTTTAAAAACCCAACTTTTTGCTGTGAATATGCCTCTTCTTCTTTCTTCTTCTTCTTCTTCTTCTTCTTCTTCTTCTTCTTCTTCTTTTCCTTTTCCTTTTCCTTTTTCTTCTTCTTGATTATGATGATGATGATATATAGAATCTAAAAATAATTATTTACAATAAAGCACTAAAGGGTTAGGTTAGCTCAGTCGGTAGAGCATTTGGCTAGAAACAACAAGGTTCCTAGTTCAATACTTTAGGCCACTCTGACGACTTTACTTTTTTACTTCATTGTAACTGAAGTTTCTTGTAGTTACACAATCATCATACAGCCTTTTTCGCTGTCTCACGATTGTGTAGTCACAAGAAGAAAATACAGGATTGTGAATTATTGTTTTTAATTTTTATACTGCTCTGTCAATTGGGCATCAAGCATTTTCCTTTTTTTACTCCCAACAGTCATATTTTCATTACACTTATATATGATAATTGAAAATTGCCACTTCTTCGCAGAAGAAGGCCATTTCTACAAGTTCAGTTTGTGAGCACGCAGATGGCTCAGAGTCCGGCTTTTGTGCGGCCTGCCACACAAATGCATCTTGAGATCCTGGGCTTTTCCTCGTATGGATCCATACGTGACTAAGAAGTCCGGCCCTTGACAGGTAAGCCCTGCCACATACATCACATTTCTCAGTCGGTAGGGCGTCCGGCTAGAAACCACAAGGTTCCTAGTTCGATACCGGTCCTCGCCAACTCAGTGTATGAGTAGCACAGGGATCTGTGTGGTAAAGTAAGGAGCTGATGGTAGGTGTGGTGCTCCACCTCAGACACTAAAATAATCTCCTTGGTCTAGTGCAAGTGAAAAGGGGATAGACTCCCTCGCTGATTGACTTTAGGCCGCCCCGACGACTTCACTTTTTTTTTACTATATATATATTGATAACAGTATGCTATGTTTATAAGTAAAGAGTGTTCAATATCATTGATAGAGCATAATAATGTCTTCACTAACCTAACTTGGATATATATATATATATATATATATATATATATATAATCAAAAAATCCAGAGAAGAAATCTTCCTTGCAGCATAGGAGGGTTTTTTTAAACATGTCGCAGTTTGCAGAGCTCAATGTGTGCTCTTATTGTTAGAGTCACAGACCAAATTTATAAGTAAAAAAATATAACAGAAAACTTAGAATTTTCACATTATAGCCTATTTCAGGAACCTTAGACAAAGTGTCTAACACCCCCAAATCATCAGATGCGAATGATGAATTCTTTATCACTTTTAAGGCATTTGAAAACAGATTCTTTTTTTCTTTTTTTTTTTTTTTTGTCCTGGGTTCCTCAGCTGGGTCATAAAAAGTGGGTATTTGGCCAGTTTATAATTGCTGTTGGTAATTTGTTAGGAATTTCTGTTAAATCAATCTATTCCAGACCACACACATATATATATAAGTGTGTGTGTATAATATTTTCTTCTTTTTTATTTTTTATTTTATCCTATGAAATTTTTAGAGTGCTCAGTATGTGATAAATCTATTATCATATTGTGTTGTATAATATATTATATTCACAGGTTCCTCTTTTATAATTTTAATAATAATAATAATAATAATATAATAGCAGCATAAAATATTGCCATAAGAACTAATTATAGGAAAACAAAAATTGATAGTATGCATATGGTGACAGAAATGAAATAGGTAATTACTTAAAAAGTGAATGCAGCAAACTGGCACAAAAGTGAGGCATGATTGGGTGGGAAAGGTGATCCATTGAGAATTGTGCAAGTGTCTACAGTTTAGCCATGCTGACAGAATCCATCCTAGAAAAAAAAATTCTCAAGGAAAAATAAATAAAACAAATTAGTAAAGAATAAATTTTTTTTTTTTGCACCTTTCTGTCCACTAAGGATGATGGCATAGTGTCAAAAAAAATTTTTTTTTATCTGCATCTGCGCAAGTCACTCATTTCTTGAGTAACAGTCTTTGGTACACTGACTGCACAAAACTGTGAGGCTTTCTGGGGCTGCTGTCTTTTCTCGCTCTTTCTGGCTCTCTTTCCTGTTCAGGCTACTCTCCTCTCCACTTCACCTCTTCTCTGTGCCTTGCTTAATGTTTAAGGTGCCAGGCTGCTGGATTTTCTGCATCTACCTCCCACGTGTTTGTGTCAATGTAGCATATCCTCATGTCTCTCCCGCAGACATTTTTAAAGCATAGGTGTGGTCTACCTACCGATCGGGAGCCTTTTACTAATTCACCATACAAAAGATCTTTTGGGATGCAGCCATTTTCCATGGAAAACATAATAAAAAGCAAATAAGACATTAATAAAAAGAAAAATACAAACCAGAATAATAATAAAAATAAACAATTTAAAAACAAGAATATATAAAGAATAAAAGATAATAAAACAAATATATAGAAAAATAATCTTTATTGATCTATATATGAATATAGATAAGAGATTTATTTGCTAACTTTTTAAATCCTGGGCAAACCTGTTAGTATCTGATAAACCACACTCTGTGTTAAATTACTCGTGACAGAATGGTTGACTTGTTATAACTCAAGTATAACTATTACTTAATTTTTACTAGATTTATAAACAACTTAGATAAACCTATTAATAATAGAGATTCAGTCTCTATTTGGCTGTAACCGAAACTATGTCACTGCTTACATCATAGTCATTTCAGGAATTAAGTAAGTTTATCAATGAGTAATCTAATTTATAGTCAGTTATACTACATAAAAATATTAGAATTCTAGGAAAAATCAATTAAAAGTCAAATTTTCACAAAAATTTCAATGCTTATTCACCTTTAGATGAATTTATGTTTAAAATAATTTTTTCCTAAAATATATTAGGGGAAATATTAATTTTAAGCCGATCCACCTCCTTATTTAATTTTAGGAAATCCAAACAAAATATATTTTACTTGTACAATTTTTAAATTTTTCTCTAAAGATAAGAGTTTGAATAGTTAAATCAGAAATTTTTAGAAATGTTCTGTTGTAAAACAAAACAAATATAATCAGTGGAGTGAATATGATGCTTTTTTAAGTAAGTAATTAATTAAAAAAAATATTTTATTTTTATTTAATTCATTTTCACACCCCCAGACAATATATTTCAAAAATTACTTTTACACCGCCCGATGGCGTTTTTTTTGTTTTTTTTTTTTTTTTGTTTTTGCTAGTATTGCCTTGTATTTTTTTCATCTTTAATTATTAATTGATTTTTAATGTAACACACTTGAGTAAGATGCATCAAATGGTAACTTAACATTAAAAATGAACAAAAATATAAGGCAACGTTGATATTAACCAAACGACCTGTAAATTCATTGGAGTCCTGTTCTATCAGCGACCCATGATGATATTGATGTTTCTTAATTATTAGTTGTCGTTGGTATCCTTCCGTCTGCAAAAGATGATGAAGTGGTGTCCCCCCAATTTTTTTTTTTTTGGGGGGGGGGATATGTAGCCTGGGTAGGATGATATGGAGGATGTGCTGTTGCCCAAACAGCAGATCCTACCTCTCCACACTGCCACTGTGGTCCAAAGGAAAGGTGAGAGACTAATGCAGTTTGGCAACAGCAATATGCAAGAATTGCTGTGTAGCGCTGAAGTTCAGCATTACGCCATCTTAGGGATTCCGGCTCCGGATTTGTTTTCGGGGTTTATTCCCCTTGGCTTTCCTGAGGATCGTATAAAGCTGCTCGGCAGCGGTGGTTTTGTAACAACCCTTCCTTGTCGTAGATGGATTGACGACCAGGGTCAGAGAGCAGTAGCTACCCAATTTGGGTTTTGTGTGTGTAGTATGTGCACCAATCCTTCTACTGTCTTCTGTGGATGGTGGTTGGCTCCCCTAGTGCTCATCCGCTCCTTTCAAGTTCTTGTGTTTTGGTTGTTTGTTTTTTTTTTTGTTTTTTTTTTTTAGTCACCTAACTTTAATTCCTCCAATGAAAGCCAAGCTTTCAAACGCCCTTAATCTGTCAATCACACTGAGTTAATATTACGTTTAATTTTTTTAAACTTATCTATACTACATATGAATATGAATGTTCTCTTTTTTTCTTTTTCTCTTATCTCTTGATAAGAGAGAGAAATAATGGTTTATTTTCATACGACACAATATAAACAATGTTACATAAAACAAAACAAAACAAAAACGTGATGTTGATTGTTGTAGTAATGTGTGGAGGATGATCACTAATTAGGACTGAGCCTATTCTAGTAGTGACTACCTCAGTTGTTTTTGTTTTTTTGTTTTTTCAAACTTCATTTGTAACAGTGATATATAAATATGATTCATATTTATTTTATATTTTTCATGTGTTTTTGTATATGGTACAAATGAAGGGGAAGCGCGAAGGAACAGACCAATTTTTAGACAGACACTCCCCCATTAGGAGACATGCTTCCTACAGAGCACCCTATAATAAACTGGTCTAGTGTTACATCTCAAATCTGTTTGGGTTTGGTTAAATATAGGATTGGAACGAAAGTCTTGTATGATACAAAATAGTATTTATTTAACTAATAAGGCATGTAAATTGAGAAATATAAACAAAATATCATTCGTCAGTGTCTTAAAAATGTTGAAAATAAACTTCCTTTTTTTATATTAATTTCGTCTTACCATTTCTCAAATCCTTCCGCGAAAGGAATACAAACGCCATTATGATGCAGTATATAAAATATCCACTTTAACCTGTGCAAACATACAGTATACCAGTGAAAGACAATTGGTATCAGCACGAACTCCAAAATGGGTGTGTCATGCATTATTGGTCAAAATGCATAGCCAATGTACCATGAGAAGAAAAATACCATTTTGTAGCTGTTAAAGGGCAGATGAGCTCCAGGGGAACTAACGACCATCCACATCGATAGTAGTAGGATTGGAGTACTTACAACACATAAATCCCCAAATAGGGTAGATGGGGCTCCTTAGCCTTGGACAGCAATTCATTTATATATAAGGCATGGGGCAAATGGCCACTTCTACTTATAGACTCGCCTATAGGCACGTGACCTGAGAGAGATTCTTATTGTCCAATCACTGGCACTGCTGCTGCTGCTGCTTCTGCTGTATTAATAGATGCCCCATTCTGAACTTATGTCATTGACACTTGGATTCTCTTGGACGTCGGACTTACAAAGAATACTATAACACCGGATTCTTATTGGCTTGCTTACTTATTCACTACATCTGGAACTAAGGATGGCTGCCAGATACTTAACAACTTGTACCATTGGTTGGAGAAATAGCATCAAAGATTGTCTACTAAAATGCACCTCATTTTCTAAAGGCTACATTTTGCGAAAACGATGATTTTAGTGCATTTTAGTAGACGATCTTTGAAACACCTGAAGATGGCCGGAGGATACATCAGTCAAAACTTTGTGTATATAACAATAAAGATGAGGACATCAGTCCGAAAAATCTAAATAAAACAAATTATCAAGCCTCATTTAAAAAACCCGGTTCTTTTTTTATATATAATTTCAAATGAATACCAGATTATTTTTTCTTAACGATTTTCAAAACAAATCATATCCTGTGTTTAATGATAGAAAATCTTATGATAGAAAAGTTTTATCAAATGCTTTACTACAATAGAAATAATATTTATGCTAGTTTTGCATACATCTTTTCATAGTGCACATATTGCTACGTTTTGTAATAATTTGGGAACTGCTGTTTATCTCTGACTCTAGAATGATTATGCATTCCTAAAAGTTGTCTTCCATTTTGTTTAACCCCTTAACTACTGGGTGATAAATGCATCCCTACAACCATTAGAGCAAGCTGAAAACCCTACTGCATCCAGAACATTAGAAACAATAAGTAACTAAAGTAAATCCGTCGGAGTGGCCTAAAGTCAGTATCAGCCAGACAGCGAGGGAGTCTATCCTCTTTTCACTTGTGCTAGACAAAGGGGATTGTTTTGGCGTCTGAGGTGGAGCGCCACTCCTACCATCAGCTTCTCACTTTACCGCACGGATACTTGTGCTACACATACGGCTGAGTTGGCGAGGGCCGGTATCGAACCCGGAACCTTATGGTTCCTAGTCGAACTCTCTACCGACTGAGATAAACCAAGAGACAATATTATAGCTTAAAGAATGCTAGTATCATTGGGTTGACCACACGCGTTTTCTGATTTGTGTGTGCCCATGTTGTGTTTTCCTTTAGATCCGCCTAACGAACGGGGATCGACTCACCTTGGTCAGAGCGTCTCTGTGGCAGAGCGGGAGTTTAGTAGAAATGAGCTGCCTCAGGTATTAACAACTTCAAGAAATAGACAACTCTCTGTTAAAAATAATAACATTTTTATTGTAATATGATTATGTAATCATATACAACAGAAAAAAAGCATAAGTTTAGCACACTGGGTAGAAAATAAAAGATATGGTGTGAAATTTGGCTGGCGTTTTTGCTTTATGCTAATTAGCAATGAGGTTTTTTTTTGGGGGGGGGTCAGCGGCAAAGGTGGTCTGGACTGTATTACTTGAAGATTTTCTTAAGCAGCAAGGTCTTTTATCAGCAAGGTATTCTTCTAGCGGCGAAAATTTTTTTCTGTCAACAATTCAAAATGTCCTCTTCGTTCTGAAATTTCCCGCCTTTGTGTGTAACAGCCTCAACGTTCATATAATATAGAAGAAAATTGTAGATCTCTGATTGGTCAACCAATTATGGATCATGTTATACCGCATTTCATTGGCCAGCTAATGAGAGCCTAGTTTTTATCAAGAAGGGGGATTATTGGACAGTGTGTTCACATATCACATTGAGAGTATGTGGAGCCTTTTCAATTGGCCATTGATATTTTGATATCAACCTGTGAAATTTTTCGGCTACAGAAAAAGGTTAAAGTGTAATGAGCTCTTTCATTAAGTCAAACTTTGAATTTTTGACAGTTTTAATAATTTTTTCCTTTTAGTAGCTGCAGTGACCTTTGAAAGAATTTTAAATCTCGGTCACAAGAATTAGCCTTTATCTAGTATTTTGGTTTTAATATGTTTTTCATTTTAATGAAAACACTTCTTATGACTTAAAAAAGAAAGCAACTTTTATTTTCTTGTTAATGAATTGTAAATGCCAACAGAAATCCTTGTTGTGCTATATTTCCCACTTATGAAAATTTCCTTTAAAAAATCAAATCAAAAATGACTAAAGTATATGTCAAAAAAGAAAACGCGAATTTAAATGTATATGAAAATTTCCCTTAAAAATCACAATAAAAACTTGATTAAAGATGACGTGTCTATTAAAGATATGTCCCATTTCTTAACCGAACGCCTTGGGACTTTAAGGCGCCAGATTTCAGTGCCCTACTGCTACGTCATCGATCCCACTGTTAACGAGAAAACAGTCAGTGGTCGGTTCGGCTTAAACCTGTAGGGATGAATGAGTTAACTCCCTCAGACTGAATTGGTAAATAAGTTGCCACTCGCTTCCAGGAGCAAACCTTGAAATTCGACAAATTCAACTTGAAAGAATTATACTAGATATCTCAACTCAATTAGGGTTTGCAATCAAAGACAGCTTCCCTAAAGAACCTCTAAAATTCATCACCAAAAAATATAGAAATTTCAACCCGCCTCTGCCGATAGGTTGGCGGGTCATTCTTCACTTCAAAGAACTTGTTAACCCGGACTCTGA
Source organism: Doryteuthis pealeii (assembly GCA_023376005.1). Classification (NCBI taxonomy): domain Eukaryota; kingdom Metazoa; phylum Mollusca; class Cephalopoda; order Myopsida; family Loliginidae; genus Doryteuthis; species Doryteuthis pealeii. Next base: position 53,031,126 of record CM042150.1, read on the forward strand.
GTTAAGTTCTCTCCGAAATCACACCAAAATTTGCAAAAACTATCCTTAAATCTATCTTTCCCTTTTTTTTGTTTTAACATATTAAATTTGTTGTTAAATATATTTGTCTTGTCTTGTCTTTTCATTCAGTGTCCGAACTTGAAAGTTGCGGTAATTCCCCCCACAAGTGAGAGTTAATCCTTTTACAGTTTTAAATTCCCATATATTGCAAATTTTGTTTGTAACGTTCGGATACCTGTTTGAGAAGATGAGCGCAGCATTTTGTTAACTTGTCTGAGAGATAGTTGTTAGTTTTGTTAGAAATTAACTGGGAAGTCCCTTTAAACGCTAAAATGGAAGAAATTAGAATTCTGGTCGGTACTCGAAATAGTGCATGTCGACGCGTTTCACACATGCTATCGTTTATTGCGAGTAAACGCGGACTGACTGAACGACTGTTCGAGAAACTAGTATCAGAGGTAAATATCTGGATAGAAGAGGCCCTTAGATTAAATAAAAAAAATTACATATCTTAAAACATTAAATAGAATGTGGTCTAGAAGATGACAGGTTCTGGAAAGTCACTTCTTATTTACGACCAAAATAAATAAAATCAATTAGAATAGCCTGCAGCATAAGGTCGCAGATAGTTTGCTAACGAAATAAAATTAAACCGAGTATTTGGACGAATAAAAATTAAACCGAGTACGTCGGACGAAATAAAAATTGAAAATATAGAAGTTACTCTTCTAACGAAATAGAAATTTTAGAGGTTACTCTTCTAAAGAAATTAAAATTTTGGAAGATATTCTTCTAAAGAAATTAAAATTTTGGAAGATAATTCTTCCAAAGAAATTGAAATTTTGGAAGTTAGTTCTTCCAAGGAAATTGAAATTTTGGAAGATAGTTCTTCCAAAGAAATTGAATTTTGGAAGATAGTTCTTCCAGAGAAATTTGAGGTTTTGGAGGATAATTCTTAAAGAAATTAAAATTTTGGAGGAAAGAGAATTAAAATTTTGGAAGATAATTCTTCTGGAGAAATTAAAATTTGAAGATAATTCTTCCTTAAAATTTTGAGGATAATTGAATTAAAATTTTGGAAGATAGTTCTTCAAAAATTGAAATTTTGGAGATAGTTTCTTTCAAAAATTGAAATTTTGGAAGATAATTCTTCCAAAGAAATTGAAATTTTGGAAGATAGTTTTTTCCAAAGAAATTGAAATTTTGGAAGATAGTTCTTCCAAGGAAATTGAAATTTTGGAAGATAATTCTTCCAAAGAAATTAAATTTTGGAAGATAATTCTTCAAAGAAATTAAAATTTGGAAGATAATTCTTCCAAAGAAATTGAAATTTTGGAAGATAATTCTTCCAAAGAAATTAAAATTGAAAAAAGTAACATTAAGAGTACTCAAGAAATTAAAACTAAAAATAGTAACTCTAACGTTACTAAGTTTTTAAAAAATTATCTTTCTGGCAGATTTGCTCAGATATTAAAAATTAAAATACCTACGATAAAAGAAATTAAAGTTGAGGGTACTTCTCTCAAAATTAAAAATAGTAATTTTAACATTACTAAACAAATTAAAATGAAAAAGTTGGCTCTAGAGCCAGTTGAAATTCTAAATTGGAAAAAAAGAAAAAATGTATAAACCTTGCTTACCTACGACCCCTAAATTTGGTCTAGGATCATTCTGGAAATTTTGAAGGTTAAACTAACTGAGGTTAAAATTAGAAATTAAAAATGTGCTTAGTCATGAGAGCATAACTTTGAAATACGAAATTGAAATTTATCTTACCTACACACAATGTTGGTTAAGATATCTAAAAATTTAAAATACCTTGTTTGAAATACCTTATTTAAATTATCTTTCTGACATATTTGTTTCTGTCGGATATCTAAAAATTTGAATTACCTTGTTTGAAATGCTTATTTAAATTATCTTTCTGTCATATTTGTTCAGTAAGATATCTAAAACTTTGAAATACGAAATTGAAATTTATCTTACCTACACACAATGTTGGTTAAGATATCTAAGAAATTTGAAGTACCTTATTAAAACTATCCTTCTGGCAAACTTAGTTGGATAGCTAAAAATTAGAAATTTAAAAAAAATATGCTTGGTCATGAGCTTAACTTTGAAATGCGAAATTAAAAATTCTTACCTACATACAATGTTGGTTGAGATATCTAAAAAATTAAAAACTAAAATATTTTCGCAGATTGGTCAGATATTAAAATTTAAAACACCTCGTTAAACTTGTCTTTCTGACAGACGTAGTCGGTCCGATAACTAAAGACCTAAAAATTAAAAAATTATCCCAAGTCATTGAAATTAAAAATTATCTTCCCAACATACAATGTTGGTTAAAATATTAAAAAATGAAAAATAAAAATTATCTTTCTGACGAATTGAGTTGGTTGGATAGCAAAAAATTAAAATTAAAAAATATGCTTAATTTCGATCATAACATTTGAAATTCGAAATTAAAATTATCTTACCAACATACAAACTTGTTTAAGATAACCTAAAAATGAAAATTTTTGCTTCTGGTCGTTCGACATTTTTGAGAATTTGAAATTCTAAATTTAAATGTGTCTTCCAACACGCAAGTTGGTTAGATATTCTAAACTTAAAAATAAAATAAGTCAGTGTGCATAACTCTGCCGTTAGACTTCCTCTAAAATAAACATATATATATAAATGAAAAATTCTCGCTTTGATATTGAATTTAAATTTGATAATTACAAAAATGTTTTACACAACTTTGATAACAATTTGAAAACTACAAAATAAAACATATTAAAATACCCTTGTATTCCCTTGGGTAGGAAGTACCTGGGAACGCCTTATAGGAGTTATAAAATCATGTCTCTATAAAATATTGGTCGTTCCAAAATAGAATATTTTGAACTACTAACCCTACTCTCTGACATACAAAATGCTATTAATACTAGGCCCTTACATATAGATGTTCATCTGACAGTGATCTACAAGTAATAACCCCTAATTGTTTTTTGCGCCCTAATGTTAACAGCGAACTCATTCTAAAACCTAAGGTTCAACATTTGGGAGACCGGTCCGCCTTCAAGAGATTTATTGTTAAAAAGCATTGAAATTCGTGACGAGATGTTGGTTAAATTTCGAGAAATGTGGTACGAGCAATATTTACTCAGTTTAAGAGAAAATTGCAAGGACTTGCACGAAACCAATTATCTGAGAAAATTAAAACTGATGATGTGGTACTGATAAGAAATCCAATCAAGCCAAGACCTTATTGGCAACTTGGGAGAGTTGTTGAACTTTTCCGAGGAGAAGACAACAAAATACGTTCAGCTAACGTAAAAAGGGGAGATGTTAACACAAAAAACATTCTCTAAAACATCTCTATCCATTGGAGTTGACTTTAACTCATGACTATCATCCTCTCTCACCTGAAACTGACAACTTAAATCAACAGATTCTAATGTTCAACCCTCATCACTGCCGAAAAGAAAGGCAAGTACAAGAATGAGGAAAAGACCTGTGAATGATCAATATTTATTTTATTGAAAAAAAAAAAAATTTTTGCTTTAAATGTGGTCGTTAGACTATTCAAAAAATATTGAAAGCTTGAATAAAAAAAAAAAAAAGAAGAAAAAAGAAAAATGAACAGTGAATGTATGTTCCCAATGCAATGAAATTGCATTTTTTCTTGTTGTTGGAATATATGAAAATTTCCTTTAAAAATCAAATCAAAAATGACTAAAGTATATGTCAAAAAGAAAACGCGAATTTAAATGTATATGAAAATTTCCTTAAAAATCACAATAAAAACTTGATTAAAGATGACGTGTCTATTAAAGATATGTCCCATTTTCTTAACCCGAACGCCTTGGGACTTTAAGGCGCCAGATTTCAGTGCCCTACTGCTACGTCATCGATCCCCACTGTTAACGAGAAAACAGTCAGTGGTCGGTTCGGCTTAAACCTGTAAGGACCTGAATGAGTTAACTCCCTCAGACTGAATTGGTAAATAAGTTGCCACTCGCTTCCAGGAGCAAACCTTGAAATTCGACAAATTCAACTTGAAAGAATTATACTACAGAAATCATCTCAACTCAATTAGGGTTTGCAACTCAAAGACAGCTTCCTAAAAGCAACCTCTAAAATTCATCACCAACAAAATATACGAAATTTCAACCCGCCTCTGCCGATAGGTTGGCGGGTCATTCTTCACTTCAAAGAACTTGTTAACCGGACTCTGAGTTAAGTTCTCCGCAAATCACACCAAAATTTGCAAAAACTATCCTTAAATCTATCTTTCCCCTTTTTTTGTTTATACATATTAAATTTGTTGTTAAATATATTTGTCTTGTCTTGTCTTTTCATTCAGTGTCCGAACTTGAAAGTTGCGGTAATTCCCCCCACAAGTGAGAGTTAATCCTTTTACAGTTTTAATTCCCATACACTCAGCCATTTACCTAACAGGTAAATGGTAGTGGATTTGTTGGGTAAGTAAAATGGTGATTCCTGTATAAAGAGTGAGTGAGGGAGAGACTCTCTGTGATTGAATATACCAATCACGCGATGAACCCAGAAGTTTAGGTGCAATATCCAAAAGCCCATAGATAGATTCCACCAGCGGTTCCATGAGGCAGCGATTTGAAGGGCTCCAAGAAATCACCCTAAGATACTGACGGAATTTTACCCCGAAAACAACTCGGAATAAAATATGATCCTTTTGGCGTAAACGGGCCCCGAAAACTTTAATAAAGAATAAAATAAAATAAAACAAATAGTCACTCAAAAAATAACAAATTCTGCCGTAAGCCTAAAAGAATGAAACAATTTATTGGCTTAGAGAGCCCGTTGCAAGATAATTGTCCTCTTGCGGAAATCCGAAGACTTCTAGTTAACAAATAGTAAAAATGATAAATAAATGAAAAGAACACTTAAAACAATTAAAAGGAAAACAAAAAAAAAACACAGAAGTAAAAATATAAATCACTTTTTCCTTTCTTAATTTTTGTCCAGTCACCTGACTAAATTTGTAGCCTCTAGGCTACCAAAAAGTTCTTAGAAGAAATTGATAATTCTGAAGGACAAAGTTGTAAGAAAAGGTTCAAAGTTATATATACTTTGAATACAAAACTCCGACGAAGGTTGACAGACAAAACATTTAATATAGTACAGCACATGGATATGACGAGATACAAAGTACATAGGTAAACAGATACATACACATCCATGAATGGTACAAGATAACATATAAAAGCCACAGACATGAGACTAGGGATAGTCCATGCTGTGTTAAGAACTTACAGTAATGTAAGTGGGGCCAAAAGCCCCAATGAGACGGGGTAGACCTTAATTAACCCATGTGTCTCGTAGTATCAGGAACAGGAAAAGAGAGAGAAGCCTTTTGAACCAGCCGCTTAAATACTATATCGCCTAGCGGGCACCAGCAAACTAAACGGGCAGACAACTCAACGGGAAGATAATCCCTACAAAGTGTTCTTTCAGGAATTCCTTCTCTGGAAAACTCTTGGAAAACCAAAGTTCTTTTTCTTCTTTCTTCAATAAACAAATGAATCTCTCAGAGACTCAAAACGCTGCTTTTTTGTGGAAGAGACTTTTTTAACTGGAAAAACTTGAAAATCTGACGAAATCTTCTCGGAAGACAAAAATTCTTTCTTAAATTCGTTTTGGAGTCTCAACAGGACCCAAACCCTCTGCACTTCGGTAGATGATAATTTCTATTAAAGGAGTCTGTTAAATCCCTTTTCTCCGGAGGCAGGCTCTTTTTTTGCGGGTTCAAATTCTGGGACAGCCGATGAAAATCGAATGAGAGCGAACTACACTCAGCTGGTCCCGTTTCAAAAAAGAGGTCGAAGTAAACTTGACTGGGTTTTAACAAGGCCCTCTAAGATATCTTTTCCATCAGGAGTAGCAAAGGGTTCAAACACTCTAAGGGAAGCAATTTACACCTTATTTATCCCTCAGAAATTCTCAAAATACCAGCTATCTTCTCCAACGCGCCGGTAAGTCCCTTAAACTCAGCTTTATATACAGGACGGACTTTATATTGTTGTAGAGGATTATGAGAACGTGTTCAGTAATATTAGGAATGACGAATATTATATATGACACAGTTAGGCAGAAAACACGGAGAAATAATAAAACAAATGCATACAATTATAATATAACAAATAAATTTATTCAGAGAATAAATTTGCAAGTATTCAACAAATATGTAAATGTTTGAAAAGAATAGTGTAGTTGATATGTGTAATGTAAAATGTAAAAAGTTCGTATGTTTAGTTTGGAAAAGTTCGTTTTGATATGGACAGAAATTAGAAATAAGTTTGTGTATCTGACCTGTTGAAACGGATTCTTGATGTAGGTAGAACGAAGTGTTAAGAATACTGGTAGTAGTAGTAATTGTGTTGAGGGAGTGAAGTCGTTTGTTCGAACACCTGCTTCTTGGCCAGCGAGAGGAGATCTATGTGTTTGTTTATCTTTTGGTTGTGTCCGGTTTGAGTGTGAGGTGAAGTCTGTGTCGTCTGCTAGCGGAATGAATCCTGTCCTCTCTGATAGCGAAATGGGTTCTGTCTGTTTGTTGATTTCTTCTTCGTTATTTATAATTAGGAGATAGGATCGGAAAGTAATTAATTTTTTTTGGCGCAAACGCGCGGACGTAGTAGTGAACAATGCTAACCCAGCCAATCGATTCTGATTTTTGTGTAAACAATTGGTTTAATCACTTTTCCTTAAATCTTTGGAAAAGGATTTTTGTTCGTGTGTTCGATTTAATTACTTTTCCATAAGTTTGGAAAAAGGATGGTGTTGTATGTTTATTTTAATTTCTTTTCCTTAAATTTGGGAAGAGAAATGTATACGTGTATCTATTTAAAAATATAGAATTGTATTCTATATTGTTATTTGTTGTCTCATGTGCTGGCCAATAAATTGTTTGAATTAAAGGAAGTATTAATTCCTTTCTTGTTGTTGTTAACCTTAGAATTGAATGCTATACTAACACAATAGATATAAAAAGCAAATTATACCAAACAAAATCAAAAAAATATATCAAGCAGTATTGAGAAGGAACGGTACAAGAAAGTTCAATACAAAAAAGTTCAAAATTGATTATTTTCTTTTGGGGGGTTTCGGGGTCACAGTTCATTCAACAGGGGATACTTCCATTGGTGGAAACCGCAGTGGTCCCTCCAGCTCGGCTGGCGATTGTTGTGCTGGTTCCTCACCAACTAACACCGTTTCCATTTGGTTCTCCTGAATCTTTTCTTGTTGGTCAGTGGTATTTGCCTCCACCTCTCCAACCAACTATGCACAAATTTCTCGGTCTCCTACTTTTAGCTTTTGTCATATATAGTCACATACATAATTATTGAGCCGATAAAATATGCTAGAATAGCCCATGTGAGATAACCTATTCCTGTTTGTTTAATAATACTATCTTTCCTTTTAGCTGGTCTGCTAATTCCTCATTACATACATTATGGACCCTGGTCGCCTGAATAGGCGACTCGTTGAAAAAATTTATAATCAATATCTTCAATATCTTCAATAGCCCTGTGGGGTTATCTCTTGTTACTTCTTCAACAATAAAGGAGTCATTAAGAATTTCAATTAATAATTCTGACAATCGTATTTGTACTGCTGGGTCATGTTTTAATTCCGGATCCTGAGATAATAACCTATATATTACTGTGAGATCATTATTTAATCCAGCAAGAGTCTTAGCTTTAGTTTCCCTTGGACGTTTGAAGGCTCCTACTATGGCTCGAGCGTTCTCGATAGCCTCTGCAAACACTCCATATTGGGCAGATAACTGCTCAAATAGTTCATTACTGGAGATTTTTGGATGCTCCTCGAGATAATCTCGGATCCAATCTGATGCGTCCTCATCTGAAAATTCATAGGCTAGATTAATGAGCTCTGGATCGGTTAATTTATAGATTTGCTTTTTCTTTTTCAATGCTGCAAGCCAGGGTTTCAGATCAGTCGATCTTCCAGTAAATATTGGGATCTTTGACCCGCTCATTACCACTCTCCTCACAGAATTTTTGTTAGTGTTTCCCATTTGTATGACTAATAAAAGTAACTGATAAAAGTAACAGAATTACTAATTGTGTAGATAAAAAAAAAACAGAACGACTATTTGTGCAAGCAATACAGAGAGGTGGGGGAAAATATTTCCTTACCCTTAGCTCCAGTGCTCCTCGAGGGTGGTTCGTGGTTTTCCTTCCTTTTTGGTACGGATGTGTCGTGGGGATCTCTCAGGGCTGGATCCTACGTCCCAAGGCACAAAATGTGGTCCTATCACTGAATTACAAAAAGAAAACTTTTCTTTTCTTGTGTATAAATTGTACACGCCAGCAGAAACTCTCGTTGTATCTCATTGGAATCAGTAGTTAAAATACAATAAGCAACAATTTGATTTTCCAAAAAAGCAACTACCTTTGATCGACCCCTTTATCTCAATGTCTAAAGAACATCAACAGAACAGATGGAAATATACCTGATACCTTGCTCTTATTTCACAGATAAGATAGCGATATGACAATGGTTTTTCAATGTTCTAGGTTGAGCCATAACAGTAGACCAGGCGTGAACAACTTTTTCGAGAAGTAGGCCAAATGAAACATGGCTCATCATTCTCTTCGATAAAAAGATATTTTCTAAGAAAATAAAAAATGAAGTCTCAAGGGGACCATTCTGAAATCACATCGGCCCACATTGTTATATACACCTTTCATATCGGATACTGACATAAATGTAAACTTTGATTCAAATCCATTGCAAACACTTTCACTTTAAAGAATATTAAATAGATTTTCAATAAAATTACCACGTGCACCCCCAAAATAAAATAGGTCTGAAATATTACAAGCTTGGAAAAGGTTGTTATACTTACTATGAAAGTAATGTAGGATTTTAAATAATCTCTTCAATTCTTTTTTTTTTATTTTGTGTGTGTGTGTGTGTGTGTGTGTGTGTGTGTGTGTGTGTGTGTCGGGAGCCAGAGGTGGTGTGATGCTGAAATCCAGTGCTACCCATCAACTCCTGCGATACTGCCGTACCCAAACCGTATTGGTACCTTACCTTTCTTTTGGATCACAGCGGCACTGTGGAGAGGGGAGATTTGCCGCATGGGCAACAGCTTATCCTTCATATGAACCCGCGCAGGCTATGTAGTTCAAAGATTTTTAAAAAAAACTTTGACACTACTTCATCGTCTCTCGTAGATCCAAGGCTGCCAACCATATAAATTGCAAGTGAAAGGGGGGGGATGAGGCGATGATGAGTTCTTCCTTTTTCTCTGCTTCGTCGGCCATATTCCTTAGGGTTGATTTCTCCAGGTTGATTTCTTTCTGTTCGGGCTGGGCAGTCTGCTCATTTCTTGTTTTAATTAATACGCAAGACTTGTTGTTTTTGTGGGTTTTTTTATTAGTCTTTATTAAAACAACCCCAGCCCAAAATATTCTCGAAACCACGCAGATGAGAAGCCGGCATTTTAAGCAAGGGACGTCTATGTTCACTCACACTGGCATACTGTCGGCAACTAACTAAACTAAAACTAATTTCTGTTCACACGCTTCTATTCGCGGGTTTCGGAAGGGGCAAGCAGAGGTTACCATCCGCCAATCATAACGGTAACGGTACTTTTCCATCCATCCCCGCTATTTGAATCTTCAACGGACTTTGATTCAAAAATATTTACACTACCTACACGATTCATAGACTACCAATGAATTAGGTAACACAAATGTGGCCTGAAGACCGCAGTTTACCAATGACTGCATGAGACAGAACTAAACATAATGTTATATAATATATCAACTATGATAATCAGAAATGACTTTCCCAAATTATAGGCGGTGCCTTGTATATTGATTGTACACCTGAAGAAGGTTGTAGAATGAATTGGGTAAAACAGTGTAGCAACCAAAATAATATAATGAATAAGTTTAATAAACGGAACAAATACTGGAATTAAAATTATTGAAAATAGTTCGTTTTGGGGGGTGTTGAGGGGATAAACATTTTTATTACATTTTAGCATAAGAAAACATCACTTTATTCTCTCTCTCTCTCGCTTTCTCTCTCTCTCTCTCTCTCTCTCTCTCTATATATATAATATATATATATATATATATATATATGAGGTTAAGTAAACAAACAAATGTGTTTATTTTTTATATGGCTTTAAGCTGACAATTTTTGGAGGATATGTGCTTAATTGAAGTCGTACCTAATTTTGAAAATTAATTAGTTAATAATTAATGAATTTTAGGCGGGCATATATATTCAAATGTAATGCTAAACGAATCGAGAAAATGTCAATCCCTGAATGTACATTTCGACCTATTAGGTCTCATCAGCAAGGTTATAGACATGGGAGACTGCTCCGTGTGTGACTCGAAACCTCGACTCTCAAGCTGACAGGCGAAGTCTCTAACCGTTACACTAGCTTGCCAATTCCACATTCTTCGTTCGTTTTGAAACTTATTTATATTCCACTTTTTATTGACTTCTTACACGACAGTATGAGATTAAGTAAACAAACAAATGTGTTTATTTTTATATGGCTTTAAGCCGACATATATATATATATATATATATATATATATATATATATATATATATATATATATATATATATATATATATACAGTGTTCTATAATTATAAGTAAAGAGTCCTCAATATTGTTCGATAGATTATTTATAACTAAGGATAGAGTGGACATGAAGTCAACGAGCTACCCTAACTTATATATGTATGTGTGTGTGTGTGTGTGTGCACGCGCGCACAGTGGTAATTTGACTTATGGGTGCCCAAACCTACGAGTTTTCGAGTTACGAGCTGTCATTCGGACGATTTTTTGCTTTGTGTTGATGGATAAAATTTGAGGTACGAGCGAACTAAATAAATGCAAGTTTCCAAATTTATTACGCCAAAGAAAAATATCATTTATAAAAAAATCAACATTAAAACATTAGGTACCACCAATTTGACCCTGTGCAATTTACCCCCCCCCCCCTACATTTAACACAATGAAACTTGCAGAAAAATTAATATTTTCTTGAAAAAATGTTTCCATTCAAAAGAAAAAACATTAAACAAACTCCTGATGATTTTTTTAATTTTTTATCAGCTTACGAAAATAATGAAAATTATGATTGAAAAACAATGTTTTCATTTTTGCACTGTTAAATCAACTGAAATTTAACGTAGCTAAAAACAAGTTACGATAAGAGGATTTGTAAAAAATTCTATGAAAAATCAATTAATGGTCCGATTTTCACGAAAATTTCCATAAATGTTTATCATTGGATGTAAATACATCTGAAATAGTGTTTTTCTAAAATATATTAGGGGAAATATTTTTTTACGAGGTCTATCACCCCCCCCCCTATTTTATTTTATGAGATAAAAAAAAATGATGAGGAAAAAAAATTTGGTACTTTTTTTTCTATAAAGATATGAGGCTGAATAACTATATCAATGAAATTGTATAACGTACCGAGCTGTAGTTTTTTTTAGGAAAAATTAATGAAATCGGAAATAAAAAGTGCAAAAAAATGTCATAATATTAATATTTGAAAACTTTTTTTGCATGTAATTGGTATGTACTATATTCTATTAAATTGTCAAAAAAAAAAAATTATAAGAAATTAATTTTTACGAGATTTTCAATCTTTTGTGTGATTAAATATTTCTATTTTCTGCGTGAAATAAATTATTTTTTTTTTTCTGTGGAAAAAAATCGAATTTTTCACGGATATTTAAAAAATAGGAATTTTAGAATTCAGGTGAACTAAAAGTTGGTCCGATCCGTGGTCGATTAATATTTTTAAAAGAATTTGTAATTTTTATTGTTGAATAGTAATGTGTGATTCTTAGAATATACGGAAGAGCAAAACTGACATATGACGAGACGCTTCTCGGTAACTAAAGTTTGTTTTTCTGAGCGTAAAAAAATATTTTATTTAACTTTTACGACCAATTAGAATAAAAATAATATATTGAATGATTGTTTTATCAGTTTTTCTCTTAGAAAAAATATTCAAATTTTCATTTTATTTTCGATTTTAAGAATTAATACTAAAACCGAAGACATTTTTTAACGTCAATTTCACTGCGAAATTTTAAGATTAAAGTTTTTCGAGTTTTTATTCATAGTAAATTGTAATATTAAAGTTTTTAAAGATTTTATTCATTTTAAATTGTAATATTAAAGTTTTTAAAGATTTTATTCATTTTAATAGAAAAAATTTGGCTAAAAAAGTTTGTCCGTTACACCCATCCGTACTTAGATGCATAACCATAAGAGGGTAATAATATGTATTTCTTTCTCTCTAAATCGCGGCCTAAAAATTACCCTTTCGCACGTAATATGGATAGGTTTGTTTATTTTTTAAGATAACGATGTAATTTTTCCCAATCGGATAATTTGATCTTTGAATTAACTATTTTTCTTTGTAACAACGCTGTACGATCTTTTTTTTAAAGAGATTTTTTATAAACAAAGTTCGGAAATATCTATTTCCGTTTTATTCAAGATGGCCTAAACGGTTTGGTGGTACCTATAAAACATACTACAGCACACAATTCCTTACATTCTATTCTATTATGCATTTACACTGCCATCTTTCATTTAGGGTGTTTTTTTGTGGGACTGAAATCGATTAATGGCATTTTAGAAAATTGAGTTATGATCGGAACAAATTAAAGTTGTAAGTCAAGGTCCCACTGAAAACACATGCACTTATATATACATATATATATGAGAAGAAAATATTTTAAAAATATAACAAACACAGGGTGTTATGATCAGGGGAAACAATTTTATGTGTCAATACTTAAGCATTTCGGTATAACCCGTCGGTCGCTCCCGAGCCAAAGGGCTCACAGAATCTCCGAAATTGGCCGTCAAGATCGGATTTTCTGCATCAACCAAGGATTGCAGGGTCTCTATATTTGCGGGAAGTCTAGCCGAATGCCCCACGTTGTGCTAAGATCTCAAACGACTAGAAATCTTCTATAGAAACTGATTTCCGAGATTAATGGCGGCCGATTGGTCACATGAAAAAAAATAACGACTCTTTTTCTTCTTCAAAAATCAACAACATTTATATTCAAAAATACAGGAATACAAATAATTACTTCTCAAGGTTTGTGGGAGTGATGTGCCCGTAATTAAATACTTCTGGTCTTCTGCAAAGTATTGTGCAAAACAGTTCGTAAGTTGACTAAGTTTTCAAAATGGTCTTAGCTGAAGTCAGTTACTCTCGGCTCTCAGTATTGCGTTAATCTTGTCAGCTAGCCCGATTCTCAAGCGATCACAACTTCATCTGCCCGTTTGGCCTCATCTGCCCATTCGGCCTCTTCTGCTTCTCAAGCCAAAAACGTCCGAGTTAAATAGTATTTAAATCGGAACAATTTTATTTCCGGCCGGCATGAATATATTAGGAATTTTCTTTACTTCCGATTTTCAACAAGAGTTTTATCTCATTTCTTAAGTGTCTTCCAGACAATCATGATCAATCTCTTCCGAGCGACATCAGTCTAGCTACTTCAAAAGGATCGTCTCGTATATCAGAGGATAACTACCGCTGACTAATCCAAGTGCCATCTCTTCCGGCTACTTGAGTGGTTTCACCCCAGGGGTCTTCTGACCTACTTAAGATCCCACCCCCGCTACGGACATCTCAATCGCGGCCTTATAATTCTGACCCAAACGATCGGAAGATTTTAACTTCCGATTTTTTTCTTTCTTTCTTTCTCTATTTTCATGTTGCTGTCTTTCTTTCTTTTTCTAATTTCCAAACCTGAATCAGGTCACATCTTATGTTGTACCATCTTCAGGACACTATTAAGTAATGTTTATGTGAGGGACAAAATGAAAGATGTTAAGTGTATAGTGAAAGTGTGAATATAATGTTATTAACAGTTATTTTTTATATGCGCGTTTGTTTACGAAAGCCAATGACGTGATCAATGCATGTGCAAACAAGTAGATGTAGGAGATATATTTCGTCTTACATTGAGCAGGACTTCATATGAATTCCTGCTCAAGGCAAGACGAAATATATCTCCTACATCTACTTGTTTGAGTTGTTCTTTTGTCCACATTTTCCATCAATTCTTTACCACATTCTGTCGGATTTACTCCAATATATATATATATATATATATATATATATATATATATATATATATATATAAAATGTTGTTCTGGTTCCAACGGGAGAAAATGTAATATTTATAAAAAAAAAAAAAAAGAAGGTCCGCAAAATGTATCGTTTTCAGAAAAAATGTTTTATTCTTTTTATTTCACATACGCAACACGTGTTTCAGATATTCTGGTATCTTCTTCAGGCTTTGATCGATACATATATTGATATACATATATATATATATATACATATACACATATATATATACATAGGTTGTGCGTGTTTCTGTAATTTTTCTGTTATGGCTGTTTAAACAACCATAACAGAAAAATAAAGTTAGCGGTCTGACAAAACTCATTGGTATACGCAGATGCCTGTGGGCAGAAATAGATCTATAACTGCAAAATGGCCGATTTTTAAGCCTTTTTCTTTACCAAATATATATTGCAAGATCTCATGAAAATCCTGTTACTCTGCTAATAATGAAATTTTTTTTTGTATTATTGATTCATCAATTCTTGGCTTGGTTGCTTATTCAGAAGCTCCAGTGAGTCAAGCAGAAGATTAAAGTAATTTCTCGCAATTGATCTTTATATTAATCTCTGAAAATATAACCAAAATGGAAAAACAAATGTAATTTAAAGAAATCAATTTGAGGTCAGAGTTTTCTCAACGAATCGGCCAACTGTTTTTCTATGAAATCGAAGCACATAAGTTGCTCATTGGTTTTCGTATCCAATGTCCACTGTTTATTGTACACATCAATGGAGATAACAGAATAACTTGGTTATATGTAGACCATCTGTCTGTTTACTTGGAAAATCATTATATATATATATATATATATATATATATATATATATATATAATAAAGTAAACTAAAGACACGTGTTTCGAGGAATCACCTCTCATCAGTGCAGTTATACCGTTTTTAAACGGCTACCTCCGGCCGGGTTCGAGACCCGAACGAACTTTCGCTCGCCAAATCTCTCACCAATGCGGCCACAGTCAGCTGCTAAGTATAGGAGGCTATTTAATCGCTATATTCCTAAGCGGAAACGAACTCACCTAAAGGTCTCAAACTTTATGTAAACAAAGTGAGGCTTAGCTTACGCCGGTGAATTTTGCAATTCTAAATAAAGTGCTCAACCGAAATTGGGAGCATATAATAAAGTAAACTACAGACACGTGTTTCGAGGTTTCTTTGGTGGGGTACCAAGTTATTTGGTATTAGGATGATTCTAAACTGGACCTTTCCCCAACTGTTGGGTGTTGCAAGGTTCAGATCCGATTTGAGAGCTCAATGTTTAATTTTTATAAACAGAGCAAAGTAAGTTGTAAAGAAAAAAGGCTTAAAGACCAGGTATTCAGCGATTATAGTCCATTTCCACCCGTGGGTATCTGAGACCCTACGAGCTTCTTCAGATCCCTTTCTTTATTGAAACAGTTTCAATAAAAGAAGTGATCTGAATAAACTCATAGGGTCTCAGATACCCACAGGTGGAAATGGACCATAATTTCTTTACAAATATATATATATATATATATATATATATATATATATGCATATGTGTGTGTGTGTGTGTGTGTGTGTGGAGAACGGTAGACAAACACGGGATGTTATAAAAAATGTATGTTTATTGTGGGTAGTGATGTCGACGTCATAACGTTTCGGTCTGTTAGACCTTCTTCAGGACATTGGATTGAGTTCTTGCTTCAATAATGAGCATTTTTATACTGGTGAATTAGGAGGTCGAAAATAGGGGAGGGGTGGTCAATTGTTGGTGTTAGAAGGAGTTGGTAGTAGGAGTTCTGTGTTTTTTTCCCAGATGGGGGTGTGTAGCAGTAAAGTTCTGATAATGATGCCACAGGTGTTAGGTATTGAGAGGTCATAGGTGGGTCATATGCACTGGGTTTGGTGAATATGTAGTGAGTCATGTACAAATAGTAAATAGTAGTAGGAATTGTTATGAGTGTGTGTGTGTATATATATATATATATATATATATATATACATATATATATATATATATCAGTCATCCACAGACACGTGTTTCGAAGTTTACGTCTCATCAGTGCAGCTTGACTTTTTAACAGCTACCTCTAGCTGGGATCAAAACTCGACAGAATTTTCGTCTGCCAAGCTCCTTACCCTTGCGGCCATCAATGGCTGTCAGTCTGGGGTGAACAATTAATTGATACATCCCTATGGGGAATGTTTTTACAATCACCAGAGGACTCAAGTCTGTAAACAGGATATATATATATATATATATATATATATATATATATATATATATATATATATATATAAGTATCCTCTAGCTGTCTTTTTGGTCTATAGCTGTTTGTGAAGGTGATTCTTGGGTTTGGGGAAAATATTAAAGAAGCTGGATCCACAATTAACATTTCATGTGTTGCTTGTGGCTCAGGTTTTGAATATTTGTCTACCTTTCTCCACATATTCTCGGATTAATTTCCTCTTATTTCTCCCATATATATATATATATATATATATATATATATATATATATATATATATATATAAATTATATATTCTTGTGAAGGCACTTATGGATTATGTTTTTATAAAAAAAACTTTTTTATTATCATTTTACAATTTTTTTATAAAAACATAATCCAATTTTTTATAAAATATTTAATTTTCTCCCATTGAACTCATAACAACACGTTATATATATATATATATATATATATATATATATATATATATTATATATATATATATGTATAAAGTATAAAAGTATTTGTGCTCTTTTTTTCACCAGGCCGATTCAATGCAAGGTCTTTTTACATAGTGATTTAAATGGGTCATCCTGCAAGGATCCATCTCATGATTCAGTTATAATGCAGACTAACTTTTGCCCCCACTTCTACCCAGGTGATGCCGGGTTGCTGCTTCTAGTTACATATAAAACTGGATGAATCATAATAGCAAACTATGAATCTGGAAAGAGGAGATACATACCAATTCAGAACATCTGCTGGGATGGAATTATCTGTATTTTGTTGATTCTAACTAAAGGAATACATTACTTGGAGCAGAATTTATATTTGCTAGCAGTATATAGCTTGTAAATATATATATATATATATATATATATATATATATATATATATAATTTAATTCTAAATAAAATATAAATTTAAAAATAAAAAATTCGTTAATATAGAAATTAAATATTTTTCATTAAACAATAAACTTATAGTGTTCTATGTTTTTATTGGTCAGTCTGGTTTTGCTAATTTAAATGATTACTGTGGTTAGTAATATTTATTTGTCTTGCTCCTTTTCTTCTTTAGTCGGATTTTAGCCCTGAAGAGCTTTATGCGAAACTAATAGTAGGTTCGTCTGACTCATTAGATTATCTTTATATATATATATATATATATATATATATATATATATATATACCTTTGAAAGGAACAAAAAAATCAATGAGCCGTCATTCTATAATAAATTTATTTTGACCAAAACTTAAAAGGCTATATTATTATACATTGAGCTCTCTTTAGGGATTTATAAAAATCCTTGTATTTGCACCCACTAAAAAATGCAATAATTATACAGTGTGATTTTGAAGTTCTCATGTAGAATCATCCCTTACTACCAGTTTTGGATATTTTTTTTTCAGATACTTATTACATAAAACCAAGAAGTAGAACAATTCACAAAGACAAACTTACAAGAATGAGGAGGGTCAAATGTGTGTAGTCAAATGCAGTGATTTGGTCCAAATATATTTTTCCCGTCTTTATCACTGCTACGTCAACTCTTATAAGGCTATGAGCCAGTCCATCTTGTACGGGTAGTAACTCCTCTACAACAATTGCTCAATTATATTCAACAATATTTTTTTTATTTTGCTTTTTTTAATTTTGTTTTGCAACAATTTTTTGTACAATAAAATTTAATTTATACTCAATACATGAAGCATCATTGTTGGGCTGAAAGCCCAATCAAGAGCCCCCTGTGGTGAGTGCAAAAATGCATTGATCTCGTCAGCACTCTTCCTTAAAGGGGGCACCTCAGGCACTGGGCAATAAACCCAGTTCTGCCCCTTTACACTGAATAAAATAAAATGGGAATGCTTTCAAGCTGTAGGCATATCAGTACTATTATATAGTTGAACAACTTTGAATTTAGCATGACATTTGGAGAAAAGCTTTTTGAATTGTCCTACTTCTTGGTTTTATGTAATAAGTATCTGTTAGCACCGGATACAAGTGCTGAATAAAATATATCCCAAGCACACTATTTCTCTGTGTATCTTTTACCACCTCAACGATACAACAGTAATTAAAACTGGGGAATCCAAATTGCAAGTCTGGATTTGGTTTAAAACGTTTTTAATTTGCTTATGGAGTTGGCCTGATTTCAAAATTGTAGAACAAGAATGCTGTGGGCTGTTTTGAACAAATCCTGGAGCAAGACCATACAAAACAACAGTTGTGTGGCCACTTACTTCCCATTTCACAAACTAAGTAAGATGAACAAGACATACTGAACACTGATTGAGAAGTAAGGATCAACTCATAAGTAAGGTTTTCCTATAGACTCCTACATATGAATAGAGTGAGTCATGGATGTCCATGCTATCAGCGTGACATGATTATGTTGATGATGATGATATATACATATATATATATATATAAATATATATATATACACACACACAGATATGGACTCCTACATATGGATAGAGTGAGTCATAGATATCTATGCTATCAGCATGACATGATGGTGATGATAATATATATCTTATTATAATGGAGATTGTGTGTTTTTCTGTCTGTAACCGAAACTATATCACTACTCAAGTCACAATTCCCTTAGTTATTTACATCACCTTCTCCATGATTTTATTTTTATTTCAACTTCTATTATTAATAAAATTGTTATATATCATTAATACTATTGACCATATCTAGATACTAATAACAGGTAATTGTATTTGTATATACATGAAAATAGTGGTTTACAGTGTGAATGGAAAGGCTAATTTGCATATTGATCTTTAAAATTTGATTTTAATAAATATGTGCTTAGTATTATTGAGCAAAAATCTCGGGGATAAATCTTAAATGAAATCGATTAATAAGAAGAAATAACTGTAATATTATCCTTTACTTCCTATTTTAACTAAATAGTTAAATTAGGAAAATTTACCAATGAAAATGATGGAAGAGTTAGTTTCAAAGTTGTTCTATTTTTCAATCATACCCCCTCTGTCCCAAATCTTTCTATCTGCATTCTTATTCAGTTTCATTAGCCTTTCTAATTTAATATGATATTTTATTATATTAAAACTTAAATACTTGCACCCGGAGGGTGCATATATTTGCTAGTATATATATATATATATAAATATATATACATATATATATATATATATATATATACACACACATGAAACACCGAAACACAGTGTCTGTGGATGACTTATTATATGCTCCCAAAACTCTGTAGAGCTCTCTAGGGGTGACTTAAATTAACTTTCACTGCCAGCATATATAAGGCAATGATCGTCTGTTTACAGACTGGATCTCTGGTGATCATAAAATATATAAACAAGTGTATGTATTTAATAGTTTAAACACCACCCCTTTACAGCAGCTGTCAAATGGCTGAGAGGTTACCGAATTGGGCGGACGAAAAGTCAGTCGGATTTTTCTCCTGGTCAGAGGTAGTTGCTGTGTCTAGCCACACTGAAGAGGCGTGAAATGCAAAAATCTTACATTCGGCAGATCTGTGCAAACACTTGATGCTGTCTAAAGGACTTACAAGAGCAATGGTCAATAGGGATGGATAGCAAGAGAGAATCAAGAGAATCTGTGCTATTAGCATGACTTGATGATATGGTAGTATCTAAATTAATTGTTTGAACAGAAACCACGAGCAACATATGATATTTATTACCCTGAAGATTAGAGACACACACTAAATACATATTTATTTCAAATATGTTTTAATACTGTGGATCCATTAATCGAAATCCGCAGTGTCGGAACATTTTACCAAATATCAATACCACCCTCATTTTCCTCCCTCTATATATTTTTAACTAGTAATGTTCACAAAAAAAAAGAAATACTATAGAATGGATTTTACTAGAGCCTAAAAAGTTTTACTCGCAAACAAAATAACATGGCCGACAAAGCAAGACATAATTAAAAATTTTCTGCTCTCATTTGGTGAGGCCTATTAATTTCATGGTGTTTAGTAGATAAATGTTCTTAACTGACTCTGTTGTCTTTGCTAATTAATAATTATTTCCTTATCAAATTATTAATTAATAATTAATTCCTTTATCAAACATAAAGCACTAAAACAACATGTTCAGGTTCATTTATTATTGATTTTATAACTCTTCAACACCCATAACCTCTGCTGTCAATAGTGCCAATTAGGATATTCACAAATATAACAATTAAAAAAACTTATATATATATATATATCTTATTATAATGGAGATTGTGTGTTTTTCTGTCTGTAACCGAAACTATATTACTACTCAAATCACAATTCCCTTCGTTATTTACATCACATTCTCCATGATTCTATTTATATTTAAACCTCAATTATTAATAAAATAGCGTCACCTTTTTATTAGTGTTGTCCATATCTACATACAAATAACATGTAATTGTATTTATATATACAAATAATAGCGGTTTACAGTGTGAATAGGAAGGCTAATTTGCATATTGATATTAAAAATGTGATTTTATTAAATATGTGCTTAGTATTATCGATTTCTAATTGTTTGGTTTTATTTTCATGAATATAAGCAAAAATCTCTTCAATGAATCTTAAATGAAATCCATTAACAAGAAAAAATAACTGTCATTTTATTCTTTATTTCCTAATTTAACTAAATAGTTAAATAATTCAGCAATGAAAGACGGGAGTGATGGAAGAGTAAGTTTCATTTCTATTTTTCTATTATACCCCCACTCTGTTTCAAATCTTTTTATCTGCCTTCTTATTAGACTTTCTAATTTAATACGATATTTCATTACATTAAAACTTAAATACTTGCACCCGGAGGGTGCATATATTTGCTAGTATATATAGTATGGCAAACCATAGACATTCATTTACAAATATTAAGCTTAGAAATGCAACAACTTTATCTAGATATGTTTGGGACTTGAAGGATAGAGGTATGACACCAATTATTGAATGGGATATCCTAAGAAAATCAAATGTGTGCAGATCTCTAAATGATCCATGCTACATTTGTCTACAAGAAAAGTTAAGTATAATTATGTTCCCTGATAGGAAAAACCTTTTAAATAATAGATTTGAATCAATCTGCAATTGTAGACATAGGTTGGGTCGGTCACTAAAATATGGTTAGAACTACATTACTAAATTTAACTAAATAAATTAATTAAAAATTTTTTTTTTTTTTTTATATATATAGTTATTCATTTTAACTAGGATAAAAACAAAAATGAAAAATAAAAACTACGAATTAGTAATATTAAACCCCTAAAATATAATTAGAATTAAATTTCAACTTTTTTTACTAGCTATTATTTATAATTAGAATTAAATTGATAACAATATAGAATTGAGAATTAAAGAATGAATACACATTTGGAATGATACATTGTTTTTTCTCAATTTTCGCATGCAGGCCACATGCAAAGATTGAGAGAAAAATAATGTAGTGTTCAACCGTTATTATCCAATAAATATCTTCAATTTAACTAAGGAATTACATTGACTTAGTTAATGTAGAGTAGGGTCCTGAGGAAATCATTTTTTGATTGAAACCATGGTAGACCCTTTATTTTCCATCTAACAATAATATTATTAGTATTATATATATATATATATATATATGGAGGTGCGTGGAATAAGGGTTAGAGTCATAGGAAATGGACTTGACTTGAATTCAAATCCTGGACAAGACTCTTTGAATTTCACATAGTGCTAATACTTTTGGGAAACGTATGAATCCAACTATACTCCTTCCAGCTATGGGTAAATAGTAGGGCAGACTTCAACCTTGGTTGGGTAACCTGTCAAGGAGAAGGAAAACTCTGAATTCAAACCTGTTAAACTCTGCTTAAGAAATTGACCTTGTGTCACATCCTGCTCATGTAGAGGAGTTTGGTAAATATATATATATATATATATATATATATATATATATATAATATTATGAAAAATTGAAAAAATACAAGTTCATAAACAAGTAATGTTTATTTCACCTACGTTGCAGTGTTTCGATCTGTTTCAATAGATCTTCATCAGGGTCTTCATCTTTTGCTTTGTTGCATAGGGAAAATTAACATTACTCATTTTAAAACTTGTGTTTTTTCAATTTTTCATAATATTACATACTGTCGGATTCCCTTCCATTTTTTCTTCACACACACACACACACACACACACACATATATATATATATATATATATATATATATATATATATATATATATATCATCAGGTTGGGCTGTTAGCACAGATTCCCATGACTCTCTTCCTCTCTCTCTTCAAACTTACCTGTCGGTCATTGCTTCTGGTAGGTCCTCTGCACAGCATCCAGAATCTACAGAGAGCTGATCAATGTAGGTCTTTGTTGGTCGGCTTATACTAGTGTGTCCCTGTGTAAATGTCCACAGAAGAAAGTCATTTATGAGTTCATCCTTGCTTCTCCGGTAGTGTCCAGCATATCTTGTTCACCTCACCAGGATGGTTTGTGTGATGGTGGCAAGTGGCCATACAGCTGTTTTCTTGAGGGATGCTGTTTCCAGGATTTGTTTAAGGAAGCACACAACATCCTTGCGCAGCTCCCATCTACCTTACTCTCCAAGTGCTTTGTTAGGGTTCATGTTGTGCTACCATTCAGCTTGGAATAATTCTCACTTGACAGGGTTGATATGACATAAAATCCAACAATGCCCCTGTCAGAGAAGGCAACTGTCCCCTAATCATCAAGGGAAGTAACTCTAGATATTTTGTTAGGACTGATCCTAGCAAACACACACAACAAAAAGAGTTTTAAACACAAAGAAAAATTCTGATTAGTTTCTGTGAGCCTCGTTATAAATGATATTTCTTCTTCTATCTTTTGAAAAATATGAAGAAGCTTTTTTCCACTACTGTAGAATGAACATCATACTCACCTTCACAGGAAGGCTGTGACAAGCATCCAGTCACCAGACAAAAAAAAAGACAGAGCATAAACAAATACACTCTGTAGCAACTGACAAGTGTTCAGTATATATGGATAAAAATATACACACTAATACCACCAGCCAATCAGGATCCTGGAAATAGACTTGACCATGCCACATAGTAGAATAGGTCAACCTGCTATTTGAACCACCTACCAAGTCTGGATTCTCAGGAGCAGATTCAACTTACAACACAGTTGAATACTGATCAGTGTATACAAATCTCTACATTAATTAGATCATTAAGTAGTGCACAAAATTAAGCTTCAAAACTTATGCTATAAAATCTCACATATATACAATGCACAATAGGCACCTGTGGGGTAATGTTTACCATCATACAAAATGGACATGACGACACTAGTTCAAATCCTTGATGAGGCTAGTATTATCTGTGTTATTCGGACTATTGTCCCCATCTTCATTGTTATTTGTACAACGTTTCGGCCGATATGCCCTCTGGCCTTCCTCAGGTATTTCTTGTTGGACTGGGGAACCTTCTTTTCGAACTCAGGAACTTTCTTGTTGTAATCGGGAGCCATCACAGAACTTTGAACCTTGAAGGTTCCCGAGTCCGACAAGAAATACCTGAGGAAGACCGGAGGGCATATCACCCGAAACGTTGTACAAATAACAATGAAGATGGGGACAATAGTCTGAATAATGCAGATAATACTAATCTTCAAGCCTCATCTCAAAAATTCAGAGAAACTGGATCAGGCTGTTTGAATATCACAGAGCACTAATACCCTTGGAAAATGTATGCATCCGATTATTCTTTTGGCTGGAAAAAGAATAATCGGATGCATACATTTCCCAGCCATGGGTAAATAGAAAGGCAGACGGGGCTCTTTAACTTTGGTATGGCAACCAGTCTAGAAGAAGAAAAACTCTGAATTCAAAACTCTGCTTAAAAAATTAACCTTGTGTTATATTCTGCTTCATACACTAGTAGGAGTCTTTGGTGTTGCTAGTTGGAAAAATAGATAGAAAAAATATTCTAATGAAATAATTTACTCATCTATTTTAGCAAGTTTAAGGTTTCAGTTTAGCTCAGTCAGTAGAGTGTCCATCTAGGAACCTCAAGGTTCCTGGTTCGATACCAGCTCTTGCCAACTCAGCATAAGAGTAGTACAAGGATCTGTGCTTTTAAGTGAGGAGCTGATGGTAGGTGAGGCGTTCCACCTCAGAAGCTAAAAATAATCTCTTTGGTCAAGCACTAGTGAAATTGGGATAGACTTCCTCGCTGTCTGGCTGATACCGACTTTAGGCCCCCCACGACGACTTTACTGCTTTTTTACTTATTTAGATACAGAAATATGAACAGGACATAAATACACAACACAAAGAGTTTTAAACCTAAAGAAAAATTCTGATTACTTTCTGAAAAAAAAGAAAAGAAAAAAGCAATATGAGTCAAGGTAAAAAAGGTAGATATTCTAGGTAAAACAAGACATTAAGTTTATAAGTTCCCAAAATTCACACTGAATTGTCCAATTAGACACATAGCATAGTGGAGAAAGGCGTTGGTTAAGACAGTTCTGACAGTTATCTCTAGGCTGCAGGTTCAATCCTGGTCAGCAGTAACATAGAATAATAATTAACACAGCTTAACACCTGTACCATAGCTGGCTATGGTTAGCAGAATGAGAACAGGATACCCCCATGGATTGAATAAAGGGTTGGGTTCAAAGTTCCATGATGGTTCCCGATTACAACAAGAAGGTTCCTGAGTTTGAGAAGCTTCCCGAGTCTGACAAGAAATACCTGAAAAAGGCCAGAGGGCACATCAGCGAAACGTTGTACAGATAACAATAAAGATGAGGAAAATAGTCTGAATAATCCAAATAATACTACTTTCTGAAAACATCTTAATAAATATTGTTACTTGTTCATCCATATTTTGGCAATAAGCCATATTTCTCACCTTACTTATGAACATCCAACATAGAACTGGCAATACCAAAGTCTCAATTTCAGTTGATTTGGCCAGATATGGCATAGTTTGCCATCTGGTGACCCCCAAAAACCTCAAATGACCTCAGAAGTTAACATTGCATCATTTATATCAGAGCTTAAGGTCATGTCAGTATTCATGATAAAAACCAGGTCCCTAGGCTTTTTTCAATTTGGCCATGATACTTGGATAAGAAACAATCATACAAATGTATAAACTTCTCCATCTATGTATACATATATAAAGGGCAGTTGTGTGAATTTCTATGTCCGGATGAAACTATGAAAATAAAACAACTAACGACAAAGTAAATATATATACACATTCACTATCACCAGGGCATGGTTTTTGAGCAAAAATAATGAAGATTTGATTTAAATTTATGAAGATATCTAAGAAAAAAAAATTTTTAAATGATAACAACATGGAATTTTTTCCATTTAATATTGTAGGCATAAATTTCTATTTTCAGAGTAACTGGATCAACGCAAGGTCTTTTTTACATACGGATTTTAATTGGGCATCCAGCAGGGATCCAACTCCCACTTCAGTAATAATGGATCTGCGAGACTAACTTAAAAAAAATCCCCACTCTACCCAGGCGACGCAGGGTAGCTACTTCTAGTACATATATAAAGGGCAGTTGTGTGTATATGTATGTCCGGAGGAAACTTTGAAAATAAAACAATTAGCAGCAAATTAAATATATATACACATTAAATATCATTAGGGCTTGGTTTTTGAGCAAAAATAATAGAGATTTGATTTATATTCTAGAAGATAATTGAAAAATAAAATTTAAATGATAACAGCATGGATTTTTTTTCATTTAATATTTTAGATAGTAGACATTAACATTTCTTTTTAGAATAGCTAGATCAATGCAAGGTTTATTTTGTTATATAGGGATTTAAATGGGGCATCCCACGAGGATTCAACACATGAATCAATAATAGTGGATCTGCAGGACTAACTTAAAAATCCCCCTCTACCCAAGCGATGCCGGGTAGCCGCTACTAGTAGTACTATAAATATATAAAAGATTGTAGGTCTTATCCAACAAATATTTTACAATAAAAAATAATGATGTCTGCAAAATGGAGTTTGAATGGAGTTTGAATCTTTAATTTTGTTTTATTTATTATATTAGGTGAGTGACGTGTTTCAGATATTTGAAATCCTTTTCAAGCTTTATATATGTATCTGTATGTGTCCTGGTAGTTAGTCTGTGTCTGTACACACACACACACACACACACACACATATATATATATATATATATATATATATATACAAGAATGTGATGCTGTAACCTCATAATACATTGGTTGGTCTGTTGGGTTTTATACTATGTCCTGGTAGTTAGTTTGTGCCTGAGTGTGTGTGTGTATATATATATATATATATATATATATATATATATATATATATATATTGGATGTTTGTTTATTTTAGAAGCATTGTTGAATAAAGTATATATTAATAACATCTCAGTATCATTGACAGGTTAATTTTGCAGGAATTTTTCCATGCTGTATCGTGGCCGAAGCAGTATAGTTTCTGACTATCCTGCTAAAGTCCCGGTTTTGATTTCTGTTGGAGGGAAATCGTTAGTATACATCGCTGATGAGACTTAATAAAGTTGAAACAGTTTGTATGATGTTCTACACACCAAATAATTCTTTGCGAATTTCACTTGTCATTATTATCTTATATAATTATCGAATTTTATGCAATATGCGTATTGTAATTGCCTTCAAGCAAAAATATAAATATTAATATATAATATATATATATATATATATAAGAATGTGATGCTGTAACCTAGTAAGATGTTGGTTGGTTCATTGGGTTTTACGGCATGTCAACCCTTGTTGTGTTATTTTATGCTGAAGACGCTGTTTTATTCATTATTGATATATATTCAATTTTTTTTTTGTTAACTCAATATTTTTCTATTCGACCCATAGATGGGACCCTAACAGGTATTACCACTCCGGGTCAGAGTGGTGATGAAGAGGTACTGAACACTCCCCTGAATTCCAAAATTGGAAGTTCACCACTAGATGTAGTTTAACATCATACTCAGGATACTAAGCCACCACTCTCTAGCACATATATAATAAAAAGGTTTGGGGTTATTTAAGGACAATAGGTTGGGACAATCATAAAGGTGCTAGGGCTAGATATAACCAGCTGATTGATCAGAGGGGGGCATCTCCAACCACCTGTCTAACCTAAGTAAGGGCCAAAGTGGGTTGTTGCCATTAGGATTCTGTCGTTAAGCGTCATAGGTCACCACCCATGGTCAACAGGTGGCCACAATGGGGGACTTTATCTCTCTGCAGAGGTGCAGTCAGTGTATTCTTCTGCCCTACCTGTAACACGTGTTTCAGATGTTTGAAATACTTTCCAAGATTGATGTATGCATTTGTATTTGTCCTCATAGTAGAGTTTGTGTCTGTGTGTATAGACAGACAAGTATGTGATGCTGTAACTTCAGAAGAGTACTCTATTTAAATATGGAAATGGTGTAATGGTTAAAGTCATGGGAAATGGACTCGTCGCCCCGAGTTCAAATCCTGGACGTGGTAATTGCATTTTACTTAGCACTAATACCCTTGGGAAA
>CM042150.1:53064095-53316595 GCA_023376005.1 Doryteuthis pealeii
AATGCAGAAGGTAGTTTTATGACTTAAGCTTTATTCACGGGTCATAGTCACCAAATGGCAAAGGAATATTTCCCTGACCAGTAGGAGCAACTAGACCCAGTTAAGGCCTAAACGCAAATGGCCGAGATATTATCTTGGGGGTCGGAAGTTGGTCCTTTTTCTCGCACATATGTGGAGGGTTTTTTGGTGAAGGCTCATGGAAGTTTGTTGTTTTTTTTTTTTTTTTTTTTTTATTTTAATCCCCACACACCCATGCCCTCAAATTGAAATTCTTGAAAAATCAAAATTTCTACCAGTGTTAATATACTTATTTGTTCTCTCTTTTCTCTTATAATTTAAAATAGTATTTTATTTCCTTCTTGAAGTAAGTAAAGTTGATCAAACCATTTATCAGTAAATTTATCATTAAATTAAACTCAGGTCATATAGCTTCCTTTTTTTCCGGTTTTAAGAATTAGAATTCTAAAATTTCTCATTAGAACTTTTTAGATCATTGAATCATTGCAAGAATTAATTGAATAATTTTTGTTTTTTTTAAGGGTGGGTATTTCCCCACTCCTTGTCCGGTTTAAATGAATAAGTTTCGTAATTCGTGCCCGCGCGCGCCTGTGCGTGATTCCCCGTTTGCAACTTTTACATCCACCCACGCTGCCTTTCTCACAGCGGCGGTTGCTGCTGCTGTTCTCCACTTCTTGCTTGCTTCTTCCACTTTATCATCATCATCATCACCACCACCATCATCATAAGTGTCATCATTCCTGTTGTTGTTATTACTATTATTATTCCGACCGTCTGCTAAAAGACTCCGCTTTACTCTTTTCTCCCTCTCTCCTAGTTGCCATATCGCCCGAACAAGTTTAGCAAGACACATGCAACGGGCAGGAAAGCAAAACAGAATCGACCACATTCCTCACACACAACCACAACAAGGAGAATAGATATTTTTCTCCAAATGTTCAATGAATGAATAAGAAGAGAAACCTTTTTTTTTTTCTTCTTTGAGACTAATAATAATCGCACAATAGAAAGAAGAATTTGAAATACACCGACCAAAAAGTAGATTTCTAAAAGAAAAAAAAAGTTGGTGATTCAAAAAAAAAAAAAAAAAAAAAGAACCCCCCCCCAAACTTCATCTCTACCTCCGCCCCTAAATGACTCTCTTAAAGAAGTGAGAATTATATATTTAAAGTAATTATTTATTATTTGGTTAGCTAAAGTGGATCCTATTTATTACTTAAAAGACACTTATAGTCTTTCTTGACATAAAACAATACCTCTGTTCTACATATACAATATACACAAATTTATTTATTGATACACTACTTTCTGAACATTCTTTCAATAAATAACAATTTCTTGCATATAACCTCAGGCATATTTCCTTTATTTACCCATCTTTGAGGCTTTGCAATAAAAATAACCATAAGGAAAGAAAGAGGAAGTCTTGTAGTCTTTCTTTTACCTACCTACCTACATACGTACGTAAGTACTTATTTTTTTTATTTACCATTCATTCTTTATTGGTGCTTTCGATATTTAGATGTTGGTTGTGTGTGTGTACATAGGAATTGTTTTGTTTTTTCTTCTTCTTTTAATTCCTCTTCGGGTTTTGGTATTTATTTAAAGTTTATTTCTTCTGTGGGGTTTTGTTTTCGCACACCAAAAAAAAAAATCTGATTGCATGCATTTCGCTTCTTCCCTCAACTCGCTGTTTTTGTTTATATAAAAGAAAACGTGAGCAGTTAATATATTGCAAAAAATACCTAATTTAAAACTTTTAACAGCATTAATATTATTTTATTTCGATGAAGTAAAAAAAGGGCTAAATCCAATAAATAAATAAATAAAATAATAATTGCTATTACAAAAAGAAATATATAAAACATGAGCAAACGTTTTTTTCTTTTTGTTTTGGTTTTTTAATGAAATATTCGTAATTTTTATATTTATTTCTTGTTATTTATTTTCGTGCTTTCATTTCTCCCAAATATCTTATTTTTTTACTTAAGTTTTATAGCTATTATAAGTACCTTTACGTTGGAAAAGTTTTCCTTATTTTTATTTATTTATTTATTTATTTTACATTTTCATCATTCATTTATTTTTCTTTTAAATTCTTGCACAGTAACCCAAACCTGTTACACAATTATTTTTTTTTTTACTCTCTCTCTCTCAATAGTCGTAAGCAAGTTTCTTCTTACCTGCAAATTTTACTTTTAAATAAATTATAAAAACCAAAATTCTCGTCATTCAGTCATCACGATAAAGAAAATACCAAACGATTTTCATTGAAACACTATGGGAGACCAACTTGCATACGCAATAATAAACACTGCAATCAAATCGTTACTTCATTGTTGTGTTTATAAAATGCACCGATTTAGAGTAATCATGTTGTGTTGAATCCGAATGAATAAGTAGATTTGAACAGTTTTCTTTATCTATTTTCCTTGTAATATTTTCTTCCGAGAAACAGAAGAGCACAATTAAAACATAATGCGAAGTAAGTAGTAAAAAAAAGACAAAAATCGGTTAAAAATAAACACGCTAACGACAACGTCTTTGTGGTTGGGAAATTACGAGAGCAAGTAAATCCCGAAACCTTTGTCTTGTGTGATATAATATATTTGGTATCTTTTCTTTCTTTCTTTTTTTTTTTTTTTTCTTTTTTTTACAAGTGAAGCGAGAATTTTGTTTTTGTTTCAAATGTCTTTCTTTGTGTATAGCACAGGAAATATCTTTTTATAGTTCTAGTGCTCATCCATAATTATAAAGTGGGTCAATCATGCTTCTTCGGTACTGTTATTGTTAAGGAGAGTGTTCTTGCATACTCGGAGGAAAAAAATCACAAAAACAAACTAGTGTTGTTATTCTCATCAGATTATAGATGTTTTTATGAGGCATACATATTTTTTTTATATTTCTGTTATCTACCAAGTTTTATTTCCTCTACCTTAATTAAAGAATTATAGCGCGATATATATTATTAGCGTGTACAGTACACACAGTAGTAGTATTTCGTAAGGTCTGCAAGTACTTCATCACCTAACGTTTCGACTACCTGCGAGCTTCGTCAGATTTGAATTATTTATTTCCGTTTATCTTAACTTGCGTTCATGTCGAATCAAATAATACTTTTTATTTCTATATTTTGTAATCAAAATATAAATAAAACACTGTTTGGTTTGATTTCATTTTATCTTTTTAAATTCTATTACTTACCTGACCAAAATAAATTTTTGAATCAACATGTTTTTATATAGGTTCTATCTGTGTGCTTCTTTGACTTAAAATAGTAAATAAAAATCAAAAGAGTCATGCGTCGTAAAATCCAATCTTTAGTAGTTGTTGTTGACGTTCTCAAACGGGAAAAGGAGGAAAATACTGTTTGGAGAATAGATTAATTTTGCGACTTTATTTTATTTTCATAAAAATTCATTAAAAACAAAACAATTAAGTGGAAGGATACTATTTTTTTCTGTTTTCATGAACCCGGTTTTGTTTATTATTATTAACAATATACTTATTCACCCTCTTTTTTAATAAATAACTTTTTTTAATGTTGATTTTATATATATATTTAATTCCTTTTTTTCTTCTTCTCCCTTTATTGTCAGTGACACTTTGTTGTATACTATACAGTTTTTGTTGTTGTCTTTTTTGGTTTTTTGTTGTTATTTTTTCTTAGGATTATTCGCCTGAGAACTTTTTGACGATAAATAAAGGTTGTCAAAAAGTTTTTATTTTATTTTTTCAGTTCATTTTTAGAAATATATAGTCCATTTTAGTAACAGTGTTGAATACATGGAATAAACTACCATCATCAATAGTGAATGCCCATCTCTAAACTCCTTCAAGGCAATGTTAGATAATCTGTGGAAAGATTATAATAAATATTCTGTGGAATTAAGATGAATGTTTATAAGGAACAGCTGACAGGTCTCAGACTAGCTGAAATGATATTATTATTATTATTATTATTATTATTATTATTATTATATTATTAAATGTTTAACAGTCACATTATGTAAATATGGATACAAGTTTTAAAAATACTCTTATAACTAAGTTCTTCATCCTATCTGTAGGGCGGGTATCCTTTTTTATGTGGGGTGTTTTAACAAAAAAATCCCTTTTCTTGGGGTACTTTACTCCAAGAAAAGGGAATTTTTACTTAGTCAGTGCGCATAAAATATACTTAGATAAATATCAATTTATCATAATTTTCTTTGTTAAAATCTCTCCATGAAAAAAAAAAAACTTTTAAAAAATGACTATCTTAATCTTTTTATTTCCATTGAAATTTAGTTTCTACAAAAATTGAATTTGTTTTTGTAATTGTTTACTTTTCTTAAAACTTTTTGTAAGGTGACGCAGTTTTACCAAAAAGCTTTATTTATTTATTAATCTTTTTATTTTCAACATTAATCAAATTTGCATTCCCTTTGTTTTTCTTCAATGGATTTAAAACAAGGATTACATTACATAATTTCTATTATTAGTGACAGTTCTCTTGACAAAGAATCTGCTATTATTTTTGCTAAGTATGAAAAGACAATGAAAACTGATCAATTGGTTCATAGAATATAAGCATAAACAATCATTTATTTATTTAAACAAACTTTAAACTTATCCTCTCCAAAGACCCTTTTTATTTATTTACTCTTTACAGAAATTTAGATGTAATTAAAACAAAAGCCTATGATATTTTCAAAAATGAATGTTACTTTTTTAAAGCAGATGTAAAAGATGTTGACAGATTGTCAATGAAAACATTGTAGATTTTACTAGTACACAGTGAAAGAGAAAGTATTTAAACAAAAACTACCTTACTGATTTAAATTGTTAAATATATAACATAACGCCTTTTGAATTTGCTTAGTTTAGCTTTGCTTTTGTGTTTTTTGATTATTTATTTTTTATTTATTTCAATGAATCTCACTGACCCAACACCAGAATTTAAGTTGAGATGAACTCAAAGATGCCAATCAAATAATAATAATAATAATAATAATAATAATAATAATAATAATAATATCATCATCATCATCTTTTTCAGCTAGTATATTAGGTCTGAGACCTGTCAGCTGTTCCTGATAAACATTTATCTTAATTCCATAGAATATTTATCATCTTTCCACAAATTATCCAACCTTACCTTAAAAACTGAAAAGACAACATTTTTTATCAAATTTTAATTGGATCTTTTGAAGTACTTTTTCTTTTCTTTTTTTCTCTTTTCTTTTTTTTTTTTTTTTTTTTTTTTTTTAACCCTACTCTTCTTAGAATCCCCTACTTAAAAACATAAATTGTTTCTTCATTTTTTGTGTGCATAGAAAGTCCGTATGTTTAAATTTATTGGCCCGTAACCGGAATCTGCTTATAAACAAAAATTACAATTCCACAATTAGCTTGATAACTTAATCAGTAATAGGAATCTTTATTTTAATTCTTAAAATGAATTTAATTATCTACCCTATGTTTGGCTAGAAAGTTCTTGGTGGGGGCGGGAAAGGCCGAGAAGGCTGTGTATGTTTGAGTAAGCTGGGATTCAGATGATTTTTTAAAGTAGAGTAACACATTTAAATACTTAAAAAGAAATGCATTACAAAAGATATACCAGTGTTGATTATTTATATTGATAGGGTCCGAAAGGAACAATTATCACCACTACATTACTACTGCTGCTATTCTTTAATTGATTCACCCAAAGACAACGTGGTTTTATTATGATATTTAAAACCAGTCCGTTCTTTCTCTTGCCTCTTCTTCTCTTTCAACATAAAATCAGCAGTAACACAAGACTAGAGAATATTTTACAATTATAACCAGTGAAAGCGCTAAATAGTGCTACTTACTAATAATAACTCCACAATCCCAAAACGGACTCTCCCAACCTAGTGACTTATTTTTAGCTTTTATTATCATCTTGGGACATCCTCAGTTCCCTCATGTTTTTTTTAAATACTAAGTGACAAAAATGACTCTTTTAGATTCAATACTTTGGGATATTTTACAATCTCTCACACAATAGTAATGTTAGTTTTTAGAACTGTATATATTAAATGAGAATTTCCTACTGAAAATTTATTCAAAATTTGATCTTATCTTATTTTTATGTTGACCCCATAATACTCTTGAGTTGTTTTATTTTTTTATGTCTTATTCTCATAAAACTTGTGGGGGAAGTGCCTCTCCATGTAGTGGTTAATGAACTAACTTAAACTAGCTTCTCAGACTCAATTGGGTGCTTCGCACTTGTGACCTTTTACCAAACTAAACTCTTATTAAAAAAAATTTTTTTAACCTTTTTTTCTCGTTGGACGTTGATCATCAGAGAAAAACAAAGTAAACGAAAAAAAAGTTTGATATGCAAGGTGTGTCATAAAAGTATCGAGATTGAACCTTGGTAAACCTGAGTTTCTTCTTTCGAATGGACAAAAATCTTTCAATATAATATTAACCTTTATGCAAGTTTCATTGTGTTAAATATAGGGGGGGGTAAATTACACAGGGAAAATTGGTGGTACCTAATAAACCAAGATAGAAATGAACAATGAATGGAACGTTATTTTTATTTATTCAGAATACAAGGTGTGTCAAAAAGTACAAAAAAATAAAAAATTTTTTGTATAATAATTGATTTGTTCATCTAAGCCTGACCGATTTTTTTTTAATGAATGTAGAATTAATTGTCTCTTGTTATCCCACTTATCTCGGATCAAAACTTGGTTGTCACTAACAAAATTTAATCTTAAGGGGCAGTGAAATGTCAACTTGGTGATTTATTTTTTTAAATAATTGTTTATTGATGAAATTCTAATTTTTTAAAAAGGTACCTCAGTCGGTAGCGCACTTGACTAGGAATCGCAAGGTTCCTGGTTCGATACCTGCCCTCGCCAACTCAGCGTATGAGTAGCACAGGGATTTGTGCGGTAAAGTGAGGAGTTGATGGTAGGTGTAGCGCCCCACCTCAGATGCCAAAACAATCTCCTTGGCCTAGCGCTAGTGAAATGGGGATAGACTCCCTCGCTGTCTGGCTGATTAGGCCACTCCGACGACTTTACTTACTTATTTTAGTACTAATTTAATTAAATGTTCATTTTTTTTTTGTCAGGAGGTAAATTTTTATGACGAAAACTTTTAAAGGGTAAAAATCTTTCATTAAAAGTAAATAAGAAGCTAAAGCACAGTAATCGTTTTATGGACATTTTGCCAAAAATGCTACTCCCCTACTGGGTCATGCAAAGTTTTGGTATGAGTGGGTGGGGTGCTAATGTTTACCTTGACGTTGTAGACTCCCAGTTACTTATATCTAGCCCAATTCCATTAATGTGTTCTTATATGCAATCAAATACGGTAGTTTTACGGGTTAGCTCAGTCGGTAGTGCCTTCGGCTAGAAATCACAGGAATTCCTAGTTCAATACCGACCCTCGCCAACTCAGCGTATGAGTAGCACAGGGATCTGTGCGGTAAAGTAAGGAGCTGATGGTAGGTGTGGCGCTCCACCTCAGATGCAAAAACAATATCCTTCGTCTAGCGCTAGTGAAAGGGGGATAGACTCCCTCGCTGATTGGCTGATGCCGACTTTAGGCCACCCCGACGACTTTACTTTTACTTACAATTGTTATTCCCTGTTTAGAGTGGTGCACTTTGAAAGTCTTGCTCTCTTCTTTGCCAGTTATTATTTTGTCCGTGAAATGCCCATAAAATTATTTTATGGACATTTCACGGACAAAATAATTTTATTAAAATAACATTGTGTTAATTAGCTTCCTATTTACTTTAATGAAGAATGTTTGCCTTTTTTTTTTTAAAGTTTTGGTTATTAAAAAAATCACATTCATGACAAAAAAACAAAGCCAGTTAATTTTTTTGTCTGATGATGGCTACGACAAATAATTCTTTCGAAATGTCCCACGTATGTGCGAAAGATTCTTCGCATCGTCTGTCTCTTTGAGATATTATATATGGCAATTAAAAGAGATTCCGTCGGTACTAAAATTATTATAACTTTTTTTTCTATCCCATTCTACCCTGATCTGACTTTTTTACCCATCATACCGTAAAAAAAATCATTAAAATACACATCATATCAACCGCTAAATTCGTTTTTTTTTTTTTTTTTTTTTAAAGACTTTTTTCTTCTTCCTCTCCTGATTTTTAACTCCAATTCTCCATGCTTAAACGTGGACTCTTATAAAAAATAAATAAACAAATAAACAAATAAAAAGTCTGAGTCCCTTTTCCACTCTTCATTAATCAAGGTTGGCTATGGTGAGGGAAGTGAGGAGGATGATTTCATCTTTGTTTATTTACCAGAAAGAGAAAGGTGAAAGAAGAAACTAGTGTGACGTTTCTGATCTTCTATATCGCAACATCACCCTTTCTTTTTCGACTCAATACTAAGTAGTACTAATAGACCTTTTCACTGCTTTTATTGTCGCTATTACCAGTCTCTTTCGCTCTCTCTCCCTCCAGCCCAGAGATGTTTATATATCTCGACTCCCAGTAGTGCTTCAGTGTAAAAGTGTCCATATATCTTCTAGATCATCAGGATACAAAAATTTGGAGGTAGGTCGATAGCATGCATAAATTCTATTTTTAAACCACCGATCTTCCAAAGTCTCTAAGCACATGGAAGAAGGGAACTTTGATTTTATTTAAATTACCTTTTTATGCTATTAAAGCAGTAACCAAAAAGTTTTTTTTAAATGTACATTTATCAACCTTCCCTACACAAATGCTAGTTAGATGATATCAATGTTAAATGCTTTATCAGAGCTTCTCATTGGTGTGTGTGTGTGTGTGTGTGTGTGTGTGTGTGTGTGTGTGTGTGTGTGTGAGAGAGAGAGAGAGAGTAGAGATAATAATATTATTAGTCATTATGAATTGTTAAAAAAATAAATTAAGCCTTTTTTTAAATTCCCATTTTTTAACCCCTCGTTTCAGTAAATCAGGAATCGAAATTAATGTCCTTAGAGATTTGATGCAAAAATAAAATCTCTTAGTTTTCAAGCACTTAATTCAGTAGTTGATAAACACGGCTTAGCATTTAAAATACTTTCTTTTTTACTTATTTCATTGTTTTTTTTATTTTTATTTTTTAATTTTTTTTTTATTGTTTTGTTTTTTACAGTATTCACCTACATGCAAAAAGGGGCTTGAAAAAATTTTTTTAATAAATAAATTTCATTTTAAATAAAGAACAAAGGGATGGTTGTGTATCTGTCTATCGTTTCTTATGTCTATTTACTGTAAATACACGGCTTACATATTGTTTCTTTCTTCTATTTTATTAGCATAACACAAACCTGACATAACGAACTGTTTTTGTTTACACAATGTGTCGCCATCCCCTCCTTCGTCAGTCGTCTTACTTTCTCTGTCTTTTCTAAAAAAAAAATTTAAAAAATAATTTAAATTTAGAAAAATCAAAATAACAAAAATATCTCTTTTAATTTTTTTCCTTTCGTTCATTTCATTGTTCATTCTCGTCACCTTTTGTTAGAAAAGCTCTCATTTCTCATATATTTTATGTGATTTCTCATTCCCCCCCCCTCCGGTGTGTTGTTTTAAGTACCTATGTGTAAAAAGATACATCAGTAGAGAAAGTTTAATGGGTCTAAAAACCGCACCTGCCTTTTGGTTATCTAACACAGGCAATAATTCTCCTTGTGCCCCCCACCACCATCAACCGCACTGTGTGTTTGTTTAGCTTAGTTTAGCACAAGGCCACCAGTACGGTGATCTTATTGAGAATCAAACTGCTTACTGTTAAAATGTGTACTATGCTTATTACTAAGCATTGCTTAGTCGTGGCACAAGGCCAGAAGTATGGGGCACCTATTGAAAATAAATCGAATAACAATAGTTTGCTAATCCAACTTGCCAACCATTCAAACACTAAAAGTAATTAAAATCTGACCTTACTATTTTATGTATCAACTATAGAATAGAAGACACTTATATATATATATATATATATATATATATTAGTCATCCACAGACACCGTGTTTTGATGTTTACGTCTCTTAACAGCTACTTCTATCCAAGAGAAACCTGACTGACTTTTCAGCCCTTTCCGCTGTGCCCTCCTATGCTAACAGTGAGAGACGAACATTTTAACTGATAAATACATACGTCGGTAGATGTATGTTACGATCACCTAGAGAACTCAAGTCTGTAAACAACAGACAAGTAATGCCTATATATATATATATATATATATATATATATATATAGAAATTTGAAAAAACAAGTGTTCCAAATTGAGATGAATTTATTTATCGACGCTTAAACGTTTCGGTTTCTTTAAACCTTCATCAGGATGTTTCAAGGGGTAAAGAAATTGATGGATGTTTTATAGATGACAGGAGATAAAAAATCTTTATAAAAATTTTTTTATTTCCATATTTACTCCCATATATATATATATATATATATCTAAGGTAAGGTAGCGTGTACATGGAACCAATGGTACCTGGTTACTGACTGTTTTTCACCTATGCGATCTTCAAACCACTTGGTCTGCAGATTATGTTGGCAAGAAACTGTCAGTAACCAGGTGCCATAGACTCCATGTCCATGCTACCTTAACTTAGATATAAATGCTCTATCCATGATGTGACACTGTTTGCTTATAAATATAGCACCCATATTCTCTCTCTCTCTCTCTCTCTCTCTCTCTCTCTCTCATCTATATATATGCCGTAGTCGACGGGGCGGCCTAAAGTCGGTATCAGCCAGTCAGCGAGGGAGTCTATCCCCTTTTCAATAGCACTAGACCAAGAAGATTGTTTTTTAGCATCTGAGGTGGAGCGCCACACCTACCATCAGCTCCTTACTTTACCACACAGATCCCTGTGCTACTCATACGCTGAGTTGGCGGGGACCGGTATCGAACTAGGAACCTTGTGGTTTCTAGCCAAATGCTCTACCGACTGAGCTAATATATATATATATATATATATATATATATATATATATATATATGAAATTATTATTTATACATGTGTATGTGTGAGAGAGAGATACTCTTGTATTTTTATTACATTTATTAACCTATTTTCACAGACTTTAATTATAAATTTACTATTAGTAAAACACCTGAGAATATAGAATTTATCTTTCAGGTAAAGTCTTTTAAGAATAAGATATTGTTTTAAATAGGTTATGTTTAACAAACTCAGACACAGCCGTGTCTCACTAGAAATACACTATTACATTAAAACAGTTAATTATTTCTTGTTTTTTGTACATGTGCAATTAAATCATACATTGAAATTAAAACATTGTCAGAATAAAAAAAAAAAAACAGGTCTTTATTATTCAAAGGATCGACCATAAATAAGTACACCCCCTAAGAAAATAAGATGAAAAGAAAAACTAGTGAAATTTTTTTTACAGGGTTTCATCTCAGAAATTTGAACAACTTAATATTTCTCTGAATTTTTTAGATGGGGCTTGATAATTTGTATTGTTTGGATTATTTGGACTATTGTTCTCCTCTTTATTGTTATCTGTACAGCGTTTCAGCTGATGTGCCCTCCGGCCTTCTTCAGGTATCTCTTGTTGAACTCAGGAGCCTTCTCGAACTCGGGAACCTTTTTGTTGTAATCGGAAGCCATCACAAAACTTTGAACCAATCCTTTATTCAATCCATGGAGGTATCCTGTTCTCATTCTTCTAACCATAGCTAGGGTACAGGTGTTAAGCTGTGTTAATTATTATTCTATGTTACTGTCACCCTTGACCAGGATTGAACCTGCAGCCTAGAGATAACTGTCACTTAGAACTGTCTTAACTAATGCCATTAATGCTATATATGTCCAATTAATTATTAGAACTTAGCTTTGTTTTGCTAGTTCTATTAATTCATTTTGGAAAGCGGTACTATGTCTCCAAAAAGCAAATGACATTCTTCTTTTGGCACACATCCATTATGAAACATCCTGTGTATTATATTTATCTAATGGCAATCCTTTTAAGAAAGGAGTGACTTTTATGAATGAACTTGCCTAAAGATAATTTTCAAACAAGTTTTCAGTAGATTCAATTTTGGAATACTTAATATAATGTATTGATTTGTCAAAAACAAGGAAACTGGTCTGCATAGATCAATACATAATAGTAATAATGCCTTGTCTTAGTAATTCAGATAAAAGTATATATATATAACATTTAGATAAGTTTATATACAAGGTGTGTCAAAAAAGTATCAAGATTTTTGGTACTTTTTGACACACCTTGTATTCTGAAAAAAAAAAAAAAACATTCCATTCATTAATTTTTTCAGAATACAAGGTGTCAAAAAGTACTAAGTTAAAAGCTGTATTTACCAAGATAGAAATGAAGAATGAATGGAACATCTTTTCTTTTTTTTTTAATACAAGTTGTGTCAAAAAGTACAAAAAATCTTGATACTTTTTTGACATGCATTGTATATTAGTGTGGTGTTGTTATCATAGTAGGAAAAGGACTTGGTAACACGAGTTCAAATCATGGACGAGGCTGTTTGCATTTCATATAGTGCTAATAATCTTGGGAAAGGTATGCATCTAACTATTCTCCCTCCAACTATGGGTAAATAGTAGGGCACACAAGGCTTTTTAACTTTGGTTAGGCAATCAGTCTAGAGGAAAAAGAAAACTCTTAATTCAAACCCGTTAAATTCTACTTAAGAAATTGACCCTGTGTCATATCCTAGTTATGCAGAGGGGGTTGGTAAATACATACTTGCACAGGTATGCTGATAGATTTTTAATTTAGTGCATCCTAGGACACACAGATTTGATTTGAATGGGTCCCAACTAAAGTTTCTTAATAAATTGCTGGGTTTTTATCTATGAACAACTAATCCTTATTTTGTACCCCATAAGTGTAATTCATTTGCAAGAACTGTATTTACAATTAGCTGGAAATAGTGGGGGAAGAAAAAAAAACACTGGTACAATTTTTCTGCATCCTTTTAGATTTTTATGCCCTATCAGCATCTCAGCTAACATATATTCTCTGTGCTTGATCCTACAGGTGGCTGGATTTGGAAGGCAAGGCTCGTTCATAAAAGATAGGTACTATAGATTTGATTTTACCAAGGCTTGTCACTTAGTTAGGCTTCAGCCAGATTTTTACCTGAAATCCATTATTTATCGTTTACCTTTGAGCACTTAGATCTTACATTCGGCATATTACTTTCTACCAAATCTCAGTTGGTAGAGCACTTGCCTAAGAATCACAAGGTTCCTGGTTTGATACCGGCCCTTGCCAACTCAGCGTAGTACAGGGATCTGTGCAGTAAAGTGAGGAGCTAATGGTGTGGCACCCTGCCTCAGATGCTAATGTAGTGTATTATAACAATGAAGATAAGGACAACGGTTCTAAAAAATCAATCATCTAAAAAATTCAGTCAAATAAAGAAACTGAAACTAGAATAAGCAACTTTATATATAGACTAGCAGCAGCTACCCGGCATCACCTGGGTAGAGGGGGATTTTTAAAAGTTAGTCCCGCAGATCCATTATTACTGAATCGTGAGATGCCCCATTTAAATCCCCATGTAAAAAAATAGACCTTGCATTGATCCAGCTACTCTGAAAAGAAATGTTAATGTCTACTATCTAAAATATTAAATGAAAAAAAAATCCAT
The DNA here is from genome assembly GCA_023376005.1 of Doryteuthis pealeii. Classification (NCBI taxonomy): domain Eukaryota; kingdom Metazoa; phylum Mollusca; class Cephalopoda; order Myopsida; family Loliginidae; genus Doryteuthis; species Doryteuthis pealeii. Next base: position 53,077,746 of record CM042150.1, read on the forward strand.
CATTTAAATTTTATTTTTTAATTACTTTCACTAATATAAATCAAATCTTTATTATTTTTGCTAAAAAATCAAGCCCTGGTGATATTGAATGTGCATATATATTTAATTTGTCCTTAATTGTTTTATTTTCAAAGTTTCCTCCAGACATACATATACACACAAGTGCCTTTTATATATGTATATATATAGATAGATAACCTTTTTTTTTAATTAAGAAATTACAGGTGTCTCAAAAATTCATTCACTTTTGGGCTAATACCATTGGGAAAGGTATGAAACCCCCTCATCCCCCAGCTATGGGTTTAACAGTACCACTATTGTTCTTCTACAAGGGTCGCTTTGGCATTGAATAATGCATGAAGGTTGATATGCCATTAAACAAAGAAACTAAATACTCTGAACGTCTCGCTGCCCTGGGAATGGATTCATCGAAATTTCGGCATCTGGCAACTGACCTGGTAAACGCTCATAAGGTCATTAATCATCTTAACAACAGCAACCTTGAGCACCTTTTTGATCTCCATCTTTCTAACACATGTGGGCATGCCTACAAAGTCAGAAAACAGCACTGCTCATGTGACTTTTGGAAACATTTTTTCACACTCAGAATTACAGAGGCATGGAATAAGCTGCCCGCGTCTGTTGTAGGCTGCCAAAACACTGAATCTTTCAAAGCCTCCATGCTTCCTGCAGTCCGCCGACACTATACCTGATGCCCCTCTCCACACACATGTGCACACACATACATGCATATTACTACTGTAAACTGTTCATGTTCCTGACACTAATACATTATTCTGTGTACTTGACATGAAACTTTGATGAGTTGTGGTGCACCTGAACACAGTACACAATAAATTTCATTATTATTATTTTTCAAATGAAACTGGAATAAGCCACTCTATATATAGATAACCTCTTTTAAAAAATTACAGGTGTCTCAAAAATGTATGCCAGTAAAAAGAAGTTACATCTTGATTCCTTTTTGATAGACTTATATTGACATATCCTGCCCCCCCCTCCCTAATATTTGTTTCTATTGCACCTTTAAACCCTCAATTAAAATCAAGAAGGAAAACATAATTAGTTATTAATAGATTATATTTTGTAGGGCAATCAAGCTATACAAACTGCTTTAAGCCTAATAATTTTCCTGACATGTGACAACCTGTTGTAGAATCTTTATCACTTTATGCTTTTAAACCTATTGAATTCGACTTATAGTAGGGATTTGTTACTAGGGACAGGAATTTCTATCTTTCTTCTCTATTGCCAAATTGATTTTTCTTTGGACTATAAGGTTGCTTCATTAAGCATCTCTGAGTCTCCTGCTTTTCACAACCCAGTGGTTTGTCCACCTGCCCGGAATTAGCACTACCTTTTCATCATAGGTAGTAAGGGTGGTGGTATGTTGGTTGTTATTTAACAGTAATGTGAATGGAAAGACAAGAGTGTTCTGACTTGGAAAACCTGTTGTATGCATGTGTGTGTAAATCAAATAGATAGCAATTACTTCTCCAGTAATAAGGTCTTATGACACAGATTGGAATCCTGTCTTACAAACTACTGCCCATATAATATATATATATATATATATATATATATATATATATATATGTAGTGGTGCCTTGACTTAAGAGTTTAATTCATTCCACTCATAACTCAATTTCCTAATATATCAAATCAATTTTCCACATTGAAATTAAAATACCATTAATCCGTTCCACACACCCCACAACATCCTAATTTCTTTTGTTACATTTTAAAAAATAAGAAACTGTCTCTTTTCTCTCTCTTTTTCTCTATCCACCCACCATTAATATATGTACTTAGCTAACCCCTCCAAACGAGTAGAATTTGAACAAGGTCCATTTTAAGTGCAGTTTAACAGGTTTAAATTCAGTTTTCCTTCTAGACTAGTTGAATATCAAGATTAAAGAGCCCAATCTACCCTTCTACTTACCCATAGCTGAAGAGAGAATAATATGATGCATACCTTTCCCAAGGTCTAGCAAGTATGGAAGCTACATTTAAAAAATCCATTTCATCAAAAACATTTTATTTAAAAAGTATGGAAACTGACTCATGATTTTTTTTTCAAATAGGCATTGAATTGTATAGATATCATTTTATTATATGAATTACTCAAGTGTCCTGTGTATGACAGTAAACTGCATCTAGTGGTGAGGTTCCAATTCTGGATCTCTGGAGAATATGGGTATCCCTCATTGTCATTACTCCCAGGTCCACTCTGATCCAGAGTGGTAGTACCTGTTATGGCCCCATCTATGGTTAGATCAAAAAATGAGTTTTTTTAAATATATTTTAAAAAATTGAATACACAACAAGAATGAATAAAACAAAATGTCTTTGGCATAAAATAACCCAATAAGGGTTGACATGTCATAAAATCCAAGCAATCAGCTGTGCAAAAATCTTTATTTGAATCTTAAAATTTAAAGCTTTTGTCTTGATACTTTGATCATATCTTGTATTTATCGATATTACCTTTTTTTTTAACATCTCTATTTACTGAATATTTACTTTTAATACTATGTGTAAGCTTTATAGTATCAGAATTGATACTATAATGATTTTGTGGCACAAGGATGACTAACACAATGTTCAATACCTGTTTAACATTAGACAACAGCCCATAGGGCCTCAGTTCCCCTTTTTTTGAAGGAGAGTTCACTTGAGAAAATCATTAACTTTCTACTTGAACAAAATTAAATCTCTTAAGTAGTCAAATGGAATTTAACAAAATCAATACTATCTAAATAATATAGATAATTACAATTCTTTATTATATAATGCAAAAGTTTCCAGCATTTTTAGATAAAATCTTATATATATTGCTCTCTTATAAAAAGATGGAGCTCTCTCTGGCAGCCTTTACATATATACATATGTGTGTATTTATCAGTTAAATTTTCACTCCAATTTGTAGGTGACTGTTAGCCCAGTGGTTACGCACTGACTGATGATAAATCAATTGTGTTTCAATCGCAGCTGGAGGTAGCTTGCAAAGTCTAGCCACACTAAGGAGACATGATATGTCGAAGCACTGTGTCTGTGGATGACTATGTATATATATATATATATATATATATATATATATATAGTGCTTTTGCCATTGAACATATGGTAAACTAAACTTTAGTTTTACAGACAAAAGTTTATTTTTAGGAGACATAGATAAGACTAATCTTAAACCAGGCGAGTATATATAATATTAGCTACCTAAATTTCTTTAGTTCTCCTGAGGAAGGTGTACCTTGGACACTGAAACTGTGGTAGAGAGAAAAACTTTTCTACAACTCATATATATATATATATATATATATATATATATATATATATATATATATATGAATGTTTGATGATAGAGAAGGTGTCCCAAATGAACAAAACAAACAACAGCTACAACCAATAATCATCCTTAGGACGACTAGTGACATGTTTGAAAGCACTTGTGTAAAAAAAATATACAAGACGCTTTCTCTACTATCTAGACGCTGGTATACAAAAAAATGACAAAACTTGAACATCTACACTTTCAGATCAAGAAGAAATATTCCATAGTCTTTAACATAACCTGCTTAAATAATAACTTGCTGCCAAAATACACCATATATATATATATGAGGTTAAGTAAACAAACAAATGTGTTTATTTTTATATGGCTTTAAGCCGACAATTTTTGGAGGATATGTGCTTAATTGAAGTCGTACCTAATTTTGAAAATTAATTAGTTAATAATTAATTAATTTTTTTAGGCGGGCATATATGTTCAAATGTAAGGCTAAACGAATCGAGAAAATGTCATATATATATATATATTATAATATAGCTATGTTAACATTTGAAAGCTTACAGAAAGGGGTATTGAACCAGATGACCCTCCTTCTCCTGTTTTTGGTGGTTTATTGCTGGGGTTTCTAGATTTGTCTTGGTATGTAAGATTTTTGCAGGGCTTCGTCATATGTAAATAAGTGAGTTGATCATCTCAACAATAAGCTGAGAAGAATGACTTGCCATGAAAGGTTTGCTCAATACCTAGAAAAAAATGTTAGAGCTGGTTATACAACCAATGTTATTAATGAACCCATGCTGTCTCTCTCTATCTATCTATATCTATCTATCTATCTATCTATCTATATATATATATATATATATATATATATATATAATGACAATTCATTGAAATGTTGAGTGTTATCAAGTGAAAATATCTTGGATACTATTTGATAAAACACTTATACTATTCAGTTTATAAAACTGCCTCAAGACTATATTGTTGAAATTATTTGTTAATAGCTAATTTAGATTTTTGTTTTGTAACATTTTGATGTTTGATATTGTTAGCATTGATAGTCAATTTATACTTTCTATTTCTGTTTTCTTGTTGAATGAAATTATTCATTTGAATTGTCAAAAACATGGCTGATCAGATAAACATGGAACTGCTGCAATTTGAAATGCTTTTTATAAAATATGCTAATGGCTAAAGCAAAATTAAAGTCTAACATCTTTTGTTGATTTTATTTTTTTGGATAAGGTATTGTCAGCCATTTATGTTTATTTTGACTCCCTTTGAGTTTTTCACATCAGCATTAGCTGATGGTATTTCACTGGAGTCTGGGTGACAACAAGTCTCCTCGGGTCTCCAGGACTCTTCTGAGTATTCTAGCCGATTGCAGTAGCCTGGATGGTCTCAATTCTTCCTCTGATTTCCAGACCCTCCAGTCTTTATTATTATTATTATTATTATAATCATCAAGAAATCAATAGTGATGGATCCTCTCATGTCCAAGAAGACTGTCAGCATGACCTTCTTTACTGATCACTGGACCCAGAAATTTAGATAAAGCATTATAACCATTATTATTATTATTATTATTATCAAAAATGTATATGGGTCATTCAACGAATAAGGTGAATTTTGCCCAAGGAGTTGGCAACAGGAAGCACAGTTTACAATTGCACCTTTTTGAAAGAAATCAATAGTTATAGGTCCTTTCTTATCACAGATGACTGTCAACAGGACCTTCTTTACTTTAAAGTATTGTTAACCTTTTATTATTATTTTACTCATCAGCGTTAGCTGATGGTCTTTCACTGGAGTCTGAGTGACAACAAGTCTCCTCAGGTCTCAAAAGAGCCTGATGTAGAATTATTTAAAAAAGTGTATAATTATATAAAAAGTGTATAATAAAATATAAAAATTGTTCGTAATACAATCCAACTGTTAAATAAGTAGCTCATAAGTATAGGTAAATCCGTGGTGTTTATGGATAAATATTTTCAGAGGAGTAAACATTCATATGTTTAGTTTTTTCATAGACAAGTATGTGAAATAAAATTGGAACTTAATTCGACAGTGTAAGGAGTTACTTGAGAATTCATCCCAGTTATATGATCCCTTCCCTGGAACAATCTCTGGTAATAAAAAAATATCAGGCACATTTAAATGCCTTTAGACACTTCTATGAAATCAGACTAATTTTAATTGAATTTGAATACTAAAATTTTTCAATGTCTACCTCAAATTTCAAGTGACATCCCTAATTTACTAAAGGTAAAATTTGAACCCAAACAGCCATTGACTCTTTTTATTCCATGATATTTTCAAACACTTTCCTTTTTAAGGTAGTTAAAAGTAAAGTCGACGGGGTGGCCTAATGTCAGTATCAGCCAGACAGTGAGGGAGTATATTCCCTTTTCACTAGACCCAGGGAGATTGTTTTTTTTATCTGAAGTGGAGCACCACACCTAACATCAGCTCCCCACTTTACCACACAGATCCCTGTGCTACTCATACGCTAAGTTGGCAAGGGCCGGTACTGAACCCGGAACCTTGTGATTCCGAGCCAGATGCTCTACCGACTGAGCTAACCCAGCCCTTTTTAAGGTGGTTAGTAGGAGTTATTTTAACCCTTAGAATGTGAGCAGTCAGTATTTGTGCATTTAGTTATATATACTCCAGTTGGAAAATCCCCATTTCTACATTGTTATTATTATATATTCCTGTCAGTGGAGCTTAAAATAAGTTCTGTCTCCTGCAGGGTGGTAATACCCCCCCTCATGGGATGACCTGATAGGATACTAAACTACATCTGATGGTGAGGAGATCTGGGAAGTGTGGTATACGCCTACATTGCCATTACTCCCAGGTCCTGGGAATGACGTTACTCTATCTGATGGTGAGGTTCCAGTTCTGGAGGTTTGAGGAATGTGGAGCACCCCTTCTTCAAAATTACTCCCTGGTCCACTCTGACCCGGAGTGGTAGTACCTATTAGGGTCCCATCTATGGGTTAAATAGAAAAATGTATTTATAAAAAAATTTGAGTATCCATTAAAAATGATTTATTTCAAAACTTTATCAGCATTAAATGATCCGCTGAGGTTGATATGCCACAAAACAAACCAAACCAAACTCCCTGGTCCACTCTGACCTGGAGTGGTAATACCTGTTATGGTTCCATCTAATGGATTAAACATATCTGTTTAAAAAATAATAGTATTCAATTAGATTGTTTGGAAACAGGCATTGAATTATAAGGAACAGCTTTTATTTATTTTATTAGTGTTAATTGTTCTTTCTTCTATGTATTGACTTTTTTTAATTTTTGGTAACTGTGACGTAAGCAGTGACATAGTTTTGGTTACAGACAAATAGAATGAATCTCGATTATTGATAGATTCACTTTGATGCATTTGGCTCAAGGCCGTAAAGAAGAGGCAGAAATTCTCCTCTTGTTCTATTAATTACCATTCATATTACATTATTCTTTTCAACAAAATAACTCCTTCTTCTCTTCCACACATCTCATACACCATAATACCACATTTACTCTTTACATTGGGGGACCTATGCTGGAAACAAATGTACAATTGTGGGAGATATTTATGAAAAATTATAGGGAGGGGGTGAAAACACCCAAGTTGAAAAATAAATAAAAAGAGAGAGAGGGTTAGTATGGGATTCACCCAACCCATGCTAGAGGAAGAACAGCTAGTGTTTCCTGAGGGTGGGGCTCTCACTCTATCAGCAAGTTGTTCACTAATGGAAGATGGGTTAAGAGGAGTTAAATAACAATTTCCTGTATAAACTGGTCGTTTAAGCTTTATCCCAAATATATCCTAACAACTGTAATTTTACTTGTCATAATTTCTAAAAAAAAAAAAAGCTTTTTATATAAGTTTATCTACTTTTTGGGTCATTTTCAATTTCTATTTTCAAACACAATCTAAAGATGTATCTACCAAACTCCTCTGCCACGAGCAGGATGTGACACAAGGTTTATTTGGTTATTTCCTATAAGTCTAACATAAACAAAGGTGAACCACCCTTGACTGATAAATTATTTATTTATTGATCTACTAGGAAAAAAGAAGACGGAGTTAGAGTTAGGGTTTAGGGTTAGTTTAATGGGAAAATAAATAATTCATCAGTCAAGAGTGGTTCCCCTTTGTTTATGTTAGACTTATAGGAAATAACTATTTATTTTTAAGTGGACTGGTTCAATACCGGCCCTCATCAACTCTGCGTATGAGTAGCACAGAGATATGTGCTGAGGAGCTGGTGGTAGGTGTGGCGCTCCACTTCAAATGCTAAAAAACAATCTCGTCTAGTGTTAGTGAAAAGCCCAATCTAAGGATAGAACTCACAACCACCAGTTAACAAGATACACTTTAACCAATGTTTATATCCTCTACACCACTTTTTTGTTAGACAATTTAGTGTTGGTATTATTTGGAGTTCAGCAAGAAATACCTGAAGAAGGCCAGAGGGCATATGAGCTGAAACATTGTGTATGTAACATAAAGATGCGGACAACAGTCCAAAAAATCCAAATAATACAAATTATCAAGCATTATCTCAAAAATTTAGAAAATTTAGTGTTGGTAACTTGGAACCTCAAACCTAATATCATTTTATCTGTCTTTTCAGTTGAACCAGTGTATGTCTTGTATTATTCATAGTGTAATTAGTGTAATTTGAGTCTCTAGCCTTTCATAATTAGAGGCTTCCATATGGTACTCATTTCTATGCTAGGTCGACTAAGGAGGTTATTAGAGCATCACATATGTTTGGATTCTTATCAACCACCTTATTTTCCAATATTGTTATCTATCTATTATACTGGTTTTATTCCACAGTGGTTGATGACCTCCCTTCTCTTTAATCCAAGTATATCGGAATATTAATGATAATTCTTCATCTCAGAGATTCAGATCAAATTTATCAGATTTAACTAATCATAACTAATAGGTCAATCTACTTTTGGGTCACTTCCAACTTGTTTTCCACCTTGTCGGCTGGGGCGTTAGAATACACCAAAAATATGAAATATGTAGCAATCCAGAAATAAGTACACTTAATAAATATTTTTGCAATTTTATTTATGGTTACGGGAATGTAATTTTATTTTTGGTTACAGTCTCCCTACTGTAATAAATCATACTTAATAATATTATTTATAACCAATATTATACTATCCATCTTAGTTGTTTTTACTGCAGTATTTTTAGGCAATGTATTCTTCAGGTTTCTTCAAGTGTTGTATCCAGTAATCATAGAATACTAGCAGGACCTGTAGATATACCACAGTATGATGATTTGATTATTACGTTTGATATGTTTATTTAATAGTTATTACAAAATAGTTCAGTATGTAAAATGTATAATAATCTTGATTTAACTCTAACTCAAAAGGAGGCTTGTAAAATATTTACATTGATTTTCAAAAAAATCCAAGGGGAGGGGGGGCATTTAAAATGTCTACATTAATTTGCCAACAAAGAAGTGAGTTTAGATCAAATCCTGGATGAGGCTGTTTTTTAATTTAATTTTCAAACTGATGCTTTTGGGAAGGGCATGAATCCTTCTTTTCACTGTTCACCCAGCTATGGGTAAAAAGTAGGGCAGATTGGGCTCTTTAGCTTTGGTTAGGCAACCAGTCTGGGAAAGGAAACTCTGAATTCAAATCTGTTATACTCTGCTTAAGAAATTGACCTTGTGTCACATCCTACTACTTCAAGAGCTCTTCCTCCCCTTTTTTCCAAACTAAAAACCAACATGGCTAAGTATTATTTGGATTATTCAGACTATTGTCCTCATCTTTATTGTTATCTGTACAATGTTTTGGCCGATGTGCCCTCCAGCCTTCTTCAAGATGAAGACAGTAGTCCGAATAATACTAATTATCAAGCCTCGTCTCAAAAATTCGGAGAAACAACATGACTAAATATTTTTGAATGGAAATTATCCAGTTTCTCTCTTAACAACTTAAATAATTTTGAATATTTTGATATGCTATCTAGTCTAAATTCATATACATATATATGTATATGCTAATACTCTGCTATTTTTATACATATATGTATGTATGTATGTATATATTATAGCTATTTTAATATTCAAGATAAGTAACCCGAATCAAGAGGTTGTAACAATTTTCATTAGTTTACACAGCTGATAAGTCCAGTCTATGAGGTTGATTATTTAGTACCTTCAAGATAAACATACTTGAAACTGATGGTGGGAGAGAGCAGACAAAAATACCTGTTTAGTTCCAAATAATTATCTATTTTTATCTACAAGGTGGCAAAAAAAAATCCATAGAAAAAGTTTTTTGTTTTTTTTTTTGTTTTTTTTAATAAAGATTGCTTTTCGGTTAAAGAATTAGGCTAAGTAATAAAGTTTATAGCTCGACCAGGTGAGGCCTGAAACTACAATTAATTCTTTTATTCTTTTCAACTCCATATTGGACACACCTTTTCTTTAAAGAGACATTTATCTCATCTCTAAATGTTTGTTTTATGCTTTTTGTAAATAAAATGCTTAAACATAGCTATATTTTGTGGGTAACTTGTTGAGAGTAACTTAAAATATGTATAGTTGGTTTGGTTAACGTTTGTTTTGTTTTCCTTTCCTTTTTTGTTTTACGGCATATCAACCTCGGTGGGTCATTTAATACAGACTAAGTTTTGAAATAAATTAATTCTTAATAGATACTCATTTTTTTTTTTGTCAACACATTTTTCAATTTAACCCATAGATGGGACCCTAACAGGTACTACCACTCCAGGTCTGAGTGGAAAAGAGAGTAATGATGATAAAGGGGTGCTCCACATTCCCGAGACCTCAGAACTGGAACCTCACCATCTGATAGTTTAATGTCATACCTAGATTAACATTGGTTGATTCTATAAAAACCAAAGCTAAGAGATGATATTTACTATGCATTCTAATTAATGTGGACATGAAAAAATTCCATTGCTTTTTATCTGTTCTTTTTGTTGAGTACATAAAGATTTAGAAAAAGACATGAGTTATTTCAACAAATGTATAGAAATTTAATACCATTTTATCTTTTGTAGAGAAAAATCTCTTTTCAAAGATGCATATTAACCTTTAAACCCCTTAACCCTCAGATACCCTGTAACTGAGCTTCTAAAATTCACTGAAAACTTATCACAAAACACATTCAAACTTTGCTCCAGGGTCCAGACATCTTTGTTTAAAGCTATCCCAGCATTCCATTAAAAGAAAGGCTGTGAATGGTTGCTATATTAAGCCTTTTCTTCTTTGTATCTGAGTATACTAAAATAGCATTTCCAGTTTCATAGGGTTAACTGCTAGTTAATGAATTTGATGGCACATAGTTAATTATAAACTACTAGCAAATATATGTACCTTCTGGGTGCATGTATTTAAGTTTTAATGTAATAAAATATCATATTAAATTAGAAAGGCTAATGAAACTAAATAAGAATGCTGATAAAAAGATTTGAAATGGAGGGGGTAAAATCAAAAAACATCACTCCTGTATTTCATTGCTAATTTTTTCTAATTTAACTATTTAGTTAAAATAGGAAGTAAAGAATGAAATTACAGTTATTTCTTCTTGTTAATAGATTTCTTTTAAGATTTTACCTGATATTTTTGCTCATATTCATTAAGATAAAATCAAACAATTAGAAATCAATAATACTAAGCACATATTTATTAAAATCAAATTTTTAATATCAATATGCAATTAGCCTTCACACTCGCACTATAAACCACTATTTTGTTGTATATATAAATAGAATTGCATGTTATTAGTATGTAGATACGGCCAACAGTATTAATAACGTAGAATGATTTTATTAATAATTGAGGCTTAGGTAGAAATAAAATCATGGAGAATGACGTAAATAATAAAGGGAATTGTGACTTGAGTAGTGATATAGTTATGTTTACAGACAGAAAAACACACTATATCCATTATAATAAGATTTTAAATCGTTAAATTCTAAGGATTGGACTAGTTACTAAGTGATTTTTTTCCTGCTAGAAATTTGCCAATTTTACTGAGAAATTTATTCTCCCCAGAGTCTTTTTCAGTAAAAGTGAAGAGCTACGAAATTTTATTCTATTTCAAAGATTTTGTTAAGTTCTTGTTGAAAATGTTTCAGCAACAGATTTTACATTGCCTCTTAAACTTAATACATGTAGGAATTCAAGGAAAATATTCTTTTTCTCCTCAGACAGTTTAATAACTTTGCTTTATATTGTTTTCTACTTTTAAATGCTGGATGGCTTTTTAGTTTGTTTATAAAATATAAAGAAATTTAAGTGGTTGATCTGATCATGTTCATTCAACAGAATGCAAGAACATCTTCACTTGGTCTTTTCTTGGTTTAACTTATTTTTCTTTCTTTCTTTTTTTTTTCTTTTCTATTTTAGTTTCCTGTTTATAATAAACTATCATCATGTACTTTGCTTCTTTTTTTTATTGGGGAGGGGGGGTGTTATTTTTGTCGTTTTTTTTTTCTCTTTCTTTTTTTAAAGTCAGATTAATTTTAGTTTTGTCTATCTTCATCTTGTCATTTCATTATTCTTAAATGTATTTTCTTTTTTTTTTTTCATTCAAATTTTCAATTTGTTTTAGATTTTTGTGAGGAATATTGTTTACTTTGAAAATTGTTGTTGAAAGAGAATGTTAAAATTCGTTATTTTGTAAATGGAAAAACCAGAGTTTTATCTTGTTCTATTTTCTCTTTCATTTATTTTTGAATAACTAAATGAAATCTTCATAAAACAATGCTTCTCTGAAAAATGTCTTAGTGCTTAATACTTATATATATATATATATATATATATATATTGGTTTGTTGGTTGGTTTTGAAGGCTATCACAATGCAAGTGTAAAGAAAAAAGAAGGTAACTGTGGTGTTGTTTGTTAACCTGTGATTTATTCTTAATATTTCGGGATAAAAATCCCTTCTACAGAAGATCACCAGAACTGAAGTTGTTGCTAGTGGCTGTTCATTTGTTCTGTCTCATGTCTTACAAATCCTCTGTGTGTGTGTGTGAGGGGGGGTGCTTGTTTATGTGTGTAAGTGTGTGTGCTTATTTTTTTATCATTTATAATTGAAGACCATAATTATTAAACTGACTTCAGCTTAAAATAGCCCAACAAGGGTTGACATGCCACAAAACCAACTTCGTATTAAGAGAAACACAAGTAGCTTCATTCAGGATTTGGCTTGTCAAGTCCATTTTACACACCATACCTCCAATTTCTTATCCCCTGCAGAGAGGTAAGGGCCCTACCCCCTCAAAAGGGGTGTCCTGGGATGACACTAAACTACATCTGGTGAGGCTCCAGTTCTGGAGTGCTGGTGAGTGTGGAGTACCATTACTTTCAGGTCCACTCTGACTAGGAGTGGTAGGATTTGTTAGGTTTCCATCTATGGATCAAATAGACTTGTTTGCAAATTATTCATATTCATGCACAAATAAAAAGCCCTTTTAAGAAAGAACTATACAAAAAATATAGATATTAACAGTGAATGATATTCTCTAACCTGTAAGTATAAAATAACACTAGTCACGTTGACATGCCATAAAAATCAATCTATACTTTCATAGATCAAACATTATGCAGTGAAAATTTCTGATCAAAATTAACTATGTGGTAGCCTTCTCTTGATCTGGTCTCTTTGTCTCTCTCTCTCTCTCTATATATATATATGTATATATAGGAGAAATAAGAGAAAATTAGCTACACACCCCATCAGAGAAAAAAAAAAAAAAGCTCCCACTACCAACTTAAACGCTCCCACTAGCACCAACAATTGACCACCCTTTCCTTATTCACAACCTCCTAATTCACCAGTATTAAAATGTCCACCCTTGAAGCAAAAACTCAATCCAACATCCCGAAGAAGGTCTAACAGACCGAAACGTTATAACGTCTATATCACTTCCTACAATAAGCATCCATCTTGTACAACATCCAGTGTTTGTCTACCTTTCTCCATATATATATATATATATATATAATTATGTATGTTATGTTCTTGTGAATGTTGTGTGTTTGGTCTTTTGAAGCATTGGAAAAAAAAAAACAAAACAAGAAAAAACAACAAAAATTTGAATTTTTTTAATATTCAACTGTTGCTCTGTTCCTGGTTTAATCTATTCCGATATTTCGGGTGAACTTTCAACCTTTGTCAATATATATATTTCTTATATATATATAACCATGTCTTGGTCTTTTGTTGGGTAGAGTCTCCATGATGTAGTGACATTATGGTTAACATAGTAAACTATGACATCATAGTGAGTTTGAACTCCAGTCATGCTATTATGTTCACTTTCAGAATAAACTCAAGGGAAAAGGTATGTATTGAAGTCAGTTAGTCTACTGTTGGTTTTAATAACAGCAGCTAAGTAGAACTCAAGCAGTGTCCAAGACAGCTGGTATAAATAGGAATCAAGAATGATCCATTCATGAATCTGGGTGATTTGGGTGATTCCACTCCTTGAGTTTTGATTGACTGCTTGATTTGAATGACATTGTGGAGTCTTATATATACTTTGTCATTTTGCAGTGGACCTTGTAGCATTCAAGTTTGTATTTGAGTTACAATCGTTTGTTGCCTTGTCTTCCCAGTTCGACGGTAATTGGAACTTATTCTTCAGTATGAATATCCCCCCCTTCCATCCAACTATCGGTTAAATAGTACAACTACTGTTATTCAGTTGGATTTTGCATTAAATAACCCACAAAATGTTGATAAGCCATTAACAAAGAAACCAAAGCATTCCTTTTTGAAAAAGTTAATTTTTCTTTTTTAAATGCTGAATTATGACTCATTATAAAGTTAATTCACTCTTTGTTAAGACTAATATCTTTCGTGAAATACCTTTTTTTACGTTGATTTCAAAACAACTTTATTCCCTGTAGAAGAAATAGAAATAAGCTAGCGTGAATTATTGATTTTTATTAATGTACTGTATAAGCCATTGTAAAGCTGTCCATTTTGGTAGTATTAATAAATGATGTCATCTATTTGCTTGAACAATGTCTCGAAATGGTATATAACAGTAAGTATATAATGTTGTCAAAAGGCTTGGACATCTGCCATTTTGTATTTAGACTTTTTGGGCTGTCAAGTTTTGGTAATGTGAACATTAGCTACATAAATGAGAGTAACCTCCCCTTGTTTCTTTCACTATGAGGAAGACGTCTGTTTTGGTTGGCCATTTTCATTTCACCATAATCAATACAACTGCATATTTTAACATGAAAATTTCATAAAATGTGTTCTTAATAATAATCAAGTTCATTTCAAATAATGCAGAAGCACAATTAAGAACACATTTTATGATATTTTTGTGTTAAAACATTCAGTTGTATTGATTCAAACAAATTTGTATTTTCAGTGTAGAGTTACAGTGAAACAAGGGAAGGTTACTCATTTATGTAGCTAGTGTTCAGATCACCCAGGTTTCTATGTGTTAAAACATGCAGTTGTATTGATTACGGTGAAATGAAAATGGCCGACCAAAACAGACGGCTTCGTCAAAGTGAAAGAAACAAGGGGAGGTTACTCTCATTTATGTAGCTAATGTTCAGATTACTCAAATTTATACCTACCAAGTTTTTTTGTTTTTTTTCACCCATTGAGTGATTGATTAGTTACTGACAATTAATTCTCTCATGTCTTAAATTTAAACAGCCAGTTGAAGTTTCTTCTTTTTTTTTTTAATGTTCGGTTTGCTTTTAATTCTTTACACAACCATCTTTCATTGTTCAGCTTCAGAAGCTCTGACAAACATTTTCAAATGTTCTTTCATATTCTATTTTTCATTTTTCTCATTCATATTTCATATCTCTCACTTTCTGGTGTAAATTCAGCTTTAAAAAAAAAAACACTAAGCAAAGCAACAATATAATTTCTATTTTCAGAAATGTCTCAGTCGGTAGAACATTCAACTAGGAGCCACAAAACAATTATTTACAATAAAGCACTAAAGGGTTGGGTTAGCTCAGTCGGTAGAGCATTTGGCTAGAAACAACAAGGTTCCTAGTTCAATACCAACCCTCACTAACTCAGCGTATATATATATATATGTGTGTGTGTGTGTCCCTTATTAGACAATAGTGTCTCAAAATCTCACATTCAACATTGGGAGGAGTCACTGCAGTGGCTAATGTGCTGGACTGTCATATCATAATAAGCAAGTTCAAACTCCAGTCACACTATTACAATCACTTTTGGACTAATACCCTTGAGAAAGGAATGAACCACCTCATCTTCCCAGCTATGGGTTAAATAATACCACTACTGTTCTTGTACAAGGATGGCTTGGGCATTAAATAATCCACAAAGGTTGATATGTCATTAAACAAAGAAGCCAAAATAAATCAATTAATCAACATAACATACAAGACCATTTTCTTCTAACCATTATTAGACCGTGCTCAAAGATATGTTACTAAAATTATTGGTATGTGTTGTGTATGTATGTATGTAAGTATGTATTTATATTGAATAATAATAATATTAATAATAATAATAATACTGAAAACCTGGATTGTTTTGAGTGGGTGATTGAAAAATGAAAAATAGCCTGGTTTCAGGAATCCATCCTGACAGGCAGCATTTTCTCATTGCTTTCAATGAAGTTGAGTCAGGATACACCCTGTCTTTTGCAAAGCCTCAAGAATACATGTCATTCTTTTTAAAACCCACACACAAAAAAGAAAAAAAATTAGAAAAAAAAATGGCATATGAGTGCAGAGGTGTGGTGTAATTATTTGTAGTGTAATGGTTATCATTGTAGGAAATGGACTCTTTGAACCAAGTTGGAATCATGGACAAGGCTGTTTGCATTTCACGTAGCACTAATACCTTTGAGGAAAGGTATGAATCCAAATATTCTCCATCTAGTTATGGATAAATAGTAGGAGAGATTGGGCTCTCTAACCTTGTCCTGGCAACCAGTGTAGGAGAAGAAAAACTCAGAAATCAAACCACTTAAACTCTGCTTAAAAAATTGACTTTGTGTGTCATCCTACACACGCAGAGGTATTAGTATATATATATATATATTATATATATTAGTTAAGGTAGTGTGGACAGAAGCATCGGTTCTTGGCTACTGTCAGTTTCTTGCAAGCATCAAACAAAGCAACTTGACTGTGTCTGCACTACTCTAACTTAAGTATATGCTCTATCGCTAATACTAATTACTCTTTATTTATAAATATAGCAGGTTTATATATATATATATAATTAATCTAATTTTCAGTGTGTATATATATATATATATATATATATATATATATGTGTGTGTGTGTGTGTGTGTGTGTGTGTGTTATATGTATATGATATATATTTTTTCAATTTAATGCAAAGCATGAGTAAAGTGTGAAATAAATGACAAACTGAGTTGGATGTTATGTACTAAGTTCCATTTTATTTCATCTTTTGAGAGGATGGCCCCTCTTTTACAAGGATTTTTTAGACTGGTGACTGCTGGTCACTGGCGTTTTTATGGGTCAGGGTTGTTGATTTCTCAGCCTGCCTTTTAATTTCTGCAGTCCTCTTGTTTGGTTGGGTTAGATTCATCAGATATACCAGCAAAGGAGCATACGTGGACTCCACAACATATATATATATATATACAGTGATGCTGATATCTTTTTGATTTAGTGTGTCCTGGGATGCACATATTTGCTTTGAATGAGTCCCTGGGAAAATTTATGGGTCCCAACTGAAGTCATCTAACTCCTACCTTGTAACCTATCCTGTGTAATTCATTTCTAAGAAAGTATTGAAATTTATTTACAGTTAGCTTGAAATGGTGAGGAAAGAAAAAAGAAAAACACTGGAATGCATGGATATGATTTTACTGCATTCTTTTAGATTTTTGTGTGTCAGAGATGCATGATGCGTATCTATCAGCATCTCAGTATATATATATATATGAGAGAGAGAGAGAGATCATAGCAATTTCCAGTCCAATTTAAAACTAAATGATAATTTTGTAGTTTGTGCCGAATGTCACCCCTGTGCTGAATTTCAACCTTTCAAATTCTCAATATAATGGAGATAATTATGAAATGCTAATTAGAATTGTTGAGTTCTTCCTAAATAGAAGCCTCAATATCATCATTGACAAATGTTACAATGGTACACCAATGGGTTCACAGTTCATCTAATATATATTATAGGTTTTGTCAATTATTCTTACACTTGGCTTCTTTCTCATTCTCTTTTAGTTGCATCATCTGAATTTTCTCCCCACTTCTCTTTATCATTTCTTTATTTGTGTCTATCTCTCCTTTCTCTCTTTTTTTGAAATTTTAATAGTGTGCCGTCCAGTAATTCTACTATGAAAAATGCCAGAGCCACTGGTTGGTGCAGGAATTTCTAATATCCTGCCTGCCCATTCAGCCTCAGTCGTATCATATCACAGGAAACTGGCTACAAAGCTACAGATTTATCTTAACACTCTTTGATGATTTGCACAGAGTCTGCTTCTAATTGATGCCACTTGTATAATTCTGGAATGAAATGTCAAATCTAGACAGGCATTTGACACTTTAAGACTTGTGCTTAAAGAAAGACTATGAATCAATAATGCCAGGTAAGCAAAGAGAAAATATTTACTTTAGTGATTTTACTAGACTTTTCATGTGTATGTTATCCCAAGAATATTCATTGCGGACACCAAGCTCCCTCATCAAGGACAGCCCACAGAACAGTTGATTTTTTTTAAATCCAAATAAGTATAAACAAGTATTAAAGGAAGAAAAATCTTTGCAGATTTTTACATCATTTTGAGGTCATTTTCATTCTTAATTCCTCCAAATTCATGAAAAAGTTATTTTTTACAGTGGGCTAAGGAATATAGACTGCATCATTTTTTTATTTTGTATTTTTTAATTTGGTTTGGACTTTAATAAAAAAAATTATTTTGGCTTGGACTGTTGGTAACTTTAAACGAACTAGTTTGGTTTGGTTTCTTTGTTTAATAGCCCATTGTCAATTATTCAATGCCAATTCAATTCAAAATTGGTTTAATGGCACATTGTCGATTATTTAATGCCAACTCAACTCAAAATTGGTTTAATGGCACATTGTGACACATTGTCGATTATCTAATGCCAACTCAACTCAAAATTGGTTTAATGGCACATTGTCGATTATTAATGCCAACTCAACTCAAAATTGGTTTAATGGCACATTGTCGATTATCTATCCAACTCAACCCAACTCAACTCAAAATTGGTTTAATGGCACATTGTCGATTATTTAATGCCAACTCAACTCAAAATTGGTTTAATGGCACATTGTCGATTATTAATGCCAACTCAACTCAAAATTGGTTTAATGGCACATTGTCGATTATTTAATGCCAACTCAACTCAAAATTGGTTTAATGGCACATTGTCGATTATTGCCAACTCAACTCAAAATTGGTTTAATGGCACATTGTCGATTATTAATGCCAACTCAACTCAAAATTGGTTTAATGGCACATTGTCGATTATTTAATGCCAACTCAACTCAAAATTGGTTTAATGGCACATTGTCGATTATTTAATGCCAACTCAACTCAAAATTTGTTTAATGGCATATTGTCGATTATTTAATGCCAACTCAACTCAAAATTTGTTTAATGGCACATTGTCGATTATTTAATGCCAACTCAACTTAAAATTGGTTTAATGGCACATTGTTGATTATTTAATGCCAACTAAACTCAAAATTTCTTTAATTTCTTCTTTTTTTTTCCACTATAGAAATGCCATTTACTGGGAAAACAGGCATTTAAACATTAAGCATAGAATGTTGAGTTGTTTCTACACATACTGTTAAAATTTGAGATCATTTGAATGAGAATTGATGAAGTTATTAGGTTACAAAATGAAATCAATTTTTCTGAGACATCCTGTATAACTTACTTAGCACAGTTCCAAGTCTTAAGATTCTAGTCAAGTGGTTTTTACATGCTTGATGACTTTTGTGTAAATATTGAAATTTCCTTGCACTGCATTTTTGTTAGAGTAAGGATCAATGTTTCACTTTTTACTCTCTCTTTTTTTTTTCTTTTTTTTTTTTTTTTTTTTTTTTTTTTCCAAACATTCCTGATACAAATTAGCAATACATAAAATCATATTTACTGGACTCTCTCCAACACAGAAATATTTCCAAAATAAGGTCAAAAAGAGTGAATCAGATTTGAGCCACTTCAGTTTTCACTTAACCCCAATTTATCTTGCTGATCAATGTGCCAAAAGAAACACTGGTTTGTATCCAAATATGCTTCATAGAAATTGATCTATATTCACTTGGTAGATATGGTCAACTCAACTCACTAACAATTGTAATTCCTATGATTTTTTTAGTTCCAAATATTTTGTGATTTATTCTGTAGTAAAGACCTCAAGCACAAAAGATCAACTTGCATTTACTAAAGTAATATTTAAGTAAATCATTCCGTTTACTTTGTTATTTGTTGCAATTTTGTGAATACAAAACCAGTGAATTTTAAAAAAATTTAAACTTCAGTTAAACAAAATTTGACATCAAGTATTATCATTTATATTACATATACAAGGTGTGTCATAAAAGTATTGAGATTGAAGCTGTTTTTTACCAAGATAGAAATGAACAATGAATGGAACGTTAATTTTTCCAGAATACAAGGTGTGTCATAAAAGTATTGAGATTGAAGCTGTTTTTACCAAGATAGAAATGAACAATGAATGGAACGTTAATTTTCCCAGAATACAAGGTGTGTCATAAAAGTATTGAGATTGAAGCTGTTTTTACCAAGATAGAAATGAACAATGAATGGAACGTTAATTTTCCCAGAATACAAGGTGTGTCATAAAAGTATTGAGATTGAAGCTGTTTTTACCAAGATAGAAATGAACAATGAATGGAACGTTAATTTTCCCAGAATACAAGGTGTGTCATAAAAGTATTGAGATTGAAGCTGTTTTTACCAAGATAGAAATTAACAATGAATGGAACGTTAATTTTCCCAGAATACAAGGTGTGTCATAAAAGTATTGAGATTGAAGCTGTATTTACCAAGATAGAAATGAACAATGAATGGAACGTTAATTTTTATATAATGTGTATATATAATATTAGTTATAGTAATAGAGGAAAAGAGTATTATTATATAATACAACCCGAAATTCTAGAAAATAATTTAACTTTTAAAGATATTTTAGAGGTAAAATAATTACGTAACTTATATATTATATTATTTAAAGAAAAAATAATGAAAGTTTAAACAATACTAGACAAAATGTGACCATTGGGTCACCCATTGGGTCACCCATTGAGCTCAGGGTAGATAATTGGGATTAGGGAAAAGTGAGTTTGCAAAGTGAATTAAATTTTTTTTAAATATAAATACTGCTGGAGGATTAAAAAAACAAAAAACATTAAAATCATTTTGCAAGATTTCTAAAAGATTTGACCTAATTTAAATTTATTAAGCCAAGATTTTGGTTGTGCTGGCTACTTATGAAACTTAACATAGAAATACATTTCATAACTTTCTCTCCCCCCTCACTATATAACATATAACAAGGAGGTAATCAAGTTATACGTAGAGAGGGGGGGAGTGATAGGCAGGATGTAAAGTAAGAGATGGGTCAGTTTTTTACTTAATAACAAATTACGAGTAATTAGAACCAATTAAAATGGAATTTCTTTCAAACATAACTCAATCATAAAACTAAGGAATAATTTAGTATAAATTTCATGTCATTAAACTAAACAGTAAAAGGAGACAAATATTGATTCACTCAGCTTTAGTATAGTAATAGATTTAGGGGTGACCAGACTTTTGATCCACCCTGTACATGGGAATTTGACTATAAGAATGTATTACATAATCAAAAATGGATTAGCACTTCAACATTTCTAAAATATAAAAGGCGTTTTAAAGATTTTTAGAGGTAAAATAATTACGTAATTTATATTGTATTATTTAAAGAAAAAATAATGAGTTTAAACAATATGTAGGGGTGACAAGACTTTTGGTCCACCCTGTACATGGGAATTTGACTATAGGAATGTATTACACAATCAAAAATGGATTAGCCCTTCGATGCTTCTAAAATGTAAAAGACCTTTTTTGATTGTTTTCATAATCTAATCGTTGTCTTTATTATATATCCATTAGGGATTAACCCAGGAATTAATTAGATTATTGTAATCTTATATTTGTTTATTGACTAAAAAAATAATGAAAAATTGACACGACTGCTGTCAAAACAGGATTTTAAAGCTAAACTTGCAAATTGGTCAGGAAAATTAAAACATATTACAGGGTGACCCAGAAAAAATAGAACCCAAATTATTTATTTATTTTCCCATTAAACTAACCTTAAATCCCAACCCCAACCCTAAACCCTAACCCACCTTAGTTAAAATTAAGAGTTTTATTACAAAATGTGTGGGTTCTGTTTTTTCTGGGTCACCCTGTATACAGGTTGACCCAGAAAAAACAGAACCCAAATTATTCATTTATTTTCCCATTAAACTAACCCTAAACCCAACCCTAACTCTAACCACCCCTAGTTAAAATTAAGTTTTATTACAAAATTTGTGGGTTCTGTTTTTTCTGGGTCACCCTAATTTTCCGACCTATCTACAAGTTTAGCCGATTTTAATTGTCATCTGTAATATTCAATATCTTTTATAAAATAAAATAAGTGAATCACAGGAATGATATTTTAAAATAATTACTCCTTATTGTGATTAGCTTCTTTTTTTTCTTTTTCCTTTTTTATTCTCTTTTTTTCTTTTTTTTTCTTTTTTTTTCTTTTTTTTTTCTTTTTTTTTTCAAATTTTATTAGCCACTTAATTACTACTTTCATTAATCGGCTTTGTGAAGCTTTCCATTTAAAAAATAATTGCCATCAATCAGTTTTGGTTTGTTATACCCAGATTATATCTAATCTTTATTATAGCCTACCCATAATAATTCATTGTAATTGTCATCAGTTTTCATTTCTTCCTTTACTACAAAGTGATGTTTGTTTGGTCTCAGTGGATTAAAATTGTTCTTTTCTCCATAACCAGCCAAGTGCATTGAACGTCAATAGTACACAACACTCTTATCACATCAGTCTATAATCAGACAAAAATAACACTAAAAAAATCTGTTTAAAAAAAATTCATCAGTTTTGTTTTCTCCATGTAGTAACCTACTTAGAGAAGAACTCATGTTTCTATGCTTGCTATTCACTATTGATGAAGTAATAAATATTAAAATAAGCTTATACAATTGTATAATATTCTTATATATAAACTGAGAAAATAAGCTTATATGATTACATGACTTTACAATTTAACCAATGGAAGAAATTCTATAAGTCATGCAACTGATTCATTTTTATATAAGATGTATTCAAAATATTCTTACAATGTTATGAACCACTTGTTTAGAAGTTCTTTATTTTTCTTAGGTTTTATCTTACATTTTTCTAATGTTTTTCTTCATATTTATTTCCTTCTCTTTTTTTTTTTTTTTTTTTTTGTTTAGTTTTTAATTTTTTTTTTGTTTTTAATTTTTTGATATTTTTCTTTGTTTTTGTTTAGTTTTTAATCTTAATTTTTTCTTTTTCGTTTTTCTTTTTCTTTGTTTTTTACTTTTTCTTTTCTTTCTTTACTTTTTCTTTTCTTTTTATTTACTTTTTCTTTTCTTTTTCTTTTCGTTTTTCTTTTTTCTTTTTCTTTATTTCTTTTTGCTTTCTTTTCTTTTTATTTACTTTTTTCTTTTTCTTTTTTTTCTTTTTTTCTTTGTTTCTTTTTGCTTTCTTTTCTTTTAAGTTTCTTTTTTCTTTCTAATGGAATGCAGAGTGTTATGTAAGAAATTTAACTCCTCTTGTTTTTGTTTTTTTTTCTTTTTTGTTATTTCACCTTAAAACTTCTTTGTTCAAATCCAGTCAATGTTAAAATGCAACAATGATCATTTCATTTTTTTTATCTCTCCTAGATTTTTTTTTACTCCATCATTACTAAATCATTTAGATGAATAAAAGTTTTAACATATTTGTTTAATGAATCCTACCTGTAACATCACAGGTAATATATAGAAAGAAAAAGAAAATACTTCATAATATGAATTATTTAACAATTACTGTTATAGAGAAAATAAGTTGATTTTTTATCAGCAAATGTATGAGTTTTGACAAAAATAATGATGGTAGAAATGATGGTGGTGGTGGTGGTGGTGGTGGGGTTATTAAATCCATTTGAAACTGAAAAAAATTGGTTGCATGCCGTTCTGGTTGTTAATTAGAAAATATTAATTCCCATACATGGAAATACTTGATGAAGATATCAGAAAAATTGGAAATCGATAAAAATGCAATGTGGCCAGCATTCTAGAAAGCTAAGAGAAACTGAAGAACCTTAGAAAATGTTTCTGAAGATTGTGCTTCATTTGATAAGTACATTCCAGCAAACCACTGAATGAAAATGAAAGAAAGATCTGCTGGACCTGCAAAATCTACCAGTTGATAAGTTCTCTTTTTTTTTCTTTTTTTTTTTTTTTTTTTTTTTGTTAATCAATACTTGGTCTGGTCTTCTGGCTAGGATAAAATAATCCGTCTTTATTTCAGAGTCCCAAAGAATTTCATTCTCAAGAACAGATTCTGGTTTATGCATATACCATTTTTTCTTTTGTATTTAGTATTTTACATACTATTATTCTGAAGAATATCTTGTATTTTCACTTTTAAATCTTTCTTAACAATAAGGATGTGCAGTAATTGTCTCATCTTATCCCAAATGTTTAAAATAGATACTTGAATTCAGTTTTCCTTCTGCTAGATCAGTTGCTATACTAAGGTTAAAGAGCCCAGTCTGCCCTACTATTTACCCATAGTTGAATAGAGAATTTCAAATAGCGCTAATAGTATTAGTGCTATTGGAAATGCAACCAGAGATGTCCAGGATTTTAACTCTTGCTGTCCATTTCCTACTATTATAACCATTACACCACAGGTGCCTTTTTTTTAAATTCCAGAAAACTTTTCTCATTCCCCAATGATACCTACATCAGAAAAATGAGGTCTAAAAGAAGTTTGGATTCAGGTTATCCTTGCTATACTTTTAACCTGGACTCCTACATTTAAAGAAACTTCAGAAACGATTGGCCAAGTGTGTGGAACTGTGGGGTGAATATGTGGAATAAAAAAGTAAAATAAAGTCGTCAGGGTGGACTAATGTTACTATCAGCCAGACATCAATGGAGTCTATCACCTTTTTACTAGAGCTAGACCAAGGAGATTGTTTTTTAGTGTCTTAGGTGGAGCGCCACACCTACCATCAGCTCCTCACATTACCATATATTACCGCTATTCATAAGCTGAGTTGGCAAGGGCCAGTATTGAACTAGAAACCTTGTGGGTCCCAGGTGGCTGCTCTATCGACTGAGCTAAACTGGCATGCCCATTTTATGGCTTTAGGTCCATTCCCTCTTGGTCTGGCAAAGAACTTTTCAACATCCCCCTCAATACAAGTTCAGTTGT
Source organism: Doryteuthis pealeii (assembly GCA_023376005.1). Taxonomy (NCBI): domain Eukaryota; kingdom Metazoa; phylum Mollusca; class Cephalopoda; order Myopsida; family Loliginidae; genus Doryteuthis; species Doryteuthis pealeii. Next base: position 53,102,610 of record CM042150.1, read on the forward strand.
TGGCATTCTAAATTGTCAGAATATCTTTAATTCAGAAGTTCATTATTTTATTTATGTGTTTGGCATGCCAGAACAGACATTTCTGGCACTTCAATGTCTATGCTGACGATATAACACCAAATATAATTTCTTTCCCCCACCCCCCCAAAAAAAAACAAGATTAATAATTTGTCACATGCAGATAAGTATCAAATATCAATACTTAACAAAAACATTTTATATGCTTGTAATGTGTGTTATCTGGCTTATTCACAATATATCAACTCAATATGAATAATTTAGCAAGTACCATTAATCATTTTCTTTTTAGCAATTTTCTATCTACTTATATATAAAACTATGTCCAGTATAACTCAGTCGGTAGAGCATCCAACTAGGAATCACAAGGTTCTGGGTTCAATATTGGTCCTTGCCAACTCAGCACATGAATAGCATAGCTTTGACAATCTGATGTTTGGGGTAAAGCTAATAATAATAATAATAAAATTATTAACTAGTCATCTAGTGAATTTGCCATTCCAGCAAACCACCGAGTGAAAATGAAAGTTAGTAAAAAGATAGACAAATACTTGGACCTTGCTAGAGAACTGAAAAAACTGTGGAATGTTAGGATGACAGTGATACCAATTGTAGTTGGAGGAACTGGAAATCAGAGGAAGAACTGAAATAACAGCATTGTTAAGATTGGCTAGAAAACTCTGAAGAATCCTGAAAATCTGAGGAGACTTGCTGTCACTCAGACTAGCAGCTAATGTTGGTGTGAAAAACTCACAAGGAACAAAATAATAATAATAAATAATAATGATAACATAATAATAATGATAACAATAATAATGATAAATAATAATAATAATAATGATAACAATAATAATGATAACATAATAATAATAATAATGATAACAATAATAATGATAACATAATAATAATAATAATAATGATAAAATAATAATGATAACAATAATAATAATATAATAATGATAATAATAATAATGATAACAACAATAATAATATGATAACAATAATATAATAATAATAATAATAATATAATAATAATAATAATATAATAACAATAATAATAATAATAACAATAATGATAATAATAAAATGATAATAATAATAATAATAATGATATAATAGAAATAATAATAATGATGATAATGATAATATAATAATGATAACAATAATGATAAAATGAAGAAATAATGTCTGTCATAGGGACTATAATGACATTTTATTTACATAAGATGACACAAAGAACTAATTGGATTTGACAATAAATATTTAAAAGAATAAAAAATAGGAAGAAATTTTTAAAAATAGAAAAAAGTAAGAGAAATTATATAGAGAAATTTTTTTCTAGAATGTCAAGAAAAATATATATCATTTTGATTATGTATAAGTCTTTAGTATTAAAAAAGGGGGGGGGTAAATCTTATTAAGAAAGTGTTTTTCGAAATAAGTACTAAGATTTATAGGGAATTTATTTGTGGTTGAATAAAAAATGATATAAGTCAATATTCCCTCTAAGTTGCAAGGCAGTAATACAAGATAAAATTATGCTGCAAAGTAAGATTGTATTATAATAATGTTTATGATATTTTTTTTCACTTACTCACAGGCTTTTTGGTCCAATGAAAGTCATGAAAAAGATTGGGAGGAATATTGGTTGAAGTTTTAGTAAAAAGTATAGGAAATTTGAATAGTGAGTGTAAACTGAAAGTTATATACATTTGTTGCATCTTTTTGTAAAGCAGTGTGCAAATAGCAGGTAAAAGGAAACAGGAAAATTGATATTTAAGTGTTTAAATATTTTTAATCATTATTCCCAAATTTACTTATTAATAAAGTCTTTTAATGTTGATTTTTAATTCTCTCTCTCTCTCTCTCTCTCTCTCTCTCTCTCTCTCTCTCTCTCTCTGTGTGTGTATGTATATATATATATATATATGAGAGAGGGAGGGAGAGAGACGAGATTATGGTAGGTGTGATGCTCCACGTCAGACACAAAAACAATCTCTCTGGTCTAGCGCTAATGAAACAGGGATAGACTCCCCTACTGTCTGGCTGATACAGACTATAGGATACTCTGCCAACTATATATATATATATATACACACCGAATATTTTCAACAACAATATGGAAGATATATATATATATATATATATATAGAGAGAGAGAGAGAGATATAGATAGATAGATATTATATATATAGTTCTTCTGTGTAGCTGTTGAAAATATTTTGCTGTAGGATAATTTTTAAGGGATAAAACTTGTGTCTCAATCCTGCACAGGCAAATATATATTCATGATTACAATAAAGTGGAGTGAAACGAAATATTTGTCAGTCTACTTTGAGAAAAGTTGGGGAGGGGGAGCATGCAGGAAAAGCCAAATAAAAAAAAAATACAGTGAAAATATTTGACCCAATTTTTTTCTCGCAATTTGTAGGAAGAAATTAGTAATATTCAAGTAAATCATTCTGTTTACTTTGTTATTTGTTGCCATTTTGTAAATACAAAACTAGAAATACAAAAAATCAAAAATTCAGTTAACTAAAAATTCACATAAAGTATTGTCATTTTTAATATATATATATATATATATATATATATATATATATATATAAGGTTAAGTAAACAAACAAATGTGTTTATTTTTTTTTATATGGCTTGAAGCTGACAATTTTTGGAAGATATGTGCTTAATTGAAGTCATACCTAATTTTGAAAATTAATTAGTTAATAATTAATGAATTTAGGCGGGCATATATGTTCAAACATTTTCTCGATATGTTTAGCCTTACATTTGAACATATATGCCTGCCTAAATTCATAAATTATTAACTAATTAATTTTCAAAATTAGGTATGACTTCAAATAAGCACATATCCTCCAAATATATATATATATATATATATATATATATATAAAGGGATGCTTATTTTGTATTTGTTTATACATATGGAATAAAAAAGGAGTTCAATCCTAGCTGGATGCTCCAGACCTTGTGTCAAATCCTACCTTTGGTGAACAGTTTGCGTGAATAATTTTTTTTCAATTTTTTTTTTAAATATATATTTACCAACCCCTCCACATAAGTAGGATGCAACACATGGCTAATTTCTTAAGCAAAGTTTAACAGGTTTGAATTCATTTTTCTTTATCTTAGACTGGTTACCTAACCATGGTTAAAGAGCCCAGTCTGCCCTATTATTTACCCATAGCTGATGGGAGAATCTATAGGAAATAGAATCTGCAATATGAATTCAAATTCTGGACAAGGCTGTTTAAATAGAAATAATTACTTGAAACCATATAACTATTAGAATTTGATAGTAATACTTGAAACCATACAACTGTGTTCAAATTATTTTATTTGATAGGAACACTTGAAACCATACAGCTGTGTTCAAATTATTTGTATTAGATAGGAATACTTGATATCCTATAACTGTGTGCAAAAAAAAAAAAAAACTCCCCAGCAGCTGTGCCAAAATTTTCATTCAGCTGGTTCACTATTGCAAATGGATCAAGTACCAGTCTCGGGGTTGGTTCACAGACAAAAAATGCAGGGATGTTCATGTAGTAATTCTTCAGTGTAAACAAGTAACATGTGTGAAAGCCACTGCCAGTGGCTTCGGGTAGGATTGCTGTGGTGGGAGAGCCGCTGTGAGTGGTTTGAAGTAGGCAAAGAGTTAAAATGCGGAATCTCACTTTCAGCTGAGAGCTGTATGATTATACCATTCACTAATTAAGAAAAGGCGACCACTGTGTCCTGTTCAGGTTAACCTGAGCCATCAAAAGTCTTCATGTAATGAGATGTGAAATTTTTAAAAAGTCTCTATTGCAAGGTGGTAGATGCTACAGAGGATGCTGAAATCAATCCAACAATGACAGTATATGGTATCTTCATCACAAAAGTTATTATAACAGAGCAGATTGAAGCAAGGCTATTCTTATACCTGTCTGCATTCAACAGAGAGATCAGTCCTTGTTAATAAGCAACTGTTAGTATAAAGTCAGTCTCCTGACATTTAGGTGTGGCCAAAATTTCACGTTTTTCAACCCCGTCCCCATGAATTAAAATTCAACAAAACGCAGAAAAAATGGCTGCCCTGTAGAGAGTCTACTCTGACATGGAGGGTTAGTACCTATTTAGTATCTATGGGACAAAGCTCTGTTTAAAAATTATTCATATTTGATTGGACTATGTGCAAAAATAAACCTCTTATGAAATAACTGCACCAATATATAAATATAAACAGAGATGCTGATAGGTACGCGTCCAGCATCACAAAAATCTAAAAGGACGCAGTAAAATCATATCTATGCATCCCAGTGTTTTTATTTTCTTCCTTCAGAATTTCAAGCTAACTGTAAATACATTTCAATAGTTTCTTAGAAACTAATTACACAGGATAAGAAGATAGGAGTTAGAGGGCTTTAGTTGGGACCCATAAAGCAAATGTGTGCATTCCAGGATGCACTAAATCAAAAAGCTATCGGCATCACTGTATAAACATACAATGAATGCAATTCCTTAACCTCTAGGCCTAAAATAACTTGACAAGTTAACATACCATTAAAATCAATCAACTAAAATACATTGCTTTTGTCTACAGCAGAGTTTTTCAACTTTTTTCATCTCATGACAGAGTGAGCTAGGCAATAAATTGATTGAGGTACACCATTAGTATATAAACATATAATTATTTTATCATTTATTTTAAGAGTACAAAAAATATTAAAGTAATAGAATAAAAATATAAAAAATATATAATAATAAAATATTTTAAAAATTTATGATATATAATAATAAAATATGTATAATAAATATGAATAAAATATATATAATATATTATATATATTATATAATATATAATATGATCAACTGTCCTTAACACTCACTGCACACCCACGGAAGCTTCAAGGTACACTAGTATGCCGTGGCATGCCGGTTGAAAAATTCTGGTCTACAGAATAGAACCTCAATTTTCTGAGTACAAAGCCACTAAATCCAAAAAATATAATTATTCAATTTGATTCATATTGAGATGTATTTGAGCTGCACAATTTCCAATTCAATTCATTTCTTGGGTTTTTACAGAAAAAGGGAAAGAATAAGGATAATGTCCTAAATTAATTAACTTTGAAGAAATTTAAGGAGATTAAAAAAAAAAAAATCCACCAAAGTTGAACACAAAGGATTGATTCAAAAGTGCCTTTAATTGTATCTCACTCAATCGACCACTTTCTTGTCATTGATTTAAGGTTTCACTTTCTTCTTTTTTCCATTAATATTTACTCAACATCTAATTACTTGGAAGTCTTTCATTGTTTCATATCAATGCAAGTATCCCACATGAATTACTTATCGTCAAGCACTTAAGTGTATAACTCAGTGGTTAGTGCGTAGGATTGAAATCTTAGAGGTTTAAAGTTGTACATAAGCACCTGATTCAAGATGCTACGATGAATTTCAAAGAGAAAATTTGGAGACAGTCAAGTATGCATAAAATTAATGGTTTGTGGCTCACTGACTGGTATATAGTGGTCATGAATTGTCAGTCAAGAGGTTAATTAGATTCTCAGATAATGCTAAAAGTTTTTTCCAGGCTATTGATTAAATAGTATCACTACTGTTCTTCTACAAGGATGGTTTTGATATTAAATAACACACAAAAGGTGATATGCTATTAAATAAAGAAACCAAACGCAACAGTTTTAAACTTAGAACTGTTCTAATCACACACACACACATATATATATATATATATATATATATATATATATATATACCAAAGCTGAGTAAATCAATGATTGTATGCTAAAGGCTTTTTTCCTATTTAGTTTAATGATATAAAATACCTTTCAAAATATTCATTAGTTTTGGGATTAAGTTATGTTTGAAAAGAAAATCCATTTTATTTGGTTCTAATTAGTTGTGATTTCCAATTAAAAACTCACCAGTTTCTTACTTCACATTTTGCCAGTCCCTTTCCCCCTCTTTTTATATATATATTATATATATATATATATATATATATATATATATATATATATAATCTTGATTAACTACTCTTTATGTATGTTAGTCTTCTCTGTGAACTAGTAAATTCCCCCACCCTATTGACTCCTATGATTTTATTTACCCCTACCAAAATGTTATTCAACCCCCCAAGGTTTTATATGACTCCCCACTTTAAGAAGCCCTGCTTTAAACTAATCCTTTCCTTCTCTTTTGGCAAGATTTCTTTTTTTCACACTTCTTAATATTAATAGCATTTATTTTTATATTTTTAGATGAGATATTGTGTAAAATAGTTGGCCACTCAGTGCAGTTAGTCTCAGTTTCAACACCTACTTGATAACCAATAAGGTCAAAGGTTGAAATATATCTGGTATGGGTATTAGGGTTTAGAATTATGAGTGGGTGGGTGGGATTTATAGCTCAGTCGGTAGAGTGTCTGACTAGGTACCACAAGGTGCTGGGATTCAATACCGGCTGTTGCCAACTCAGCATATGAGTAGCACAGGGAATTGTGCGGTAAAGTGAGGAACTGATGGTAGGTGTGGTGCTCCGCCTCAAATGCTAAAATAATCTCTTTGGTCTAGCACTAGTGAAAACGGCTGGCTAATACCGACATTAGGCTGCCCCGACGACTTTACTTTTTACTTTACTTATTCTATCATGTGATGGAAGAGTTAAGAGTTTGGGTGAGTTAAGGAGTTGCAGCTAAGATACAGAAATAGGGGTATTTGAGAGGCTTGGGATTTTATCCCTTTTGGTCTACCATACTAGAAAACTTTTCTTCTGGTTCTGATAATGGCTTGGAACCTTATAAATTGCACTCCTAATAAAGCCAACATTTTGAACATGAAATGTGTTCATCAGCTTTTGGGTCCCATCCTAGGATAAGTGCCAACAAACATATTCATTATTACCATTGTCAACCATTATTATTAATTTTGACTACTGCAGTGGTACTTTGACTTGAGAGTTTAATTCGTTCCACTCATAACTCAATTTCCTTGTGTCCCATCTATGGGTTAAATAGTAAAAATAAAAAAATTGAGTATCCATTAAGAATTCATTTATTCCAAAACTTTGTCTGCATTAAATGACCCACTGAGGTTGATATGCCATAAAACCAAACAAACCAAACCAATTTCCTTGTATATCAAATCAATTTTCCCCATTGAAATAAACTGAAATGCCATTGATTTGTTCCAGCCCCCCTTAAAAAAAAAAATACCCTAATTTTTTGTTGTTTTTTTATTTTTTTTTATAAGAAAAATAACATTGTATCGTATAAAAACATAAGACAGAATGTAATGAATTATGTGCTGTAATGTTTTAATGTTTATTTTTTTTATAAATGATATTTTTTTGGTGTAATAAATTTGGAAACTTAAATGTTTTTAGTGAACTTATTAACGCAAGTGTATCTGAAGCTCGCTCGTACCTCAAATTTTACCACTCAACTCAAAGCAAAAAATGCTTGTGACTTGTAAAACTTATAATTTGCAGCACTCGTAAATCAAGGTACCATTGTATCTTCATTAATTTTGTTTTTAGTTGCATTTTTAAAACATAATAAAATAGAATGTAATGAATTATGTGCTGTAATGTTTTAATGTTTATTTTTTTTATAAATGATAATTTTTCTTTATCATACTAAAATTTGGAAACTTAAATGTTTTCAGTGAACTTATTAACATAAGTTTATTTGAAGTTTGCTTATACCTCAAATTTTACCTTTCAACACAAAGCAAAAAATCAATCATTACCCCTCCTAACTCGAAAAATTCATAATTTGGGGCACTCATAAGTCAAGCTACCATTCATTTTAAATTTTTAGTTGAGTTTGTCAAAAAACCAATAAAATAGAAAGAGTATAGAATTCTATATTTAGATTCTATGGAAAGTAATTTAAAAGAGTGTTTATTTTTTTTTAATCGTATTAAAATCTTTTGGTGTAATAAATCTGGAAACTTAAATGTTTTTAGTGAACTTATTAACATAAGTTTATTTGAAGTTTGCTTATACCTCAAATTTTACCTCTCAACACAAAGCAAAAAATCAACTAAGTGACTGCTTATAACTCAAAAAAACTTATAATTTGGGGCACTCGTAAATCAAGCTACCATTGAATTTTTATTCATTTTAAATTTCTAGTTGCATTTTTTAATTGCAGTTCATTTGTTTTTTCAATTTGTTCCTTGCTGTCATATTGATGACCCAAGTGAATTGCAACTAAAAAATTAAAAAATAAAAGTATCAGTTTATTCACACCCATGAGTTTGTCACAAAAAAACAAAAACAACAATAGAATAGAGAGAGTATAGAATTTTATATCTAGATTGTATGGAAAGTAATTTATAAGAATAGTAATATAAAATGGAGAGGAAAAAAGTGATAAAAAACCACATTTAATCAAAGTAGGTTACATGCAATTGAATAGCCATCAATATTTCACAATGTCCTTTATGTCTTCATTGTAAAAATCATTGTTTCTAGTGTCGAAGATCTGAATAGCGAAGTGTGTCACCATCAACAGATGAATTTTTTCCTGAGTATTCATGATCTTTAAGACTCATTTCTTTACCAAATCTCTGCAATCAACACTGAATTGTACGAACAAAAAATGGCACTCTTGAACTTTCTCGATCGTAGGAGCAGTGTTCAGTAAATTTTTATACCTTAAAAAAAAGTGGAGGCGCATAGTCTAATGGTTAGAGTCGTAGGAAATGGACTCGTCAGCCCGAGTTTAATTCCTCGACAAAGCTGTTGGCATTTCACATGGCGCTAATACCCGTAGGAAAAGTATGAATCCAATTCTCCCTCCAGCTATGGGTAAATAGCAGGGTAGACTGGACTCTTTAACCATGTCTACACTAAGTAACCAGTCTAGGAGAAGGAAAACTCTGAATTCAAACCTGTTAAACTCTGCTTAAGAAATTGCCCTTGTGTCGCATCCTGCTTGTGCGGAGGGGTTGGGAAATATACCTTAAAAAAAGTAAGACCATTAAGTGATAGATAGTTTGAACAATGTTTTACAGTGAGGCAACTAGATCATTAAGAATTGTTTTTATTTTGCCAATGTAAATTGGAAAATTTCAGAACTCTCTGCTGTACACTGATTAGGGATAATTCATTCAAGCAGATATGCCAGATTCATATGTTTATGAATTCTTGTGTCGAGAGAACAAAGAAAGTAACACTTTCAATCATATTCTTAATGATATAGTTGACTCACAATAAAACATTTTTGAAACACATCTATTGCTTAATGGTTTTATCTTTCTAAGGTATTAGAATTCACTGAACACCGCTCCTACGGTCGAGAAAGTTCAAAAGTGTCAAAAAAATGGTCCTTGGTATTGCGTTGATAAAAATCATAATTTGGGGCACTTGTAAGTCAAGCTAGCATTGAATTCTCATTCATTTTAAATTTTTAGTTGAGTTTGTTAAAGAATAGAAAGAGTATAGAATTTTATCTTTCTAACACTGAACACCACTCCTACGGTCGAGAAAGTTCAAAAGTGCCCAAAAAATGGTCCTTGGTATTGCGCTGATAAAAATGGTGTGCTGTTTTTTTATTGGGTTCTGGTTCCATTCATGCAAACATAAGGAGTATTTTAGTAATATATAAATGATAAACTTATTGTTGAAAAATTATAGTTGGTTTAGTATCATTTCCTTGTATGGAATAAATGAGAGAACAATTTGCAACAAGGTGATAACAAGGATATTTTAATGCCAAGACTTAGAAAGAGACTTGGGGCTTTTGTATTTTCTTTAACTTTTGTTTTGAGAGTTGGTATAGCTCAGTGGGTAGAGCATTCACCTAGGAATTGCAAGGTTCTAGATTTGATACTGGTCTTCACCAACTCAGCACATAAGCAGCTCAGCTTGATAATCTGATCTCTGTGGTAAAGCATCTGGGAGCTGAGGATAGTTGTGGCGCTCCACCTCAGCAAAACAATTACATTCATACAGATATTCTCATACAAAATAAACGTGAGAACAATCAATTCATGACAAAGTGATAACCTGAGCAAACTTAATTGAGAATACAGACATGACAGTAGATACAAGATTACAGTCAAGCCACGCTGAAAGCACTCATTCTCACTATATCACTGAAGTTAAGCAGCATTTAGCCTGTTCAATACTTAACTGGGTGATTACTTAAGCAACAGCAGGTACTGTAAGCAGTCAGTGTCCTTTGTTTATGAAAATGACTTAATTTGGCATTGAATGACCCGATAAGGGTTTATATGCCATAAAACAAAACAACCAAATCAAACCGGAGATACAAGGAAGAGCTTAATCATAGGTGTATAAGAGAAATATGATAATAGGAAAATAGTCTTTTCGTAGATAAAGTCTTGAGGTTGCTGGTAAAAGAGGGAAGTATAAACACTTGAATGTTGAGAATGTTCTCGTGTGCCACGAACCGGAGATTCAAGGAAGAGCTTAATCATAGGTGTATAAGAGAAATATGATAATAGGAAAATAGTCTTTTCATAGATAAAGTCTTGAGGTTGCTGGTAAAAGAGGGAAGTATAAACACTTGAATGTTGAGAATGTTCTCTTGTGCCACGTGACAAGAAACACTGAGGGCGCAAAGCCCCCTTGTTTTGTAGACAGGAAATGCAATTGGTGTGTTACCTCTGTCAAGGCTAGCATGAAAAAGAGATTTTGATTTTGTGGCTTCCACTTTTATAATGCTATTTGCTATGCTACCCTGCACCTAGCTACAGGCAGACACAGGAGGTAATTACCTCTTGTGTCCCCTAGCAGTTGAGAGATATAATCCTAACACTTTGATACTAACAGAAAGGTCAGAGCTAACCCACTTATTCTCAAAAAAAAAATAACTTACTACCTGATAGAGAGAGACAGATTTGTTTTGAAAACCTACCAAGACTCCTAAAAGGTTGAACCTGGCATTATTCATCATCTGTTTGTATTTCGCTGTACAACAGACAAATGAAGATATTGCTTTCACACTTTGAAATATTTTCTGCCAAAAATCTCAGTCTCCTCTTTGTGTTGATGACATTGCAGTTATGTCAAATTGCCTGGAAACTAAGAAACTGCTGGCAGTCTAGTTTTGTGCATTTGCCAAAAAAGAATTATAACACACCATTCGAAAACCTGACCGACTTGTTCTGATTTTCTATGAGTATCATTTAAAATTCTGAAAATATAATCTGTATTATAATGATTTTTCTGAATATATTAGTGTGTGTGTATATATATATATATATATATATATATATATATATATATATATATATGTGTGTGTGTATTTGCGCAGCATTCTTTCATTTATACAAAAGGTACGTCTCCTGTTTAACAATTTTATTAACAATCTTTTCAAGCTTTCTGGCCAATTTAATATACTAACTTGAAAAAAACTGGAACATAAACACATCACCCCTGATGATGGCACTTCGAAGTGCCGAAAGTACTTGAGGTAAGAACTTCGGTGACTAATCTACGGAATCCATCCAAATATAAAAAAGTTGGCTAAAAAGCTCAAAAAGATTGTTAATAAAATTGTTAAACAGCAGACGTGCCTTTTGTTTAATTCTACATATATATATATATATATATATATATATATAAGTCATCCTCAGACACCATGCTTTGACATTTCACGTCTCATCAGTGTGGCTAGACACAGCAACTAACTAACTGACTTTTCACCAACTTGAAGGAAGAAACGTAAATATTTTTTAACTATTTTAAAAATATCACAAAAAAGAAATAACGAACATAAAGAGTTGTTACAAAAAAAAAGTTAATTCAAAGATCAAATTTTCCGATTTGGGGAAAAATTACTCACCGTTATCTTGAAAAATAAGTAAAACAGTCCGTTTTTTACGACATGGTCAGTTTTTTTATTGATATCTTATTAGCTGAATTCTGTATTCATGGTTCTTTTACTAAAAAAAAATATGGCATTGAAACTTATAAAAATTTTCTGATGTAATTATTCAGACTGTTATCTTTATAGAAAAAAAGTAAAAATCGTTTTTGTCGGTGCATTTTTTTTTTTTTTTTTTTTTTTTTTTTTTCATGTTCATAAAAAAAATATTTCCCTTAATATATTTAGGAAAAAACTATTTCAGACATATTTTCATTAAAAGGTAAGCAATTTTGGAAATTTTCATGAAAATCGTACCATTAATTGATTTTTCATAGAATTTTTTAAAAAGCCTCTAGTCATAATTTGTTTTTGGCTACGTTAAATTTCAATTGATTTAACGGTGCAAAAATGTAAACATTGTTTTTCGTTTATAATTTTCATTATTTCCGTAAGCTGAATTTTTTTTATTTTTTTTTTATCATGAGTTTTTTTTTATGTTTTTATGTGGACAAAAAAAATTAAAGATAATATTAATCTTTATGCAAGTTTCATTGTGTTAAATATAGGGGGAGGGGATTTCACAGGGAAAATTGGTACCTACTAATAAATATTAAATGTAAGATATTATTCTTTATTCATTTACAGTTACCATGTGATAAACAAGTTTTTAAGACTTTTTGTTTTTTCACCTAGAAAATAAGGGTTCACTTGTTACATGAGATGTGTTTCTGGAGCATCGAATCTTACCTCGTTTCTAGGCCTAACTTTGCCGTAACTTCGATCAGTGTCTCTGCAGTCTCTAACCTAAACAAAGACTATTAGTTAAGATAATAAAGTGTTTACTTAACATTGTTTACTCTTCATAACACCTGTGCATATAATATGTACAGATATTATAAATAAATATAGTAAATAAAGTTACGTAAAAACCTTCATTATCTTAACTAATAGCATTTGTTTAGGGATTAACTAGGCTATGCGGGAAAACATTGGCTCAGAAGAAGGAAGAAGTTTATTTATCATTATCCAGGATATCCAAAAACAACAACCACAGTGTGAAACATATCAATTACCCTGCACTGTTAAACACTTCCTCGTGGAATGTAGAGCATTTATCAGAAAACTGATAGTAGAATTATCTCCCCCTGCCGCCAGAGGGCGATAGCCAATACACGATATTGGCGGCAAAATTAAACCCCTTCACTTATCCTAAGAACTTCCACCAGGAGAGACGCGTCTTAACAGCACTCCAAAACGACCGCGAGTAGAAATCATTCTAACGCAACTTCAACTTAAAACTCAGCAGATAAGTCTGCCCGCAAATGCCATAAATTTGCAGCAATCTTTATGTACCCTTTTGTTTAATATATGTGTTTAATTTCCATCTGTGTTTGTTTTCTTTCATCCGAAATTATTTGCCTGCCACCGGGAAATTTAAGAGCTCCCTACTACCCCGTAATTCCTCTTACTTTTGCTCTCACCAGAAAATGCTTTTTTTAACGCAAATAATTTTAAAAAATCTATTTGAAAATGTCAATATTAATGACTGTCCTTTTTGAGAGAAGCAAAATTATAAAAATACTGATCAATGCCATACAAAAGTAATCCTCGAGAGGGTCCCAGACAATGCTAACACGTCGTTAAAACCATTAACTACAAAAGTGTAAATATAGATGTACGTATATCATTCACAAACCTATAGGCATAAAATAACCCCGACTGGTTAATATGCCATTAAAATCCATCCATCAACCAACCAGCCAGGACATATAGTTTATTTTCACACATTTTTTACAAAAAACAAAAACACAACAAATGATTAATGTGTGGAGGATGATCACTAATTAGGACTGAGCCTATTCTAGTAGTGACCACCTCTGCTATTTCATAGTTTTCAGGTTTAGAATATTTTAACATATAATTATTTTTTTAAAGAAGAACAAAGGGTATTAATTTTAGATATACAGTAGAGACTAGGTCTCTCTTTTTTGTTGGTATTTGATTACTTCTCTATCTTTTAAACCAACCAATAGTAATTCCTCCATTAAAGTGAGACGAGTCTCTTTCAAGTCGTTGTCGATTTCGTCTTTGTAACGTTGGTCGGCATTCTGGACGTCGGGGTCGGAATTTTTCGGAACCCTCGACATTTTTCTGTGTCACCGAAGTCATTGGCTCAGACTAACAGGAAATTAAACAGTTACGGATACATTGTTTTTGAAATATTAGACTAGCATTGTGAACACTTGATTACATAATTCTATGCACAGATGTTCTATTCAAGCACAATAAACTGCTTAATTCATTAGGTATGTTTATAATATCCAATTTTGATTATGTTACAGTAGTTTAAAAAAATAAAAATGTCAAAACTCCAATGACCCATTAACTACACAAGTACTAAGCAGAATATACCACTTGTCCAAAAATAAAGAAATATGTTGTTGGATTCCAAGCCACCTTGGTATACCTGGAAATAACAGGGCAGATTCAGAAACAAAGAAAGCCATGAAAGACACAATAACAAAAACAAAAATACCATATACTGATTATAAAACGGTTGTGAAAAAAATCATCATTAAAATGGCAAAATCATTGGAATGCACTCGTTAATAACAAATTCCAAAACATTAAACGTACCATTGGAGAATGGAACGTAAAATACAACAAAGATAGAAGAGAACAGGTTGTACTGACCCGTCTTCATATAGACCACACCTACATCACCCATCATCATTTGCTGGAGGGCACAGAATCCACAATATGCACTACATGCCAAGTGAGATTTACAGTGAAATATATACTGCTAGAGTATATAGACTTTGATCTAGTGCGAACAAAATACTACCAAACAAGTAAGTTGATAAAACTTTTCACGAAAATAAGAACCATCCAGGATTTTACATTTCCTAAAAGAAATGGGATTGTACTAAAAAATATGAGTAACTGAACAATAGTTAAAATCTATACATATGTACATTTGTTTTCTACCAAATTATCGCTACGAATCTAAAACTTAATCGCGGTTGATATGTCGTAAAACAAACCAAAACCAAACCAAACAGTAGTTTTAATACTATAAATAAGTGCTTGAATGTTTTCGCTTTATGCCATTGGATGTTGAAATGTTTTGTAGGTTATCGTAGCCAGAATTTAGTGGCCATTCATTAAAAGGAATCAATATATAAAAGAAAGATTCTGTCTGTCTGTACAACGACCTTTTATAAAAGAAAATTGGTGGAGACCAGTAAAGGCCAAAGTTCAATAAAATCCACACCCTATTTTTGTCCGAGAGGGAGTAAAAAAAAAATTACCCCTCCTTTTCCATAATAAAATTTAATAAAAACAGGGTATATATCAAGATATCAAAAAATTAATTTAAAAAATGATTAAAAAATCAAACAAATTAATAAAGGTTAAAACATAATAAATAGATACCAACAATTTTTTGTCATAGACGCATTTTACAAAATCAAATCACTACCCCTGATTGAAAAAAATGACGCAAAAATCATGGAATTATCAAACTCCAGAATTTCGTAGTCCAAAGTTAGAGGTTTGTTTTATACACATAATTATTGTAGTTGTCATATTATAGAAGTGAATATGAAAATTTATTGTAACTGCATAAAGAGATGCAGCCATTTCGAGCGATAACAACAAACTGTCCGAAGATAGCCACTACTGTTCTTCTACAAGGATTGCTTTGGCATTAAATAACCCACCAAGGTTGATATATCTTTAAAACAAAGAAATCAAACTAAATCTAATATGCATACAAGAGACAACAAAAGAAAAGTCTATTCCCAAAGCTAATCTTATCTTAAAATTCAATATATGTGGTAATTTACAATCGCGGTTAGTTCGCACCCCTAATTTGTGGTTGTCAAAGTAGGTATTTGCGGTTGACCCGCAGAAAGGTGCATTATAATCTGGCTCGTTGCACAATCTATTCTAACCTAAAACTTATCAAATATTCACCTTTGTTTCAAGACTTTGCTTACAAATATGAGATCTAGAGCACTTTGCCATAGACTGTGATGTATAATGCAAACATATAGAAATAAGAGTTGCGTTTCATAGTACTATAATCGTAAATGAGCTTGGGTAAAAAAATAAATTAAAAAAAAACGTAAGTCAGCAGCATCAGGTCAATTTAAAGCAATGAGTCGGTAGTAATCTTTGATATACAGTGGAACCTCGGTTCTCGAAAATTATTCGTTCCAGAATTATGTTCGAGAACCGAAACAATATTTCCCATAAGCAATAGTGTAAAGTGGATTTATGCATTCTTGACCATCAGATGAATGCCTATTTTTGTGCCTTCAGTTATATATAATATGGAAATATGTGTATTTAAACAAGATAACACATAAAAATGTAAAAACAAAAAGAAAAGCATAACTTAATTCTTAATCATTTTTACATACCTTTTTCCTTTACCAGTTTAGTGTACATTTTCAGCCCCTTTTCAAAAATTATACCTTCGCTAATACTGTCACTATCTATTTCTTTTTCTTTCATAAATATTATCAGTAGCTTCTCAACTTTGTCCAGCAACCTTGTAATTCCTTTAACATCAGCTACCTTTATCGCGTCTTTATTCTTCAGAAAAGTCGAAATCGTCGATTTCCCCATGTCATATTGTGTTGAACGATCAAGAAGAAGACAATGGTTTATTTTCACACATTACACAATATAAACAATGACATACAAAACAAAAAACATAATGTTGGTTGTTGTATTAATGTGTGGAGGATGATCACTAATTAGGACTGAGCCTATTTTAGTAATAACCACATCAGTTGATTTTTTTTTTTTTGTCATAGTTTGAAAGTTGATTATAGCTATAGTGATAGCTCAAAGACTCGAATACCATCCTCAAATTGGCGAATATCTCCTTTAATTCTATCATTGCTCTCACAACATACCACTTCCAAGGGTTAAAGTAGCCGTAAAATAGAGAATAAACACACACAAACGGTTTGCATCGGCAGTTATTCGCGTGACTTCCATTTTCATCGGCTCGACTCGTGTGTTCGAAGTTCTAAAATTTATCCGACAATTGAGGCATTTTTACACAATTTTTTTTTTTTCGGACTTTGAATTGTTCAACTTCAGAGTCGTTCGAGAACCGAGGTTTCACATTGTATATTTTGTGTATACGAAAGGTTTCAAAAGCTTTTAAATGCATATTGTACGCATTTCATATCATTGCAATCACTGATCGTTGCAACTTAACGATAAATAAACAAACCTTATAGTAGAGTTGTTTTACATTTATATCGAATGGATAGTTAGCACCGCTGATTGAAAAAAAAAAGTGCGACCTATCCGCGAGTATATATGGTAGATGTTTTGTTTTGTTTATAAGTTCTTAAAAATATATTAAATGTATGGCTTTGATTTATTTTGTACATGAGCTAAATTTGCATTTATATGTGCTGCTCAAGTCAAGCACAAAAGTCTGTGTTTGTAATTGATCAATATCAGTTGAGCCATGAACGGCGGACAGACTTGTTTACCACAACTTACTTAGAAAACACATTTCAGCGGTAAAGCAGAATACCAAACCATAAAAATAACTTAAGTGCTCATAAAATGGCCTATAAGTTTTTGAACCTTTATTTTCACACTTGGTGCAAATAAAATGATTGATTCAAACTGATAAATATTCTGTCTGGTTGTGACAGAGAATTAAAAAAGAAAAATGGTTGAGGCAGACATTTTTTTTTCTTTCTTTTTTTTTTTTTCGGAAAAAAATTAGCTTAATTCTGTATCTTTGGACAAAATCGTTGATCAAACATAACTTTAAAAAAGCAATACAGAAAGTCAACATAATTGCCAGCGTATAATATGCTAGTAAATAAAAGTATCTAAATGTAATACAGCCTCGGATGCACTGGCTTTATAGATGGGAGATTATTGAGCATCAACGGTTTTTATGATTACTTTGTATGCATATAATACTCAAAATACAGAATAAATTTAACAAATTTTTGTTTCTAAATCAAAATCACTTTGTTTTAATATCGAAATATGTACATAAAAGCTGATTACTAAAAAATGTATATATTTTATTCATATATATATTTACCAACCCCTCCGCACGAGCAGGATGCGACACAAGGTCAATTTCTTAAGCGGAGTTTAACAGGTTTGAATTCAGAGTGTTCCTTCTCCTAGACTGGTTACCTTGCCATGGTAAAAGAGCCCCGTCTGCTTTGCTATTTATCCATAGCTGGAGAGAGAATTGGATTCATGCCTTTCCCAAGGGTATTAGCGCTATTCATCCAGGAATTGAACTTCGGCTGACTAATCCACTTCCTATGACTCTAACCATTAGACCACGCGCTTCCATTTTATTCATATATAAAGTAAGTAAAGTTGTCGGGGTGGCCTAGAGTCGGTGTCAGCCATACAGCGAGGGAATCTATCCCCTTTTCACTAGCGCTAGACCAAGGAGATTGTTTTTTAGCGTCTGGGATTATTATTTTTTAAATGAAATCGATTAATGAGTTAATCAAAGAATGTAGGTTTAATAATTCAATTAATTATTTTTTCTATGAAATACTATTTCTATTTTATTTCTTACTTTTACGTTACTTATAAAAACACTAACAGTACTTTACGCTGTTTTAACACGTGGAAGCGCGGTGGTGTACTGGTTAGAGTCGTAGGAAATGGACTCGTCTACCCGAGTTCAGTTCCTGGACGAAGCCACAGTTCACATAGCGCTAATAACCTGGGCTCTTTAACCTTGACCTAGAAGGAAAACTCTGAATTCAAACCCGGTCACTACTAGAATAGGCTCACTCCTACTTAGTGATCGATTTCAATTTTTTTTAATTATTTAAATTAATGTTGTTTTTTTCTTCTTTTCGCTGCTTACGATATAAACAAACTTCATTACAAAAATAAATTATTATTTTTTATCTTTATTGTTTTTTAATAAACAGTGCCAAATAAAATTAAAAAATGAGATTGTTTTAAATTGTAGTATATATTTTCCATCCTACACTTATTTTATGATTTAAAAAAGGAAAGATTTGTACATTAATGGTGTTACTTTGTTATCAATGCCGGGATATCAATACCAGGATTTTATAATTTCTAGTACAACATTATACTATTAAAACATTAGATATTATTCATTAACAAACTCTACAGCTTTGAAATTGTAATAAAAAATAAAATAACATACACACACACTAAACTGACCTTGTATCCCATTTTAGACTCACGGGGAACTGAATAAATACCTACTTATTTATATTTTTGATTACAGTCTCAAGGCTCTAGAGTTTGGTAATAAAATAATAACTAATAATATATTCTTTTGTTGTATAATGTTTCACTAGAAATAAAATCCTGGTATCTTTAATTCAGAAGAAAATAATTGTTTTGTTTTTAGGTGTTAGGGTGTACTTATTTATGGGCTATTATACTGTATGTAAAAGTTATAATGAATACTTCTCTATCCACCACTTGTTTTCCATGAATATAAGTAAGTAAAAAGTAAAGGCGTCGGGGTGGCCTAAAGTCGGTATCAACCAATCAGCGAGGGAGTCTTTCCCCTTTTCACTAGCGCTAGACCAAGGAGATTGTTTTTTGCGTCTGAGGTGGTGCGGCATACCTACCATCAGCTCCTTACTTTATCGAGGGCCGGTATCGAACTAGGAACCTTGTGGTTTCTAGCTGAACGCTCTATCGACTGAGCTAACCCGGCCTAACAAGAACTTCTGGTTACTTGAACTTATTTTCCACTATCTACGTCATTACTCAACCCCTCCATCGCGAGCAGGGTGTGGCACAGTGTCAATTTTCAAGCGGGGTACCATTTTTTAATTCAGTTTTCCTTCTAGACTGGTTTCCTAACAAAGGCTAGAGAAATTACTCTGCCCTACTATTTACCCATAGCTGTAGAAGAGATGCATTCATGCCTTTCCCAAAGGTATTGGAACGAAGTGAAACACAAACAGCTTCGTCCAGGAGTTGAACTCTGGGTGTTGATTTCATTTCTTTGACTGGTTTCCTAACCAAGGCTACAGAACCCAGTCTGCCCTACTATTTGCCCATAGCTGTAGGAGAAGAGATGCATTCATGTCTTTCCCAAATGCATTGGGGCGAAGTGAAAAACAATCAGGCTAGAGAACCCAGTTTGCCCCATTTACCTATACGTGTAGATAAGATGTATTCATGCCTTTCCCAAAAGCATTGTAGCTAAATGAAACACAAACAGATTGTCTAGGATTTTATTTCATATGACGATAAGCGTGCCTCCATTATTCACCATAACTTTGACTTGACTCCCCAAATCAAGCACCAATATCATTCAACTGCTAACTGATTACATTTGGCCATCAGCCAAAAAGAAGTGGCAGGGGGGTGACATCGCAGTTGCAGTCAGAGTGTTTTCATTCAACTATTCAACAGTTCAGAACATTGGTGGTGGGGGGGGCGAGTATTTAAAAGAAACGTTGGAATTTTCTTTACTAATAACAAGCCTTTTGCTATATCTTCTTTGTGTTCTCACATTGTGAGCATGTAGTGTTTTTGTATTGAAAAATGTCATGCTCAAGGAATTCTTAAAGCTGTCTAGACTGGATGGTAATCTAAATGGTTCAGTATTTCAGATTAAGATAGCAAAATAACCATTTGATATTATTGGAAAAAAATCAGAAGGGGGGGGTATTTGGTGGGGGAATATTTCTTTATTTCCCTTTTCCTTTTATAGCTAACCTCGTTTTTAAAAGTACTTATAGAAAAGTTAACAGAATTATTTATTGATTTTTTTTTCTTCATGTACCTGAAATGAAAGAAATATTAATGAATGAAAAAAAATTGATTTCTCCTTTTCAAGAATTCATCTCAAAGACTTGATAATCAATGATTTGGCTCAACTTTCAAAAAGTCAAAAAAAGAAAGAAACTTGAAATTTCCAGAAATCTTCGTTTTTAGAAGCTACTTCGATTTCTTGTGTGCATTCCAGTTGTTAAATCAATAACCGAGACTGTTGCAAGTTAGAAAATAAAACAAGATTGACTTACTCAAAGAAATGGTACATTCCATGCAAGGTAAAAAGCAGGTTACTAAAAATATACTACTCTACCGAAATTGGCTTTGAGTTTAAGATTACACGTGGCACTCTAAGTAATGAAATTTATGTAAGTTATTTGTTGCTAAAATGAAATTTACATTTCGCGAAATGACATCATCTGAGTGTATTAAGTATACTAGTTTAATTGGCTTTTCAGCTAGTTAACTAATAATTTTTGTTGCCGTAATCCTAGTGATGTTTTGCCATAGAAATATAATAGGTACCACCAAAATAGGTCACGAGATCAGTTTAGCCCATATTGAAGGAAGAAACGTAAATATTTTTGAACTTTTTAAAAAAATCTCGCAAAAAAGAAATAACCAGCATAAAGATTTGTTACAAAGAAAAACAGTTAATTCAAAGATCAAATTATCCGACTGGGGAAAAATTACTCACCGTTATCTTGAAAAATAAGTAAAACAGTCCGTTTTTTTTACGACACGGTCAGTTTCTTTATTGATATTTTTTTAGATGAATTCTGTATTCATGGTTCTTTTACTAAAAAAAAACTCTGGCATTGAAACTTATAAAATCTTCTGATATAATTATTCAGATTGTTATCTTTATAGAAAAAAAGTTAAAATCGTTTTTTGTTGGTTCATTTTTTCATATTTCATAAAATAAAATAGGGGTGTAGACCTTGTAGAAAAATATTTCCCTTAATATATTTTAGGAAAAAAAAAACTCTTTCATCCATATTTATATCAAAAGGTAAGTAATTATAGAAATTTTCGTGAAAATCAGACCATTAATTGATTTTTCATAGAATTTTTTTTAAAAGTCAGCATAAGTCATAACTTTTTTTTTCTTTTTTTTTTGCTACGTTAAATTCCAATTGATTTAACGGCACAAAAATGTAAACATTGTTTTTCGTTCATAATTTTCATTATTTCCATGAGCTGAAAATATTTTTTTTTAATCATCAGTAGTTTGTTTAATGTTTCTTCTTTCGAATGAACAAAAGATTTTCAAAATAATATTAACCTTTATGCAAGTTTCATTGTGTGAAATATAGGGGGGAGGGTAAATTTCACAGGGAATTGGTGGTACCTAAAATATAAACATCAAATAAATTATGCTATAAAAGGTATTTTTTGTTGATTTACGTTTAATTAATAGAAAAAAAAACGTAATAATTGAGGTTCCAACGCTCAATTTATCGGCTTCCAAAATTTTCACAACGGTATCTTAATATTATTGAAATTTGTTGATATTTTGTAAATAAGCATCACTTTTGGTCATTTATCTATGGCTTAAATTTCAAGGGGGGAATGTTCAGTGCCCCCCCCCCCTTGATCAAAATGAAATATCCAAGTACCCTGGGTAATGTAGTTTCAGAATATATATGGATATGGAGGTCTATCTCCAAAACCCCATAAGAGTTCATGAACAAACAAACAGGAACTAGAAATTTTTTGAGAGAGAGAGAGTTGTGTACACAAATAAAAATAGTCACTTTCTTATTATTATTATCATCTGTTACACCACATTTAAGGATATTTGATTAGACAAGTCCGTAAAGTTTGAAAAATGTTTCTCTGGATTTATTTTGGAGTGCTAAGATATAATTGATTGATTGGTTTTAACGGCATGTCAATAGGACTGGGGTTATTTTATGCAAAGGGGCTAGGAAATTCCGTACATTGTACGTTTATAATTACATTTGAGTAGTTTATTTTTTTTGCACATTATATATCAAATATTCTTACTTAATATAAATAATTTTCAAATATATCTATTTTGTCCATAAATGGGACCCTCACATGTACTACCACTCTAGGTTGGAGTGAACCTGGGAGTAATGGCATTGAAGGTGTACTCCACACTCTCGAGTGCTCCAGAATCTGAAACTCTCCAAATTGGTGTCATACCCAGAACACCCTTTTCTTGTGGGTGGTCTTACCCTTCTGCAGAGGATTCAGTCAGCGTATTCTAAGCCCTACCAGCAAAGGCATCTGATATCCTTAGGGTAATGTCGACGGTAAAATAAGTTTATAGTAAGGTTTCAAATTTGACTATTAATTGGTTAGGTTTCACACAACTGCTGCTGACAAAAAGATTTTAAGATTCCTGCATACATACATAGACACGCACGCACGCACACATACACACACATAACAAACACACACACACACACACACACACACACACACATATGTGTGTGTGTGTGTGTGTGTGTGCATACACCTACGCATGGTTAGTCATTAGGCTTAACTTAGTCTGGCTTGAGCCCACATGAATAGGACAGACGGTGAGGATCTCATTACACTAATGAATTGGATGTGAGATGAGTTTGCAAACAACCATGCCTCAGTAGGTGTTACACACACACACACACACACACATACACAAACACACACACTGATACATATTCTTGCATGCATATACTTATACACATGCATTCGTGCCCATACATCTATTGATACATATTTCCATTTGTAAATTAAAGCACTTTGCCAATTTATTTTTGTACTAATTTTTATTTTTCACTTAATGTTCTTTTACAAATTGTTAAATAAATACACATGCACACATTGTGTGTGCGTGTATGTATATATATATATATATATATATATATATATATATAACTCTGTCGGTAGAGCGTCAGACTAGGAACGACAAGGTTCCATGTTCAATACCAGCTCTAGCCAACTCAGCGTATGAGTAGCAAAAGGATCTATGAGCAGTAAAGTGAGGAGCTGATGGTATGCATGGCGCTCCACCTCAGATGCTAAAACAATTTCTTTGGTCTTGCGCTAGTGAAAAGGGAATAGACTCCCTCGCTGTCTGGCTGATACTTTAGGCCACCCCGACGATTTTACTTATACACACACACAAGCTGATTAAAAAATAGTAACACTTTTATGGGAGTGCCTTTACTAGAAAACCGGAACTGATATTATGAAGACCACCTAGGGAAGATCCCAAGAATGTGCTGACTGGAATGGGGGGGGGTGTTTGAAATCAAATTTCAAGATGCTCCCGTAGGAGTGTTAATATTCATTTTAAATCGCCATATATATATATATATATATATATATATATATATATATATATATACTAGCAAATATATGCACCCTCTGGGTGCAAGTATTTAACTTTTAATATAATAAAATATCATGTTAAATTAGAAAGGCTAATGAAACTGAATAAGAATTCAGATAACAATATTTGGAACAGAGGGGGTATAATCGGAAAATAGAACAACTTTGAAACTAACTGTTCCACCATTTTCCCTTACTCCTGTCTTTCAGTGGTAAATTTCCCTAATTTAACTATTTAGTTAAAATAGGAAGAAAAGAATAAAATTACAGTAATTTCTTTATGTTAATAGATTTCTGTTAAGATTTATCCCCGAGATTTTTGCTCATATTTATTAAGATAAAACCAAACAATTAGAAATCAATAATACTAAGCATATATTTATTAAAATCAAATTTTTTAAGATCAATATGCAAATCAGCCTTCCCATTCACACTGTAAACCGCTATTTCGTTGAATATATAAATATAATTGCAGGTTATTAGTATGTAAATATTGTTAACAGTCTTAATGATGTAAAACAATTTTACTAATAATTGAGGTTTAAATAAAAAATATAACCATGGAGAATGTGATGTAAATAACAAAGGGAATTGTGACTTGTATAGTAATATAGTTTCGGTTACAGACAGACAAACCCACAATCTCCATTATAATAAGATATATATATAATGTGTGTGTGTGAATACAGACATTCAGGATTTGTATGTTGAAGTTGAATTAATCACACGAACACACACACAGAAATATATCTGTGTGTGTGAGTGTATTTACATATACGCATCTTTTCTCATCTTAATTTCTCTTTTGAGGAGCGCATATATAATGCAAGTAATTATATACGTACAAATGTGTTTGTATATGTAAAAATACATTGATACATAGGTACGAAGATGAATATCTACATCAACAAATTATGAAATTAGACTGACTGCTCTCAATTTCCAAAGAATTCTAATATTATATCAATGTATGTCTTCTGATTTTTATGGCTGCTTTTAGAATTGCATAATTGACAGTAAGGAAAAGGAAATGTAATATATACACACGCTCACACATATCCAATGTCTACATTCCAACATTTGCTTTGAACCCAAGTAATTAGCTTTAAAAGCTAAGCTCTTTTTTCCAGTTCAGTAATAATCTCTGTCCCATAGCTGTCACTTGCCTGAGGTGGTTGCTCCCTACAATCCATTCAGCTGGGAGCATTGCATCGATTTGCATATCCTGTGTCTCCTTTCGTTTTCCTTCCTGACACCAAAGCTCAATTCATTCTCATATATGGACAGAGTTGTGGAGTGCAAGAGTATAGTCAAAAAGTTGTATCTCAGGTCTGGCTGCTGTTCTCATTTTGAACCTAAGCCTTATGTTTATAAGTAAGCTCTTCATCATCATCTTCTTCTTCATCATCATCTTCTTCTTCTTTTTCTTCTCCTCCTCCTCAAATGAGCAATAAACCCTATCCCGATGAGACAACCTTTTGCATGTTCTATGACACCCATACTCTCCTCTTTATTGCTCTCCTATCAGGGTTTTTACACCCTGCTTGCTCACCACTATCTTCATAGCTTTCTTCTCTCTCTCTCTCTCTCTCTCTCTCTCTCTCTTGACATAAGAGATGCATTGAGAAAGGTGGGTGGGGTTTTTTTTTGACTTGTCAAATCCCCCCCCCCTTTGGAATGTAATGATTCATAATAGAGAATTATACAGTTTGGAAACCACTAATTAATTATCATGCGGCAATTGAATTTTCACCTGTTTTACCACATCTCACCTGTTCCTTTTATCTTTAAATCTCATTGGGGATGCTAGGTGCACAAAAAACATTTCATGCCAATTAAAGTTTAAATCTTAACCTAATCTTTAAAGGAGTCCACAGATTTTTTTTTAAGGGTAAGGTGTCTCATCATGGTGTAATGGTTAGCAAGCTAGTCTCATACATAAAAAATAAAAAAGTGGAGTTCTATCTTCACTGGATATCCCATACTTGCGACCTTTGTGTTACATCCGACCCAAGGTGAATGGGTTGGATAGATATCTACTTTTCCCAAGGACCGGGTTAGCTCAGTCGGTAGAGCGTTCGGCTAGAAACCACAAGGTTCCTAGTTCGATACCAGCCCTCGCCAACTCAGCGTATAAGTAGCACAGGGATCTGTGTGGTAAAGTAATGAGCTGATGGTAGGTGTGGCGCTCCACCTCAGACGCAAAAAACAATCTCCTTGGTCTAGCGCTAGTGAAAAGGGGATAAACTCCCTCACTGATTGGCTGATACCAACTTTAGGCCACCGCGATGACTTTACTTTTTATTAGTGCTATGTGAAATGCAAACAGCCTCATCCTACTATGATAATATATGTTTCTTTCTATAATGAATAGCTTATCTTATTGAAAAAAAAAAGAAGTTTTTTTTTATCAATTATTATTGTAGGGAATGTTTCAACCTTTAGTCATATGAATGAAAAAAAAAATCCAGTCCGTAATTTTTACATTTCTAGGAAGATCAAATCCAAAAGACCATATAAGAAAATTTAAGAAAAAAAAAAAAAATTCAACACCTGAAAAAAGTTAATTGAAAATTTAAAAGGGTTATTTCTTATAACTCTAACATAAACAAAGGGGAACCACTCTTGACTGATAAATTATTTATCTATTTATTGATCTACTAGGAAAAAAGAAGATGGAGTTAGGGTTTAAGGTTAGTTTAATGGAAAAATAAATAAATAATTTATCAATCAGGAGTGGTTCCCCTTTGTTTATGTTGGAGTTGTAGGAAATAACCTTTAAACTTTTTTTTTGTTTTTTGATCACAGTGAGTTAAGATGAGATATCAATTTTTGGAAAAAAAAAAATCTGTTGAAATTTTGATCTGTGCCAAATAAATCGGTAATTATGAACTTTTGTTTAGTAAATTAGGGTGTCCCAGAAAAAGCAGAACCCACAAATTTTGTAATAAGACTGTTAATTTTAATTAGGGGGGTTTAGGGTTAGGATTTGGGTTCTGTTTTTTTCTGAGTTGCCCTGTAAAGGGTGACCAAGAAAAAAACAGAAACCAAATTATTTAATTATTTTCCCATTAAACTAACCCTAAACCTAACATTAAACCTACCCCCCCATACCTAGTTAAAATTAAGTTTTATTACAAAATTTGTGGGTTCTGTTTTTTCTGGGACACCCTAATTTACTCAACAAAAGTTCATAATTACCAATAAATCTACCTGATGTTGTGACTCATTCATTCTTCAGATTTAGCATGAAAAGTCTTTGCAGTAAATCAGTCTTCATCTTTGCTACTCATTTATTCCCTGAACTGTTAGGGGATGGGTAATGACTCATCCCCCTCCCCCAGAGGTTGCTTACTAAACAGCTGAAACAGTATGCTGGGTCAAAGTTCATATGTTAAAACCAAGTTTCATTGGATGAAGCTTTCCTCATGCAATGATCTCAATTTTCAATGTGTTTAGAAAGTGTCATTGGCCTGTTTACTTAAGAAGTGCATTGTTGCTCTCTCTCAATTTATATACAACTATAAAATTGTGCACTAACAGTATTAACTTGGCCTATGCAAGTTCCTCATAATATTCTTGTCTGAGTAATGAAACAATTATCATAGCATAGATTTTGCAGTTATTTCCTATAAGTCTAATATGATCAAAGGGGAACCACTCTTGACTGATAAATTATTTATTTATTTTCCCATTAACCTAACCCTAACCCTGTCTTCTTTTTTCCTAATAGATCAATAAATAAATAAATAAATAATTTATAAGTCAAGAGTGATTCCCCTTTGATCATGTTAGACTTATAGGAAATAACCGATTTTGCTATAAATATTATAAGAGAGAGCATGGGACGATTGGCGGAGGTGGGGACTGTGGAGTTGAGAATTCCTTGTCCCCCAAAACTAAGCAAGTCCGTGTGTGTCTGGCTTGCACGGGGGGGGGGGTATAGCGAGTGACTCGAGATTGAAAACAGTGTGTCTGTCGTGCTTCGATCTTAAAGTGAAGTGAACTTTTGACGGATTGTGTAAAAACTACTGGGAGTGTTGCCGGCAGAATACTTTTATCAGTTGAAGAAACTGATTATTGCAGTTGTCACTTGCAACTAACAGACTTATTTATTACGTATTAACCTAACACCTCCACAGGAACAGGATGTGACACAGGGTCTATTCTGGTTTGAATTCAGTTTTCCTTCTCCTAGGCTGGTAGCATTTCACATGATAATAATGATATCCTTGATAAAGGTATGCATCCAGCTATGGATAAATAGTAGGGCAGACTGGGCTCTTTAACCTTGATAAAGTAACCAGTCAAAGAACAGGAAAGCACTGAATTAAACCTGTTAAACTCTGCTTAGAAATTGACCTTGTGTTGCACCAGGCTTATGAGGAGAGACGGTACTGCTACACCTGCACTACCCTCTCTCAATGTACGTACAGCTAGAAAATTCTGCACTATTGGACCTTAACAGAATTAGTCCAGAATAATAGTCAAAATATTAAAATGAACTTTCAGGATAAAAGTAATTGTTATGAGGTACCACTGTGATTTGAACTCACTTAACCCTTTCACCTTCAATGGAAATTAGAGGTGTCTACTAACAAGTTTTCACAAGATTTTATCTTGTATTTAAAGTGCAGTTTGAGAAAAACATATGACCTTCACAGGAATCACTGAAAGTCACACATGGCTCTCAAAATGTTGTATAGCCAACATCGGGTATACCATTGAGAAAAGAAACTCTAGAGACAGATACAGAGTTGAGGCTTACTTGTTCTTCATTTCGGCTTTACTGCTTCGGTTATGTTGTTGCTATGGTGATCATCTTGTCGTCTTTTTGTTGCTCTCTCTAACTAAGGGCTTCTTCTGGGCTAACTCTTTAGTCAGGAAAATTAATCAACTCACAAGACTTTTATTTTCTTGATCAAGATTTATTTCTGCCCATGTTCTTCCGCGCAGGGAGATTCACCCTGAGCAGAGCATGTCTACTTTGCTTTAGTTCTCAGGTTGAAACTAAATCTAAACTAACTAAATCACATGAAAAGCGAGATTCGCACCTCTGGGGTCAATTGGGGTTATAACCGTCCTGGTAGTTTTCCATTAAATCTACCCCACTGAGCTTTCAACTACAATGAACCTATTCCAAACTAACTACAGGGTCTTGTCAACAACACATGACGCCACATAATACATAACAAAAACAGTAAAAGGGTTAACCATAAGTAAGCAAGTAGGATTAGATATATTACCATCTTGGAGAGAGCCCCTGTCAATTTGATGGATGTCTTGGAACTGAAAAACAATGTCTTTTCTTCAATTGTTTTTTCTTATGGAATTATGGGAGAGATTAAAGAAAGTCATCTTTCTTGTTTTTTCTTTCTCTTTTTATCTTTAAGTACTTTATCTTGAGATAAACACAGGTTAAACAAACATCTCAGAAGTACATTTATACAGACTTAGTTTATGTCTATTAATGTCCCATATTAGGGATGGGCACTAAGTTAGAGGGAGATAACTCATTTTTTGTTTTTCATATTTTTCATCTGGAAAAAAAGCTTTTGCTGGAACAAAATCTACAAAGGTCCACAAGTGAATAATTTCATCTATGAAAATTACACTGCGTAGCCAAAAGATGTAAGAAAAAAATAACAGCACAAAAAAGACATGCACACTGAAACAGTATTTATTGTCCCCAGAGTGAAAATCTGGGTTTTTGAAGCAAAAAGTGGAATAACTTATAACTCTATAGATCATCCATAAATGAAAAAGAACAAGTGTTTGTAATAATTCTTAAATTTATAAAAATTATTGGAAAAAATAACGGCACAAGAACAACACACACACACTAAAACAGTGGTTTCACAGATGGAATTATATTTAAATCAGTGATATCATAGTGTCTATCCCTGCAGTTTTAGATCTCTTGGCTGGATCAGTAGAATACACCGACTGCACCTCTACAGAGGGGTAAAATCCACCCATTGGGGCCACCTGTTTGTTGGCTGTGGTTGATGACCCATAATACTTAAGGATAGAATCCTGATACCTCAGTAGTCCATGGGATGCAACACTCCACTTTGGTCCTTACTTAGGCTAGACGGGCGGTTGGAGAGGCTCCCTCTATTTAATAAGCTGATCACATCAAGCCCTAGCACTTATATAACTGTCACAATCCCATACGGCAAGCCCTCAAACCTTTTATCATATATGTGCTAGAAGGTGGTGGATGTAGGTCTTAATGTCCTAGGTATGATGTTAAACTGCATCTAATGGTGAAATTCCAATCCTAAAGCTTTGGGGAGTGTGGAGTACTCATCCTTCACCATTACTCCCAGGTCCACTCTGACCTGGAGTGGTAGTACCTGTTAGGATCCCATCTATGGGTTAAATAGATCAAAAAATGAGTTTTTAAAAAATGTGCTTAAACAAGAAAAAAAATGTGCTTTTTGAAAAAAATGAGATTGAATAAAACAAAATGTCTTCAGAATAAAATAACCCAAGGGTTGACATGCCATAAAATCCAACGAACCTTGCAGTTCTGTGACATTCAAATAGGACCTGATGCATTTCTTAGGAAGTAGAATAAGGTTGAGATTAATTATTGAAAAGGAGTCATTCGTCAAGTGCCAATTATCTGATGCTAGTATTTCCAGATAGGGGCAAATTCCAGATGCCTTAAAACATGCACAAATAATTAATTATTCTATGGGTGATTGGTTGGTTGGTTTATTGATTTTAATGGCATATCAACCTGTCTGGGGTTATGTCATGCCTAACGGTTAGGAAGTAATATATGTTGTGTATTTATATTTATACTTTTTAGTAATTGGTTTTAACAATGTGTTAGCACCATTGGGGATCATGTTGTATGGTATTGATTAAGTTCATGTCTATATTCTATGGTATAATTTTATTTCCCTCAAAAAGGACAGCATGTCCTCCATGTTGACATTTTCAAATAGATCGTTCATATTGTTTGTATTAAAATAACGGTTTCTGATATGAGCAAAAAACCTACATTCCATGAATAAGTGTTTAACAGTCAAAGGTGTTTGACATGTTTCACATTGTGATGCTGGACTGCGACACCATTGTAAGTATTTTCGGCTGTTCTTTGAGTCTGGAAATTACTCGGGTTATCTCTTGAGAAGATCTTGTGCCATTCATAGTTTTAATGACATACACAATATGTTCTTGTTTTTCTGAGCCCATACTTTATTTTATCCCCCTTGCCTTGGAGAACAGACACCCATATTATGTCTGTTCTCTTCAACAGTTCAATCCAGACTGATCTCTGATCACATTCAGACTAATACACTTAGAAAAGGTATGAGCCCCCTTATCCTCCCAGCTATGGGTTAAATAGTACTACTGCTGTTCTTCTACAAGGATGGCTTGGAAGCACGTGGTGTAATGGTTATCATCATAGGAAATGGACATGGTATGACGAGTTCAAATCTTGGATGAGGCTGTTTCCATTTCATATAGTCTTAATACCCTTGGAAAAGGTATGCATCCAACTAGTCTTCCTCCAGCTATGGATAAATAGTAGGGCAGACTGCGATCTTGAATCTTGGTTAGGAAACCAGTCTAGGAGAAGGAAAACTCTGAATTCAAACTTGTTAAATTCTGCTTAAGAAATTGACCATGTTTCACATACTACTCCTGTGGAAGAGTTGTTAAATATAAACAAGAATGGCTTTGGCATTAAATAATCCATAAAGGTGACATGGCATTATTTTGCCATTAAATAACCCATAAAAGTTGACATGGCATTATTTTGGCCATTAATCCATTAAATAACCCATAAAAGTTGACATGGCATTATTTTGCCATTAAATAACCCATAAAGGTACATGGCATTATTTTGCCATTAAATAACCCATAAAAATATGCCATTAAACCCATTATTAAAACTAATTATACTGATTAATAAAATCAAGACTGAAGCCAGTAGAGAGAGAGAGAGACTGTAAAGATGTGTTTACTGCCAGATTAACAATGAATACCACATAGTTCAGAAGTGACTCTATGCCAAGGCATGTTCCTTTGTGCAATATTTTGGAAGTCACCCCCATGCTGAGAAAAAGACTGCAGTCTCAGTTTGCAGCATAGCAGCAAAACCTTTCTCAATCGATGCCCTTGCCAGTGTGAAAGAAGAACCCTAGCATACGTCACACACACCCCACTTACAAGTAGCAAAAATAATTCATCTGTAGAATATCATTTCATATCTCCCTTAACTGAATTGTTCAGCTTAATATCATGCTGTGATGATATCAGAATAAACGTGTTTTCTTTACAATTTTATTTTTTTGGCTTTGTTTTGTCTTTCCAGTTGTTTTAGAGTGAGTGGTTGTTTGTTTGTTTTTGTTTTTTTTGTTTTTTTTGTTTTCTTGATTCATTCTTCAATTTAAAGACAATGGAAGAAAAGAAACAAACAAATAATTAAAAAAAGAAACAAAGAAACAATTAAAGAAGGAAGGAAAGAAAGAAAGAAAATTGAGAGTGAGATACAGAGAAAAACACGAAACAAACAAATCTTAAGCGATACAAAAATGAAAAATACATTGTAAGGTGTGCGTGTGTGTATATATGTGCGTGTTTGTGTGTATGTGCCTATGCGTGTAAGTATGTGTGTGCATTTGTGTGTGTGCAGTTAACAAGAGAAAAACAGAAAGGTGCGGCATGAAGAAAAATGACATATATATATATATATACACACACATACATATATATATATATATATATATATACACACACATATACATACATATATATATATATATGAGGTATGGCGTTAGTCATGCATTCACGCTGATGCACGTGCATATCCGGCCAATGGAGTAAAAAGAGGAGGTGATGCATTGTCTTGTAAACTCGTAATTCCTTTCTTTTAATTCTTTGTTCTTTTTATTATTGGTCTGACTACTTGAGAAAGTTCTTTTAACATGTCCTTTTAAGGAAAGATCTCTAAGATAAATAGAACTCTATCCTAAGTGACAAAAAAAAATGGGAAATGCATTAAGACATCATTTGGTAGTGCATTCTTTATTGTTCAATGAAGCAGTTTTGTCAACAGCTAGGATTTTTATAGCCAAACACACAACCACATGTACACCTTGTGTGGTGGGATGTTATCATTGGTAGGCAACTAATCTAAAAGTAGGAAAACTATCTATTTATTAAGTGACAAAGGAATGTTCCTTTGTCACCTAATAAATAGATATGTAAAACCTTTATATATTTATCTTATTATATTATATAACAGCTCTATTTTATATTGAGCACTCTACCAATAATACTGCCTTTGGTACACCATTCCAGCAAAAGCTGAAATAGTGACTATCTCACACTATAGTATATATATATATATATATATATATATGGGAGTAAATATGGAAAATAAATCTGACAATATAAAGAAAATTTGAAAAAACAAGTGTTCCGAAAATGGGATGAATTTAATTATCGATGTTTAAACATTTCGGTTTCATTGCACCTTCATCAGGATGTATCTTGGGGTGAAGAAAAGGATGGATGTTTTTATATGTGACTGGAGATACATAACTAAAAAGATTTTCATCTCCTGTCACATATAAAAACATCCATCATTTTCTTCACCCCAAGATACATCCTGATGAAGGTTCAATGAAACCGAAATGTTTAAACATCGATAATTAAATTCATCCCATTTTCGGAACACTTGTTTTTTCAAATTTTCTTTATATATATACACATACACATCTCTTGTTAACTACAAGATTGGAAAATTAAATGCCAATGAGGAATGTGGAACATTATATCAAAATAAATAATATATATATATATATATATATATATATATATATATTTTTTTTTTTTTTTCTTGTTTTAAATTAAAAAATTTTCAAACTGAGATCTGGAGAAAAAAAATTTTAAAAAGAAAAGACCAGTACATCTGTACTTAAAATAATCATCAGTATCATATGTAGTGGCTAAAAGAAAAAACTGGGGGAGTTTTTAAAGTTGTATATGTAAAAAGTGCTCAATACATTATGTAGAGCATGATTATAAGGACCTACATCCTTATATATATATATATATATATATATACTATAGTGTGGGATGGTCACTGTTTCAGCTTTTGCTGGAATGGCGTACCAAAGGCAGTATTATTGGTAGAGTGCTCAATATAAAATAGAGCTGTTATATAATATAATAAAATAAAGTTACCCCACATACACAACCTTTATGCTGTCCATAAACACTCACATACATTCAAATTACCACCACATACATACGCACATCACTTTATCCAATCATACACATCCTATGTCTATTGAATTTTAAAAAAATTTTTGATTTTCCTGGCATTTGTAACATGTTCACTTGATGATTGCCTCGCATGAAACCAATATGGTCGTGAATGTTCCTTTGTCACCTAATAAATAGATATGTAAAAGCTTTATATATTTATTTTATTATATATATATATATATATATCTTATTATAATGGAGATTGTGTGTTTGTCTGTAACCGAAACTATATTACTACTCAATTCACAGTTCCCTTAGTTATTTACATCACATTCTCCATGATTTTATTTTTATTTAAACCTCAATGAATAATAAAATTGTTTTACATTATTAAGACTGTTGACCATATCTACATACTAATAATACGCAATTGTATTTATATATACAACAAAATAGTGGTTTACAGTGAAAATGGGAAGGCTAATTTGCATATTGATCTTAAAAAATTGATTTTAATAAATATATGCTAAGTATTATTGATATCTAATTGTTTGGTTTTATCTTATTGAATATGAGCAAAAATCTCTGGGATAAATCTTAAAAGAAATTCATTAAGAAGAAGAAATAATTGTAATATTATCCTTTACTTCCTATTTTAAGTAAAGAGTTAAATTAGGAAAATTTACCAATGAAAGACGGGAGTAATGGAAAATGATGGAAGAGTTAGTTTCAAAGCTGTTCTATTTTTCGATAATACCCCCTCTGTTCCAAATCTTTTTATCTGCTTTCTTTTTTAGTTTTATTAGCCTTTCTAATTTAACATGATATTTATTATATTAAAAATTAAAAACTTGCACCCGGAGGTGCATAAATTTGCTAGTATATATAATGTACAAACTAGGTATTTTTTCTATGTGTCTATTAATACATATCAACTAGACTGAATACAGCCAATTAATGTTTCTTGTTTTGATGTTCACCAAGCATCAAAACTATTGACCAATATTCTAACCACTTAACTCTTTAATATCTCATCTCAAGTTGTTGGTTTTTTTCAATTGTAACTATCTGGAATTGAACTTTGAATTGTAGATATCATTAAGTTTTTGTACCTTAACCACAGAGCTATCACTAATCTTTATTGAAGGTTAAGGATATTCACACTGTTCTTTTCTAATGATATTTATTAGGAAGAAACAATTCATTTTCAATCATTGTATTTTAAATAAAAACCAAACACTTATTTGAATTGCTTTCACTATAAAACCAACTTTTAGGGGAATAATTAACACTTGGAACTATAATTTAGTTTTACCAGAATTTAAACTTAAAACAATTAGTGTGACGTGAATCACTATTTTTACGACTTGTGGGTCTCTCTGCCTAAATTGGATTTTAGACTGATTTTCTAATTTCACTCTCTTTTTAAACAACATCTTAGTCTTTTTTAGTAATCATCTAAATGATATCAGTTATAAATAATGACTGATCTTGATTATTTTCTTTTAAATATTTATAAACACAGTTGGGATTTGAACCTATGAGCATGCAAATAAACTTTGTAGAAATTTTTTATTGTCCATTGTAGTTATTTGCTCCATATACTGCATCTTTCAAGCCTCCATGCTTCTGTAATCCGCCAATACCTGATACCCCACCACACACATATGCACGCATGCACACACACACATACATACATGTATATTATTACTGTACACTATTCATGTTCCTGATACTAATACATTATTCTATGTACTAGACATGAGACTTTGATGATTTGTGGTGCACCTGAGCTCTGTACACAATAAATTTCATTATTATTATATAAAATCTACAATTCTTGAGATTTTAAAACACTTAGCTAAATAAATTAGAATTTTTTTTTTTAATCCCTGAATATTTGGTTCCATTTACAGAGAACCAGTGACTAAAAAGTTTGAAATTGAAAATACTCATGTATGTCAAAAGATAAGGAATTGGGGGATTAATTTTTTAAATCCCGTGCAACGATGGGTAGCATAAGTAGCTTAGTAAACAGTGATGCTGATAGCTTTTTAATTTAGTGCATCCTGGGATGCATATGTTTGATTTGAATGAGTCCCCGGGAAATTTTATGGGTCCCAACTAAAGTTTCTTAATAAATTGTAGAGTTTTTATTTATGAACAACTAAAGCCTAGATGTGCCCCATACAGTGTAATTCCTTTCCAAGAAATGTATTTACAGTTAGCTGGAAATGGTGGGGGAAGAAAAAAAATATTGGGACGCATGGATACGGTTTTTATGTGTCAGTGGTAATACAGGACGCATACCTATCAGCATCTCTGAGTAAATGATAACTTCATTCTAGCAACTCTTTTGATATTTCTGGTGCCAAATTGTATTGGCGCTCATTCTTAGATAATATCATGGACAGAGAAGAATTGCTGTAAAGGCAACTGCTAACATTGTCATCTAGATCCATGTGTGGATCCCTAATTTCATGAGACTAACAGACATGAATACAAACACTGCCTGATCCGCCATTGCTTATAAATGTTACTATTCATGGTATCAGGAATTGTTGACAAACCCTGTAGCTAAATAAGGGGCCATTGGCTTTCAGATCAGCCAGTGGAAAAATACCAGGACTGTTTGGTAACCCTGACCCCATAGGCGCGAATCTCGCGCGTCACGTGATTAGTTAGTTTAGATTTTAGTTTCAACCGGACTTTGAAGCAGAGAGAAAGTTTCAAATTAACATACAGAATTACCTCACAAACTATTTTTCCTCAAAACTTTGCCTTCATTTGAGGAAATAGATTTCAATCTTTTAAAGTGTTATCTCTGTTACACGTTAATTATTAGGTAAAAAGCAGCATAGCAGAGGTGTCAGTGGTGATGGGAGACATATTTTCAATTTTCATTCTAGTTATAATATTTTAGTTGTTTCGTTTAAAAGGACAAGCTTTTCTGATTAAAATATTGAAATTGCTAAATTTTCTAACCAATTTCTAGGCTAAATCTTGCGAAAACGAGAATTTTTGGTGCATTTTAGTAAACGATCTTTGATGCTATTTCCTCAAACAATGTTGCAAGTAAGACATCTAGTTTTTGGCATCAGTATTCAGTATACTAACACACAACTTTCGCACACCTGGACAATTTGATATTAAAAAAAAAGTGAAAAATCAACTTACCCTAATGCCAGATGCTGTTTTGAACAATTTCTATAAGCATTTATTTAATCTCTGTAAACAGTACTTTTTTTGTTGAATTTCTTCTCTCTGTTAACGATTATTTGTATTAGATTGGCTATGTTGTGGTGTAAAGAAGAGTTCATTGTTTGATCAAGTGCTACAATAGCCTTGAAATTCTAATACTATACAATTATATAAGGACTATAAGTATGCTAAAATTAACTGACATGAACCACTTCATTGGCTCTGTAGATGTTTCTTTCTTGTATACTGACCTGAGATGAGGAGTGATTTGCTGAGCTTGCTTCAGTGTGCTTCGGCCTCTGGAGTGGCTAAGTAAAATTAACAGCGTTGGTCCCAGGGTCCTGTCCCCCCAGGTAATACCTGCCTCCTCGATTTAAAGGGACAGGGCTGGGTTTATTGCCCAGTGCCTGAGGCACCCCCCCCTCGAGGAGGAATGCCGACGGGATCAACGCATTTTTTGTGCCTACCACCCATGAGCTTCGGCTTGTGGTTGGACCCACATAAAAATGTCCTTGTGGCACGCCCTCATAAGTGGGATGAGAGGCAAATACGGTTATTTGCCTCTCAGAAGATGAAGTGGAGGTTGGAAGATAGAGGATTTAGAATAAACAATATTCTTTTGATTTGATTTTTTTTTTTTCAGTTGGTTTGGTTTCTTCGTTTAATGGCATTGAATAACCCAACAAGGATTGACATGCCATAAAACCAACCATATTATAAACCTATTATTTCAGTAATGTTTGCATTAATTCCTATCCAGTGACAATCTATAGGTATCACCAAAATAGGTCACGTGATCAGTTTAGGCCATATTGAAGGAAGAAACGTAAATATTTTTGAACTTTTTCTTTTAAAATCTCGCAAAAAAGAAATAACGAACATAAAGAGTTGCTACAAAGAAAAACAGTTAATTCGAAGATCAAATTATCCGATTGGGGGAAAATAACTCACCATTATCTTGAAAAATAAGTAAAACAATCCGTTTTTTACAACAGGGCTAGTTTCTTTGTTGGTATTCTTTAGCAGAATTCTGTATTCATGATTCTTTTGTTGTTGTTATTTTTTGCTTCAGCGATAATAGGTTCAAATCCGTGACGCTAGTATAATTATACTTTGTAGAACTCAAACAAACAGTGTTTGAAGAAATTTATTATTTTATTTGTTTGAAAACATATACGTATAATCCTCCATACAAAAAATAGTGCATACGTCAAGATGCGATAATTTTGTCAACAAAGATTAAGAAATGGCGGGATTTTCCGGGAATTTACTTTTAAATGCAAATATTTAGGTTTTATGTAAATAAATGTGTCTTTTCTTTTTTATAACACATAAACTTGGAATTGTTCTTTATATTAAACGTAAAATAAAATATTAAAAAGTTAATTTTCCCTTTTTTTATTGACGTTTTAAGATATTTTTTAACAATCCTAGTGCGTATTAAAAGAGCGTGTTTTGCACATATCTACTGTAATATGTTTATTTTTTATAAATATTTTCTTTGCCGTAATAAATTTGAAAATTTAAATGCTTTTAATGAACTTATTAACATAAGCGTATCTAAAGTTCGCTCGTATCTCAAATTCAACACGAAGCAAAAAAAATCGACCATGTGTCAGCTCGTAACACGAAAAACTCGTAAGTTAAGGTACCACTGTACTTTAAAAATGGAATCAATAATTCAGCCCAATATGGTTGTCCTTGATTTGATAGATTTTTTTCTGGGGGAGGGGGGCTATAAAAAAGGCTTAAAAATGGTATTAATCTTTATAAATCTGCATAAAACTTCAAATCTTCTTTTTAAAAAAATATTAATCTTTATAAATCTTCATCAAACGAAAGGACAGTCATGTTCCGGTCATTAAAGTCTTTGGTTGTTATTTTATTTAAATGATAAAAGTATCATTAAGTAATAAGTTTTATTTTTATTTTTATGCGTGTGTATAAGACTTAAAAGAAGAAAAAAGGGTAAAAAAGAACAATTTCCGTTATTTTACAATACAATATATAATATATTTTCTTTATTTGTTAAAGAATAAAGAAAATATATTTAGTATTGTAAAATAACGTGTGCAAGAAAAATAAAACATTTATTGCAAAAATACGGACATAAAATGAGGGTTCAGTTTATTTTATGGTAGGAATTTACGAGGAAATTGTTCTTTTTTACCTAAAAAAGATTCAATTTATTTCACACTTGTAAATCATCTGTTTTGCGGTATCACACGTGGTGTAATGGTTAGCAAGCTAGATTAGCAGCCCACTGAGAGTTCGATTCTTACTGGGCGCTCTCGTATTTCTGTCCTTCTGTCACATCTAACTTAAGCTTAATAAATAACAAATTCCATGGTTAGATACCTCATATGGTGTAATGGTTAGCAAGATAGATTGGTAGTGAGTTTTATTTTTACTGGGCGCTCTCATATTTCTGGCCTTATGCCACATCATAGCTAAGCGTAATAAATAAATATATTCGTTAATTGGGCACCTCACGTGGTGTAATGGTTAGCAAGCTAGCTTAATCGACCGTTATATCCTTACTGGGCGCTTTCATACTACTGGCCTTGTGTCACATCTAAGATAAGCTTCATCATCATCAGGTAGCGCTAGTAGCACGGATATCCATGGCAATCTCTCGCCAACCATCCCTATCACTCATCACCCTCGGGATGTCCTTTGCGCAGCATCCGTGGAGAGCTAGTCCATGTAAGTCTTTGCTGGAAAGTCGTCTGTTTCATGCCTCATCCTCTATTTTGATCTGAATAATCCAGAAAATATTTAGAATTGGGAAGATAACTGAATCCATGTTTAACTGAATTTCTAGGAGGATGTATTTACTCCTTAGAACTCAGAACCCCCTTGCCCATTGGCCCCGACCCTGGAGATCTGGCTAAAAAAAGAAAGAAGAAAAAAACAGCTGGAAATTTACTCGTTACGGGCAGGATGTGACCCAAGGTCAATTTTCAAACGGAATAAACGTTGTTTGAATTCATTTTTCTTACTCGTTGA
Source organism: Doryteuthis pealeii (assembly GCA_023376005.1). Taxonomy (NCBI): domain Eukaryota; kingdom Metazoa; phylum Mollusca; class Cephalopoda; order Myopsida; family Loliginidae; genus Doryteuthis; species Doryteuthis pealeii. The sequence continues at coordinate 53,143,081 of CM042150.1, forward strand.
CTGTTTGTCTAACCAAGACAAAATAACCCAGTCTCTCCTATTATTTACTTATAAGTATGTATGTGTGCGTGGGGGGGGAAGGGGTTATAGATGGATTCATGCCTTTCCCAAAGTGCGAAGTTGAAACACAAACAGCTTCGTACAGGATGTGAACTCTGGCTGCCAATTCTATCTTCTTCGACGATAACCGTTACTCAAGCGCCTCCTTAAAAGCTGTAAAAATGTTGTAATAGTGAAGAGGTTTCTCTCGACTGAATTCAGGCCGCCTGGGTATATGTACTTCTAGGTGGTGGCATAAATACCAGCTGTTCGGGCTCTAAGGGTTAATCAGTTTCTTTTTTGTTTGGATATTTTTGTTTGTTTGTTAAAGAATAACATCCGCATCTCTATTTCTTGTTTTGTTTACATCACACCTCTGATATTCCATGACAACGAGTCTAGTTGTTAAAGATGCTGATGTGCTTCAATCTGTGAAGTAAGCAGTTTGTTAGCATGTTGATTTGTTGATATGGCCCGAGAGGATGGGGTGGGAACAGACCATAGGCTAACCTCTCTCTCTCTCTCTCTCACTCTCTCTCTCTCTCTCTCTCTCTATCTATCTATCTATATATATATATATATATATATATATATATGCTCAATTTCTCGCGGCTTTTACTAAAGGGGGGGGGTCACAGGAAATTCTTCTAAAAATCATCTAAAATAAACTAACCATCCGATTTTAATAAAACTTTCGGTATATGAAGTAATAAAAGACGAACCTTTATTGTAAATAAATGTTTACTAAATTGAAAAGGCTAATCATTTTTTTCGTTAGTTTTTGTTTTGCGCATTGATCCCCCGTACAAAGATCTTGGTAATTTTTTTCTATATGAAAATAAATTTTACATTTTTGGAAAGATAATTCAATGACGGAACATATGTAAAAAAAAACAAAAAAAAACAACAAAAAAAACGATACTAGACCAAGTTTGGTAATAGGGCGTCTTAAACCTTGAAACTTAAGTCTCGTAAATAAGAAAAAAATATGTATCTTCTTTTTTTTTTTTAAATTTTAGATTATTTTCTAAGGAATTTTATATTAAAAGTTCCTGTTGTCTACTTTTTTTTAGGGATATTTTTTAAAATTTATAAAATGTAAAATAAATACTTTTGTTTAGTGTATAGAAAAATCGTATTTATTTACTTAAAGAAAATATTGTATAATAAATAATGACATAATATAGTACAGTCTTTATAAAAAAAATATTGAAAATAATATTTGAATTAAAAATTGTCATCATTTTTATTAATGGGTGTATGTAGGGAACATAATATTCTATTCTTTTTTTTTGGGGGGGGCTGTTGCTGCTGATGCTGTTGTGAATAATTTCAAATACGTGACACCTGTAGAGCTCAAACAGTGTTTGTGTGAAGAAATTGATTATTTTTGAAATCAACAATAAAACGAATAAAAAAATTATTCCCTGTATGATCCTTCATAGAAAATTACTTAGGACTAATTGTTCGCATCAAGATACGATAACTATGTCAACAAAGATTAACAATTTACGGCAATTGAATTTAAAAAGCAAAAATTTAGGTTATATGTGACAGAAATTTTTTTTTTTTTTTTTTTTTTTAACACATAAACTTGGAATTGTTCTTTATATTAAACGTAAAACAAAACATTAAAAAGTTAATTTTCCATTTTTTATTGACGTTTTAAAATATTTTTTAACAAAATGCGCTCGTTCGTTTATAAAAGGAAATTAGTGGAGACCATCAAAGATACGAGGTCTACCCCACCCCCTCTTTTATGAAATATGAAAAAAATGAACCGACAAAAACGATTTTTACTTTTTTTTTCTATAAAGATAAGTATGAATAATTATATCAGAAGATTTTTATAAGTTTCAATGCCAGTTTTTTTTAGTAAAAGAACCATGAATACAGAATTCAGCTAAAAAAAATAACAATAAAGAAACTGACCATGTCGTAAAAAAATGAAGTTTTACTTATTTTTCAAGATAACGGTGACTAATTTTTCCCCAATCGGATAATTTGATCTTTGAATTAACTGTTTTTCTTTGTAACAACTCTTTATATTCGTTATTTCTTTTTTGCGAGATTTTTTTTTTTTAAAGATCAAAATATTTACGTTTCTTCCTTCAATATGGATTAAACTGATCACGTGACCTATTTTAGTGATACCTTAAAGACCACAATAGAATCCACAGCCTAATTTTGTCTGAGGAGAGGTTATAAAAACCTTTTACCCCTCATTTTTCATAAGAAAACCTATAGGTACCTAATAATTTTCAAACAGATCTATTTGACCCATAAATGTTAAACCAAAAAGGTAATGCCACTTCCTGTCGGTGGACATGGGAGTAATGGCAACGAAGGAGTGACTCAACACTCCTCAGTGTTCCAGACCCGGAGCCTCACCACCAGATGTAGTTTAGTATTCTACCCAGGGCATCCATTTTTTTATGCATTTGTTAAATTTAAATATGAACGAAACGAAAGAAAGTTATATAATGATGCGTCAAATAGATCTGTTCAAGAATTATTCGTATTCAATAGGACCGTGTGCCAAAAACTCTCAAGAAAAACTAACACAAATGTAAATATAAACTTGTAGTGAAAGCGATTCTCTAACCTTTGACATACTGTTAAAATCAATCAATCTGAATAATATATTTCATTAATCATAGGTTAGGAAAAGGTTAGAAAAAATATATTGATAAAAGATCGATTACAATGTACTTCAAATTTCTTTTTAACCAAATTTGAGTTTTCGTCTAAAATGGGTTAGTTATTTTTGAAGATTTTTTTTTTTAATTCTAAATACTTCAAAGGTAACAGTAATGGCTGTGCTTCTATTCTCGAACCTGTTCTCAAAATACATATCCAGTCTGCATTTGCCTTGTCATCTTGCTGCATTTGCTCTAAAAAGGTTGAGTTTTTTGTTTTTCTTTTTCTTTACTTTTTCTTTCTTTTCTTTTCTTTTCTTTTTCTTTTCTTTTTTTTTTCCTTTTTTTTGTTTTAAAATTTGACTTTGAATTCCCCTCACTTCCCTCCTTCTCCTCCTCCTCCTCCTTCTCCTCACTGTTATTTTGTCATACCATTTCATGTCAGTTTTCTCAGCCCCCACCCCACCCCACCCCCTTATCAGCACCATTCTCTTCACTTTTAATCCTGTAGCGGTAGGAAACTTGGAAATCAATTCCTCTGATGAAATGACACTCTTTCTATTGATGTTATTTTTCATTTCATTACAGCAGTAAACAGCAGGCAGCCATGTCTTCTTGGCCAACTTTTCTGTGTTTGTATCTTCCTTCTTGACAAAAGACAAATAACAATTTTTAAATCTCTTAAATGCCAACCACCTGTGCTGTGACTCTCTCTATTTTATATCTTTGTCGAACAATGGGGGGGGGGGTCTCTTGTGGAAGAACAGAACCAGTCCACTTTCGGATCTGTTATTTTTATTTATCTTTTTTCTCCAATCTGACTGACACACACACACACACACACACACATATATATATATATATATATATATATATATATATATATATATATATATATATATAACCTTGAAACAAGGCTGTGTCTCTTCCCTTTATCAAAGGAAAGAACTAACTTGCCCTAATGTGATGTGTTAGTTTTCTAAAGCCCCTGTCTTGTCAACTCTTGTTAATTTTCCATTCGTGACTATCTCTTTTCAATGATTTGTTTGGACGAGCAGGATGCGATACAATTAGCTCAGTCAGCAGAGCATTAGCCGAGTAACCACAAGGTCCCGATTATTCATGCTGGCCCTGACCAACACAGAGCATGACTAGCAAGGCTTGTATCTGTGCGATAAAGTGGGGGCTGATAGTAGATGCGTGGAGCGCTACATCTAACGCAAAAATAATCTCCTAGTCTAGCGCTAGTGATATTTAGGTTTACAGTGATGTTGATAGTTTTTTTTTTTTTTATTTTGTGCGTCCTGTGACGTACATATTTGCTTTGAATGAGTCCCCGGGAAAATTCATGGGTCCCAACTCAAATTTCTTAATAGATTGTAGGTTTTTTTTAATTTATGATCTGGGGAAACCACTAAAGCCGTCTAACTTCTACCTTGTAATCTATCCTGTTAATTCGTTTCTAAGAAACTTACAGTTAGCTTGAAATGATGAGGGAAGAAAAAAGAAAAACACTGTGATGCATGGATATGATTTTACTGCGTCCATTTAGATTTTTGTGCGTCAGGGACGCATGGCGCATACCTATCAGTATCTCTGGGTTTATGTGATAATTAGGTTTAGCTTTTACGAAATTCTTTTTCGTGTGTTACTTCTAAAAGCTTTGTTCTGTGTCACTTAGCTCAATCAGTAGAGCATTTGTCTCGGAACTAAAGGGTTCCTGGTTCGATACTGGCCCTCGCCAACTGAACACGAGTAGCATAGCTTGGAACTGTATGGTAAAGTGGGGAGTTTATGGTAGGTATGGAGCTCCACTTCAGAAAAAAAAAAGATGACCATGTTGTAAATGTATGAATGTAGATAAACCTACATATGATCATCCATTTATTTAAAAGGATTTTTTTTTCAATATAAGTAAGACTGTGAGGGAGTCTATCCCCTTTTTACTAGCGCTAGACCTAGGAGATTGTTTTTTAGCATCTGAGATGGAGCGCTACACCTACCATCAGCTCCTCACTTTACCACACAGATCTTTGTGCTACTCATATGCTGAGTTTGCGAGGGCTATTATCAAATCAGGAACTTTCAGTTTCCCAGCCAAATACTCTATCGACTGAACTAAACAATTTTGCCATTGTTTTTTTGTTTTTGTTTTTTTTGGGGGGGGGGGTATTTCTCTAAATGATTATAATGAAAATTTAGTATTATTTTTCAGGAGCACCATACTGTTGGCCTTATGCTGTACTAAGCTTAGTAAATGACATCTTAATATTTGTTTGTTTTTTTGTGTTTTTTTTGGGGGGGGGCTTTATTTTTGTAACTATTTCGTTGTTCTTGGTGTACAAATGCACAGTGAATTAAAAATTCTTGAAATAATTGGAAATTGTAGAGAGTGCTTTCTCCTTTCAGGAAATCTTTTTATTCTAATTCTTAAGGAATTAAACCACCATTTCCGTCTTTGCTCCTGAAGCAGAATTGAAACAATTGTAAATTCTTGCTCTATAATTGTTAATTGGGAAAATATTTTCAAAGATTCCTCATGGCTATGGAAAAGAATTTCTAGATTCAAACATGGGTCAATCACAGAATAGGAAACCATAGATAGAATCTGATTTAATAATAAAAAATAAAATTAAAATAATAATCAGGGTTTAAAGATGGTTTAATTAAAACCAAAACGCTTTAGCATCATGTCAATTTTTGATATATTTTCTTGTTTTTTCAAAAACTTTATACATATTTACATAGGGCTGGCTTAGCTCAGTCGGTAGAGCATCAGCCTAGGAACCACAAGGTTCCGGGTTCGATACCAACCCTCACCAACTCAACGTATGAGTAGCACAGGGATCAGTGCGGTAAAGTAAGGAACTGATGGTAGGTCTGGCGCTCCACCTCAGATGCTAAAATAATCTCCTTGGTCTAGCACTAATGAAAAGGGGATAGACTCACTCACTGATTGGTTGATACCAACTTTAGTCCACCCGACTTTATGTATGTGTACATATAGATAGATATTTTCTAAGTTGGACGTGGTATGATAAAAATCTAATTATGGAGATAGGAGGAATGTTGTGTCAATTATCCAGTAGGAACCCTTCTGCTTGTATTGAAAAGGAGCATTAAAAATCCTGGCTTTCTATCTCAGAATATCAACCAAAGATGGGAATAGGAAAATACCAATCAGGCATATGTATATGTGAGTACATTTCTCTCAAGAGAAAAGAGATTGACAGTTATACGTGTGCGCACGTGTATGTGTGAGAGTCATGGTTGAAGTTTGAGCCTGTTTTCGTATGTGTGACTGTCCAAGGATCACAGCTAAATGGAAAGTTCCATTGCATGGATATTGACTTGACCTTAGGCGTCAACATAGACTACAAGAGGTTGATCTTTAGAAGCCACTGAAGGTCATCAGATGACAAGATATGCCATTTCTAACCAAACACAGAGTGAGATAGAGACTTTGATATAAATCTTTTTGTCCTCATAAATGGTGAAACAGATGAGATCAAATCCGTGTTTTTGACATGGTCAGCTATTTGTTCATGAGAAAATAGTTAAAAAAAAAAAAAAAAAAAAAAAGGACTATATATTTGCAAAAGATACAGGAGCAAGAAATATCATGTATGGTAGAGGTTCCTGACCAGGAGTGCTTACATCCCCAGGGGGTACAAGAAGTGTCCGTTCAAATTTAGATTAAATTTTCTTTTGTAATTAATATCATGAAGAACTCATAAGCCAGATACAGCAACAAAAGAGTCATTAAATTAAAATACATTAACAAACTTTTTGAAGTCAGCCTTCTTTTTTATTATATTGTACATATTTTAAGCAAGTAATTATTTTTTTGTAAAGTTTATTCAAATATTGTGTCAGGAATTTGAGTTCCATATTAAATTTGAGTCAGGATTTAGCAAGTAATTAAATATTAATGCCTGATTTTTGTTTACTTATTATATTAGATTTAGAGAGTGAAATGTATATGATCTTTTGATAAAACTGTAGTATGGATTCACATTCTATATTTTTGAACAAAATACAAAATTGTAGGGGTGTAAGGTCAAAGCAAAACTATTTTAAGGGTGCAGGAATAGAAAAAGGTTGGGAACCACTGATGTCCGGGTAGACACTCAGAATGTAATCAGTCTTTTACTTTTGTTAAAATCATTTTATTCATATTTGACATTTTTATATTTCTGTATTTGGTTTCGTTTTCTTTGTTTAATGGCATATCAACCTTCATTGGTTATTTAATGCCAATTCAATCCTTGTAGAATAACAGTAGTAATACTATTTAACCCATAGCTGGAGGGAGTGCATAACTTTCCCAAGGGTATTAGTTCAAAAGTAAACATAATAGCATAACTTAAGTTTTGAACTCGTTTACTGAAATGTCTAAGTCCAGCACATTATTAGACATTATGCTATGAGGACTCACCCTATAGAATCTTGATAAGATATGTTAAAATCATTTCTTCAAGATATATTGCTTATATTCCCTCCAAGAATTGCTGTGTGACCCACTGAGGTTGATATGCCACAAACCAAACCAATCAGGAAGCTTATTTATTAGTATAGATTACTAGTTTATTATTTGAAATATTTTATCATTAATCCATCTCTGCAACCACTGAGCCAAACTTTCTAGCCTTACAGACTAAAGAATATCTTACTCTATAAATCATTTCATCAAAACATATTGCTTATATTCCCTCAAAGAATTGTTTTGTGACCCAGCAAGCTTGATATGCCATAAAACAAAAACAAACAAATCAAAGGGGAAATTGATTTGATATATGAGGAATTTGTCTTACAAATGTGAAGAATAATCAAAGTTCTAATTACCGTCGAATTGGGAAGACATGGCAACAAACGGTTGTAACCCAATACAAACCCGAATAGTTGCAAAGTCTACCTTTCAAGGAATGGAATCACCCAAATTCATGAATGGATCATTCTTGATTTATATAAATACCAACTGTCTTGGACACTGCTTCAGTTGTACTTAGCTAGCTGCTGTTATTCAAACCAACAGTAGACTAACTGACTTCAATAAAATGGAATGAATTGTAAGTCAAGGTATCACTGTATTATGTAGATACCTTGAATTTGGGTTATCATTTTTTCCCTTATAGCAACTATCACAATAAAAATTGAAAAGAGGTCAAAAGAATGAATTGATAATTGTGTTGTATACTCTCTTTACTTCTATTATTCTTCTGCTCATCTTTGGTATCTTACGTTCTTCTTCTAGCATCTGGACTTCGTCTTGGGGACTTCATGTCTGGTCTTCCATTGGTGATTTCTCTTTATCAGAAGCCCTGTGTCATTGGTAGTTTTTAGATAATAACCCAAGACTTCGATTTGCTTCAGATCATATTTTATTCCAAAATCCCCACCAGACTACCTGCACAGATTGAGTACGGCAGAGTGCTTAACACGACTTACCACATTCATGGTTTGGCCGATACTGATACTAAACTCTCTTTCTAATCTAAACCGGAAGAGGGTCTTCTCACCAATTCTCACGGTATCCACCGGAAGGATCAGGATGAGGTCAAGCCATGTCACTCAATCCTTCAAGGCTGCCGGCTGCAACTTATAACAGCCATTTTGGTTTCTACACTACTGTAAATAAGTGTTAGGAAGCTTATTTATTAGTATAGATTACTAGTTTATTATTTGAAATATTTTATCATTAGTCCATCTCTGCAACCACTGAGCGAAACCTTCTAGCCTTACATGTCTTACTCTTTAAAGGTGAAAAGTTTTCTGATTCAGGAGATAAATAAAATGAATATTGAAAGCCAGTTGTTCCAGATAATAATTGTTTAATATTTACTTCTTTTTTTTCTTCACCTTTTATTTGGTTGGCTTTGTTAAATTTAGAGCGAAATATTATTTGGCATATTTCATTCATGCAAAACTAAAAACTGTTAATGTGTAATTTAATCATCTACACATTTTGAGCTTTTGGGGTTTTTCACTTTTTGGGAAGGAAAAATGTTTTTATCAAATGTAATAAGTCATTTAAAATTCCCTACTTGTTTGATTACTGCAATTAAATTAAATGTTGTGGACTTTACTATCTTCCATTTCTCTTTCCCCCACCCACTCTATCTCTCCTTTTAACTATCTCTCTATCTCCTCTCTCTCTCTCTCTTAATTCTCTCTCTCTCTCTCTCTCTCTCTCTCTCTCTCTCTCTCTCTCTCTCTCTCTCTCTCTCTCTCTCTCTCTCTCTCTCTTCCCTCTCTCTCTCTATTGCTCCTCTCTCTCTCTTCTTTAACTCTTTCTATCTCCTCTCTCTCTCTCTCTTTCTTTAACTCTCTCTCTCTCTCTCTCTTTCTTTAACTCTCTCTATCTCCTCTCTCTCTCTCTCTTTCTTTAACTCTCTCTATCTCCTCTCTCTCTTTAACTCTCTCTATCTCCTCTCTCTCTTCTCCTCTCTCTCTCTCTATCTCCTCTCTCTTTAACTCTCTCTCTCTCTCTCTCTCTCTTTAACTCTCTCTCTCTCTCTCTCTCTTTAACTCTCTCTCTCTCTCTCATCTCTTTAAATACAATAAGGAAACTTCCATCTTTAACTGTTTTGGGAAAGCAGAGAAAGTGTGAGGAAAGATGACAGGAGAACAAAGTAGAGAAAAGAGAAAGGGAGTGAACATGAGAGAGATAGGCTTAAAAAGAAATGACTAAGGAGAAAGAGAGATAGTTAATCTCTCTCTCTCTCTCTCTCTCTCTCTCTCTCTCTCTCTCTCTCTCTCTCTCTCTCTCTCTCCTTTCTCCTGCCTCACACTTTCTCTGCTTTCCCAAAATAGTCAAAGACAGAAGTTTCCTTACTGCCATTTCTACAAAGAATTCATTTTCTTTTTCGTTCCGAAATTACCATTTAAACATTTGAATACTTTTACAAATAACATTAATATGAATGGTCAAGATTCCCAAAGAACTTGACCACTTGTTTCAAAAGGATAATTTTTGGCTCAAATATTCAATTGGGATCCATTGTCAAGTTAACTTTACTCTAAATAAAATTATTTTCATTGTTTTTTATTACCTTGGAAAAAACAATCATTTTCTGTTAAAATTTTTCTTGTCAAAATTTCTCAAAAGATGAGCATCATGGGTAATTTGTCAAAATAAGATAGTTTTTTTTAAATTTTCTAATATTTATTCACAAGTAAGTAAAGTCATCGGAGTGGCCTAAAGTCGTTATCAGCCAGACAGTGAGGGAGTCTATCCCCTTTTCACTAGTACTAGACAAAGGAGATTGTTTTGGCATCTGAGATGGAGCACTACACTTACCATCAGCTCCTTACTTTATTGCACAGATCCCTGTGCTACTCATATGCTGAGTTGGCAAGGGCCGGTATCGAATCCGGAACCTTGTGGCTCAGGTCATAATGTTTGGTTGAGATTGGCTTAGATATCTTTGATAGCTCTATATCTCCATTTATCATTGTAAAATATGATATTGTATGTATATAAGATAAAATCTTGATAAGGAAGGGAGAAATGCAAAAGACAATGACATTTTTATGGGATTGGAGAGGAACTGACATTTACAGGTCATTTTTTTTTTTTTTTTTTCTCTGTCTCCTCTGATGTCTTTTTGATCTTATTAAAATTTATGACATTTTAATAGTATGTCAAGCAAGGTAATTAAATTAACTATTTGTATGATCTCTCATATCAAATAATGTTCTGTCTGTATCTATGTATATTTACTCTTATTCTTTTGTGTGTATATATATGTGTGTGTGTGTGTGTGTGTGTGTGTGTGCGTGCATGTGTACCCTTATTCTTTTGGAGTTCGTGTGTATGTGTGTGTGCGTTGGTTCATATGAGACTGCTTTTCAAGGATACAGGAGGATTCAAGTTCAAATTTTGATAAAGACTTATTCTTTATTTACTTACTTAATAACTATGTCCTGTCAGTTGAGCTTAGAATATGCTGACTGTATCCTCTGCCGAGGGATAAGATCCTCCTCCCAAAAGGTATGACACTAAACTGGGTCTGATGGTGAGGCTCCAGTTTTGGAAATCTAGGGAGTGTGAAGTACTTCATTGCCATTATTTCCAGGTCAGAGAGGACCTGGAATGGTAGTACCTGCTAGTGTCTGAGATTTATGGGCCAAATAGATCTGTTTAAAAATTATTCATATTTGATAGAGCCGTGTGCAAAAAACAAAACAAAACAAAAAACGTAAATATGAATGTGATTCCCTAACCTCTAGGCATGAAATAGCTAAACTATTGAATTCATAAAAATGAATCGGACTTGCTGCTAAATATGCAATACTTGATTAGTTAGACATTTTTATTTTGTTTGAATTTATTAGTGATTTTTTTTTTTTTTTTTCTCCCACTGAAGTGTAATGTGATAGTCCAATATCCCCCCCCCCCCCAAGAAAAAAAATTCATGTTTGGAATGGAAGAAAGGCTACTAAAAAGAAAATGAATAATGTTTATTTAAAAGTATAAATAATTTTTTTTTCTTTCTGTATCATTAATAAATATAAATGGCTTTTATGTTCTGTTCTTCAACTGCAAAAAGACATTTTAGAATTTTCATGGGTTTTATTAATTATTAACACACCTTCACATAAATGAGGGGAAATATCTGAGTGGCATATATCATTTTAATAGTCTAATTTTTATTGTCTTCATCTCTACTTCTCAGTGATGGACTAGGCCTCCAGTTGAGAGAGGGAGAGAGAGAGAGAGGTATTGGTAGTGGTTGTTACTTCCTCCACCTGCCTCATCTTCCTGACTACCATAAGCTAAGTGGCATGGTAGGATCAGTTGGGAGAAATAGAATCAAATAAAACCAGTATGATGGCAAATGGCATTTATTTTTCCATGTCTGCTTGACATTTTTCTTTCTATCATTGTTTGTCTGGTTTTGACTTGATTATGAGTCTCTCTCTCTCTCTCTCTCTCTCTCTCTCTCTCTCTCTCTCTCTCTCTCTCTCTCTCTCTCTCTCTCCCCAATTCAATTACTGATTTCAACCAATGGACTCATTAGTTCACTGCTGTCACTAACCCTAAATTCCTTAGCTCAACTGTGAGCTCTTGTTTAACTCTGTATGTGTGTGTATATACGCACGCACATGTGTGTGCTTATTTACCCCTTTTTTTCTCTATATATACGTGTGTGTCCCCTTTATATTAGTGGGAAATTTACAAAAGGTTGCAACATACAAAATACCAACTTGAAGTCTAACACACACACACTACTGTTTCACTTACTCAAGGTTTCAAAAGTGGAGCCCACAAGGAAGAAAATAATATTTGATCCTGTAAAGATATAAATCTAATTCATCCCTAGGATGTAAATACAATGGATAAAGAAATCAAGTGTTAACCCCAGGAAGGGACCCTTTGGTTTCTAGAAAAAAAAGAAAGAAAGAAGTGATAAACTCTATGGTGCGCCGGAAGTTAACACTTTGAAAGCAGAAATAAAATGATGAAAATAAGAAGTCTGTGCATAGTGTAGAATAATCATACTAAGTCCAATTACCGTCGAATTGGCAAGACAAGACAGCAAGCAGTCGTAACCCAATACGATTCTGGTATGCTGTAAAGACCACTGCAAAGTGGCAGGATTTATGGAGCCTCAGAGGATCATACAAACCAAGCAGCCAATCAGGACTCAGGGAATGGAATCACCCAAATGCATGAGTGGACTGTTCTGAATTCCTATAAGTACAAGTTGTCTTGACACTGGTTCAGTTGTGCTTGGCCAGTCACATTGTTCAAACCAATTGTTGACTGACTGACTGACTGACTTCAATACATAGGATCAGCGGTGAAGTAACTTGTAGAGAGAGAAAGATATAGCTTGTAATACCTTCAGTGGTAGGCAAATATTTCAGAGTTGAGCGACATATATAGGCATTAGTTTGTCTTCTCTTCTTTGAAAACCTTTGCTTTTTTATAGGACTTCCTAGGATCAAAATCGGTCTTTTTTGAAAAACTTCTTTTTTTAGAATGAACACTTCTGAAAATTATCATTTTTAATATTTCTACTTTTTTCTTTCTACCTGCGCTGATCCTATGCACAGACTTCTTATTTTCGTCATTTTATTTCTGCTTTCAAAGTGTTAACTTCAGGCTCACCACAACTCTATTCATGTGAAATCTTGATTGTAATTTTCTCATATAAGGACTCATTAACACAAATGTACCAATAAGTTTATCCCAGCTATGGGTTTAATAGTAAAACTACTGTTCTTCTAGAAGGATAGCTTTGGCATTAAATAACCCATGAATATTGATATGCTATTAAACAAAGAAACTAAGCCAATAAATTCTATGCTTGGAGTACGACCTCAGAATCCACGGTTTTAGGCTTACCTGACCTTGAAGCAATGCACAATATGTCAGCACACCAACTACTATGATACTACCAACCACAGCAAGCACCTCTCACGGATTTGGTCATGTAATATAAAGTAAGCAAATTTGGCGCAGCGGCCTATTGTCGGTATCATCCAGACAGCGAGGGAGTTTACCCTCTTTTTGCTAGGGAGATGATTGTTTTTTTTTTTTTTTTGCTGAGGGGGGAGCACCACACCTACCATCAACTACCCACAGATCAAATTACCATATCTGTGCTACTTATACGCTGAGTTGGCAGGGACCGATATTGAACGAGAAACCTTGCAATTCATAGGCAAAACCTGCCCTTAGTATGGGATATACACACCACAAATTAACACATACCAAAATATTGCAAAACTTTTGACTCGCACTTGTATCTTCAGTAGTGTGAAATTGAAAATTGAAAATTTCAAACTCAGCTTAAGTTGGAGAAGTATAGTATGTCCCAAATTCATATTGATGTTCGTAGACTAATGTCTTCATCTTGTATATTAACAAACAAGATGAAGAACGCTAGCCAGGATATACAAGGTATGTCAGAAAACTTTGATATGAGGGGCATCGTCCACTGTGAGTTCTTGCCATAGGGCCAGGCAATCAACCAGCATGTCTACAAAGAGATACTGTGGTGTTTGCTTCGTTCAGTGCACGAGAAGAGGCGAGAGATGTGGCAGGACAACTCGTGGGTACTTCACCATGACAACACACTTACCCACACTGCCCTGAGTATCCAAGAGTTCCTGGCCCAGAACATCACTGTGCTGTAACAACCTCCCTACTCGCCCAACCTGGCTCTATGTGATTTTTTTTCCTCTTCCCCAAGCTCAAGGGGGTCATCAAGGGAACCAATTTTGAGGATGTGCACAACATCAAAAAGGCTGAGAACACATAGCTACAGAGAATCCTGGAAGAATCCTTCCAGGAGTGCATGAATGCGTGACCGAGAAGGATGGGAAAGTGCATTAGACTCCAAGGGGATTACTTTGAAGGGGATAACTTGTAGTTTGGATTTTAAATAAATTTTTTGTGACTCCAGTCCTGGAACTTTTCTGACACACCTCATATCCATATATTTTTCTCTCCCCAGAAATTCTAATAATAATTCTATATTTGTTACAATAGTCATTTTCTTAAGAATTGGAGATTTGACCAAAATTAATTGTATACTAAAAAAATCTTTTAAATCTGTATTTTTTATTGTTTTTAATTTTGATCTAAATAGATTTCTAAGTAGTTTTGTTGATTTTATACTCAGTAAAGCTCCTTTTTTTATCTTTGTGAGTCGTTTTGTTTTTTCTTATTTCTTTTTCTCATGTCATTATTTCTTTTTCTGTTTTAATACTGTCTTTTATGATGAATAGTTGTAACATAAAACTACTTCACCTGTTAGATCTCCCCCTCTCTCTCTCCCTTCCTCTCCCTCTCCCTTCTTCCCCCTCTCGCTTTCTCTCTTTCTCCCCTCTCTCTCCCATTCTCTGTCTCTACTCCCCTCTCTCTCCCATTCTCTGTCTCTACTCCCCTGTCTCTACTCCCCTCTCTCCCTTTCTCTGTCTCTACTCCCCTCTCTCCCTTTCTCTGTCTCTACTCCCTCCCTCTCTCTTTCTGTCTCTACTCCCTCTCTCTCTCTCTCTACTCCCTTTCTCTCTCTCTCTCTCCCTCTCTCTCTCTCTCTCTCTCTCTCTACTCCCTCTCTCTCTTTCTCTCTCTACTCCCTCTCTCTCCCTCCCTTCCCTTTCTATCTTCCTTTCTCTCCCCCTCTTCTGCAGCTCTTCTCTCCTTATTTATTTTTCTCTCTCTTTCACTCAATGGCTTCTGGCACTTCTCTCTCCAATCCCAAACTTTAAAGACTTCCTCAAAATTACAAAGATCAATTACTCTAAACTGGTTTAATCTTGCCTAGAGATAAAATCTACAAGTAATAGGTATGTATATATATATATATATATATATATATATATTCCTTCTTTCTTTATCTTTATCAGATTGGTTTGTTAAACACTTTTCTTTAGGAAAAGGAAAACTTAAGACTTTTATATTTTTGAATACATATTTTTTGTGTTCTTTATTTTCTTATTTCCGTTAGTTTAACCTTTTTGGTTAAAATTTAAAATTTCAGAAACTGTTTCAAATAGTTGGGCATTTAGTAACAAAACCAAACCTAATAATTAGTATCCAAACTCTGATCAAATCTTTTACATTGTTGTGTAGCGCTCAGTCGAATAGTATTAGTCGTTAGTAGTAGTAGCCGTCGTTAGCTCAGAGAAACAACATACAAAAGTCATAGTCCAATTTTTTAATTTTTTTTTTTTTAACTCCAGTGATCTTTTGAAAAAGATTTTATCTCGAAAATTCAAGAATAAAATACAGGTTAACACACAACACCATTGTTACCGTATTATTTTTTCTTTTCTTTTCTTTACACCTGCATTGTGATAGCCTTCTAAATCAACCTCCTAACCAATATATATATATATATATATATATATATACATCGACGACCACCAACTAAAGTATAAATGCAACACTCTCTTATAAAAGGGATGGAGCCCTCTATGGTGGCCTTTACATACAGATGTGTGTATTAAAACGGTTAAAATTCCCTTCGCATTCTGTGGGTGACGATAGCTGAGCGGTTAAGCTGTCCGACTGATGCTGAATTGATCAGGTTTATATCCCATCTGTAGGTAGCTTACAAATGTCTAGCCACACTGATGAGACTTGATAAGTCGAAACACAGTGTCTGTGGATGACTATATATATATATATATATATATAGTCCTTGTCAACACTATTGGCACCCTTTCATTTTTTTTCTATATTTTCAGAAATAAACGAGCAAATTCATATAAACTTGGTTTAAAGGGGCAGGGCTGGGTTTATTGCCCAGTGCCTGAGGCGCCCGCTTATGGGCGATTGCCGACAGTATCAACATATTTTTTGCACCTG
The DNA here is from genome assembly GCA_023376005.1 of Doryteuthis pealeii. Lineage (NCBI taxonomy): Eukaryota > Metazoa > Mollusca > Cephalopoda > Myopsida > Loliginidae > Doryteuthis > Doryteuthis pealeii. The sequence continues at coordinate 53,159,086 of CM042150.1, forward strand.
CCTCCCATGAGCTTCGGTTCGTGGGTGGTCCCACATTAATAAGGCATTCTGCCTGACCTGTATGCATGGGATACATAGTAAATATTACTTTCTCTTTAGCAAAAGAAGTGGGGGTTTGGTTTGATTTGGTTTCTTTATTTAATGGCATATCAACCTCCATGGGTTATTTAATGCTAAAGCCATCCTTGTTGAAGAACAGTAGTGGTACTATTTAACCCATAGCTGGGGTAATTCGGGTAATAGTCTGAAAGTGAATGTAATAGCGCAGTTTGATTTTGTACTCCCTTACTGCAATATCATAACCCAGCACTTTACCCACTATGCCACTAGGACTCCCAAGAATGTGATGGGGGGGAGGGTGGCAGCTGTTAAAAGAAGGAGGGATTTTACAAAAATGTCATAAACAGGACCACAACACTACCATTGTACCTGTTTTAATAATTAGCTTTTAATAATATACACACACACAATTTTCCCTCTAAACCTTAATTTCTAAATATTAGCCCCCCCCCCTACAACTGATGTGACTTTTCCAGGGAGTGCTAAGAATATTTTCCAAGTGTCAGCTGTTTCTGTTAGTCATTACTCTTATTATGTATTTTGAATGTAATGGTTGGGGGCTGAGTTTTAAGATGGGGTGGGAGAAGCATTAAAGAAATTACTACCAGCTGCCTGATGAGTTCTCTCTTTCTAAACTTGTAATTTTTAGATAATTTTGAAGAAACCATAAGGTAACTGTTTTTGTTATATAGTGTTACCATTATGAAGTTGCTACTAATTATTTAACTCTTTACTTTAGGTATCACCAAAATAGGTCACATGATCAGTTTAGGCCATATTGAAGGAAGAAACGTAAATAATTTTGAACATTTTTTTTTTAAATCTCGCAAAAAAGAAATAATGAACATAAAGAGTAGTTACAAAGAAAAACAATTAATTCAAAGATCAAATTATCTGATTGGGGAAAAATTACTCACTGTTATCTTGAAAAATAAGTAAAACAGTCCGTTTTTTTACAACTGGTCAATTTCTTTATTGATATTTTTTAGCAGAATTCTGTATTCACAGTTCTTTTACTAAAAAAGCTTTGGCATCGAAACTTATAAAAATCTTCTGATATAATTATTCAGACTCTTATCTTTATAGAAAACTAGTAAAAATCGTTTTTGTCTGTTCAGTTTTTCATATTTCATAAAATAAAATGGGGTGGGTAGACCTCGTAAAAATATTTCCCCTAATATATTTTTAGGAAAAAACTATTTCAGACATATTTACATCAAAAGGTAAGTAATTATGGAAATTTTTATGAAAATCGGACCACTAATTGATTTTTCATAGATTTTTTTTTAAAAAGCCTCTACTCATAACTTATTTTTGGCTACGTTAAATTTCAATTGATTTAACTGTGCAAAAAATGTAAACATTGTTTTTCGTTCATAATTTTCATTATTTTTTAAAAATCATCAGGTGTTGTTTTTTTGTTTCTTCTTTTGAATGGACAAAACATTTTGAAGATAATATTAAGTTTTATGCAAGTTTTGTGTTAGATATGGGGGTGGGGGGTAAATTTCAAAGGGAAAATTGGTGGTACCTACTTTACTTTCTGTACAGAACAATTGCTGTAACTTGTTAATTAACTCCAAAAGTAGGAAGAAAATACAATTATAAGAAAACAAAAATTATAATAATATAAACAGTTCTAAATAAACTATGTATTTTTCATGTTCATCCTTAAAATTTTTTAAAGATTTGGGTAGATATTTGAGAATTTTTTTTATAGGAAGTAAAGAAGTTATTTACCCAACCCATCTCCAGAACTTCATTAGGTGCAGTTTTTAGTTTGTTTTTTGTTTTTTTTGTTTTATTTTAACTCCTCTGAATTTACCCAACACCTTCGCTATGGGTTTGATGTGACTAAAGGACACAAGTATGGAGCATCCAGCTAGGATCAAACTCACTATTCAGTAGTCATGGATCTGTGAGACTAGCTTAGTTTAGGACACCCCATAAGGATGTGACAGGAGGTCAATTTTTGAGTGGAGTACAGCCAGTTTGAATTTGGTTTTCCTTTTCTTAGACTGGTTGCATAGGTAATTATAAAAACTCACACCTAACTATTTACAAATAGCTGGGGGAGAATATGCTTTTTTTAAGGGCTTGAGTGCAAAGTGAAATGCAAACAGCCCCATCCAGAAATTGAACTTGGGTCGCCAATTCCATTTCTTACAATGATAACTGTTATGCTAAGCACTTCTCCATCTAGTACATATATAAAGGACAATTTGTGTGTATGTATGTATGTATGTCCGGAGGAAACTACAAAAATAAAACAATAAATAACTAAGTAATATATATATATATATATATATATATATATATATATATATATACATACACACACATTCACTATCACCAGCGCTTGATTTCATGCAAAAATAATGAAGATTTAATTTGTATCTGGGGAAAATATTTAAAAATTAGAATTTGAATAGTAAGAGAAGGGAAAGTCATTGGTGGTGTTTGTGTTTAAAACATAAACAAATTAATTATGGAAGACCAAAACAATCAATGGATCTGTGAGACTAACTTTTTATTATCCACCCTCTACCCAGGCAATGCTGGTTAGCCACTTCTAGTTAGATATATATGTAATTTTTTTTTCATTCCAAAAAGTGTGTGAAAAATGTTTCTTGCATAAAAAGAGAAAAAAAAAAAAGAAACATTTTTTTTTTCACAATATGTTTATTTTCTAGTTTTCAAAAGAAGGTGCTGAGGTGGATGTATGAGGGTTTTTCAAAATATTCCTCAGCAAGAACGAAGGGCCACTTCTTAGAAATCTGAATGAGTTTTTCAAGTTTTATATCTTAATTCCTGTGCAGGTGAATGACTAATGCACTCCTATATACTCAAACAAGAACAACAACCACAATGTGAAACATGTCAAACACCTATTCATGGAATGTAGGTTTTTTGCTCACATCAGAAACTGTTATTTTAATGCAAACAATATGAAAGATATATTTGAAAATGTCAACATGGAGGACATTCTGCCCTTTTTGAGAGAAATAAAATTAAACCATAGAATATAGACATGAACTTAATCAATACCATACAACATGATCCCCAATGGTGCTAACACATTGTTAAAAGCAATTACTAAGAGGCGTAAATATGAATACACAACATATATATATATATATATATATATACATACATACATACATAACTCCTCCGCACGAGCAGGATGCGACACAAGGTCAATTTCTTAAGCGGAGTTCAACAGGTTTGAATTCAGAGTTTTCCTTCTCCTAGACTGGTTACCTAGCCATGGTTAAAGAACCCAGTCTGCCCTGCTATTTTACCCATAGCTGGAGGGAGATTAGGATTCATACCTTTCCCAAGGGTATTAGCGCTAAGTGAAATGCAATTAACACGCCCAGGATTTGAACACACAACATATATAACTTCCTAACTATTAGGCATGACATAATCCCAGACGGGTTGATATGCCGTTAAAATCAATAAACCAACCAACCAACCATGTGCAGGTGAGGCCTTTACAAGGCCAGTGTTTGCAATAAACCTAAAAATGGACAAAACAGAAACCCTAGATGCCATAAAAGTATCTTGGTGTGGCTTAGAACTTTTTGAACCACCTTAGTATATACATATACAGGTGTCCCAGATATCATAATGATTTATAACTTAAATTATGATCAAAATAAATAAAATTTTAGATATTTCCAATCCCTTCCTTTCTTTAGAGACACAATATTGTTAAACCAGTTTAGCAGTCTTTTTCAAAGCATAAAGACTAAATCTATTTTCCATTTTTCCAACAATAAAGCCACCTGCATTTTATTATCTCTCTCTCTCTCTCTCTCTCTCTCTCTCTCTCTCTCTCTCTCTCTCTCTCTCTCTCTCTCTGTGAAAGTAGCCATGTTTTAATCAAACTTGTTTTCCAGGATCAATAAAGATGTACATCTGTATTTATTCTCTTCTCTCTTCTTCTCTTTCCTCTTTCGTTTCTCTTTCCTCTTTCGTTTCTCTCTTTCCTCTTTCGTTTCTCTCTTTCTCTCTTTCGTTTCTCTCTTTCCTCTTTCTCTCTTTCCTCTTTTCTCTCTTTCGTTTCTCTCTTTTCTCTCTTTCGTTTACACAAAAATTTAAATATGAATGTACAATGAATGTAATTCCCTAAATTCTAGGCATAAAATAATCCTAGATGTGTTGACATGCCATTTCAACTATAACAAGCCTCATTTAACCTATAAACAATTTAGGTATAACATTGAACTGCATCCAGTGGTGAGGCTCTAGATCTGAGGATCTGTTTCCTCTTCATTGCCTATACTCTCAGAATAGTAGTACCTGTTAGTGTCCTATAGTGGTCAAATAGATCAGTTTGAAAATTATTAGTATTGGATAGGAATACTTGAAATTATATAATTGTGTGCAAATTATTAGTATTGGATAGGAATACTTGAAACGGTATAATATTTTTGTAATAAGAATAGTTACCTGAAGTTATAATTGTTTACAAAAAACTATTATCATTAGTTACTTGAAAGCAGATAATTGCTTGTTAAAGAAATGACTTAAACAATAAATAAGCCAAGGGTTAATATGCCAATTAGCTGACCTTAACCTGAGTGTATTGACTTTAATTCTCCTATTGTGACCAATGAGTTGCAAAGCAATTTTTTTTTTTTATAAATACAGCCAGAAAAAAAATTAAAATCATTTTGTAAGATTTCTAAGAAAGGGAATGTTTTACCTAATTTAAGCTACGGGGTTGCTATTTATGAAAATTTAAGATAGAAATACATTTCAAATTCTCTCCTCTCTCTCTCTCTCTCTCTCTCTCTCTCCCAGAGATACTAACCATAATGAGGAGGTAATCAATATATACATATAGGGGAAGAAATTGAGAAGCAAAATGTAAAGTAAGAGATTGGTCAGTTTTTGACTTAATTGCTAATTAAGATCAATTAGAACTAATTAAAATGGAATTTTTTTCAAACATGACTCAATCCTAAAAGTAAGGAATTATTTATTATATTTTTCGTGTCATTAAATTAAACAGTAAAAAAGTCTTTAGGAGACAAAAGTTGATTCGCTCAGCTTTTGTATAATAATAGATATCTTTGTTTTTCTTCATTATTTTTTTTTTTATTGTTTAATCTTTTTATATAAAGTCAGCACTCATTTATTTATTTTTTAATCTGCTTATATCCATGCAACAAACTAAAAATCTCATATTCACTAATGTCTGAGATATATTTTTGTGAAATTTACCTGTCATTTCTTTTGTACATTCAAATGAATTGCATATAAACTGACCATTCAATAATTAACTCCAAACTAATGTGGATATTTACCTCACATCCCACATATACAGGTGTGACACTAGGTCTTTTTAATGTGGGACCACCCACGAGCTGAGACTCAAGGGATGGTAGTTGCAAAAAATGCGTTTTATCCTGTCTGGCATTTCCCCTCAGGGGGTGGGGGCTCAGGCACTTTAACCCAGCCCAATCAAGGGGCAGGTGTTGCCTGGGGGATAGCCTCCTGGGATCAACACCGTTAATTAACAACACGGGTCATGTTACTGTGAACTCCAAACTAATGTCTTATGCCATTGCAGGAGAACAGAAGAGCATCCACCTAGGAATTGCAAGGTTCTGGGTTTGATACTGGCACATGGGTAGTACAGCTTAGGTTTATCTGATCTGGAAGCTGACGGTATGGTTGGCGCTCCACCTCAGCAAAAACAAACTCTTAGGGGATAGATGCCCTCACTGTTTGGCTGATACCAACAATAGGCTACTCTACCAACTTTATTTTACTTTTTTTTTTTACTGAGAAATATCCTCTGAAATGCTTCTTTTTTTTTTTTTTTTTTTTTTTTTGAGAGTGGGTTAATAATTTTGTTTCTCCTAATTTGAGCTTATTTTCATTGCAAGCTTTTTATATAATACTGAAATATCAATATTAAAAAAAACATCCATAATGTGTTATTTGTCAGAAATGCTTGCCTTAATTCCTGACCTTTGATAATCCCTTTCTTCCTGTATTTTAATGCACAAATTAATTGACAGAATTTGCTGAGACAGATTTTAGGTAAAAAATAAAGAATTGGAAAATTTGGCTGTTAAGTCATCAGATTCCTTTTTTTTTCTTTCTTGTTTTTTTTTTTTTTTTTAAATTTTCAATGTTAAAATAATGATTTTTCATTCATATCCATGAACAACTTTTACTTTGCAACAAGACTAAGAAACACCATAAGGAGGCTATTACAAATTCTTCTATCAGGTTCACCCATTTCAGAAATGCAGATAGGTACACATCCTGCGTCCCTGACTCACAAAAATCTAAAAGCACGTAGTAAAATCGTATACATGCATCCCAGTGTTTTTCTTTTTTCTTCCCTCACCATTACGAGTTAACTGTAAATACATTCTAATAGTTTCTTAGAAATGAATTACACAGGATAGGTTACAAGGTAGGAGTTAGACAGCTTTAGTTGGGACCCATAAATTTTCCCAGGTACTCACTAAAACAAATATGTGCATCCCAGGACACTAAATCAAAAAGCTATTTTTACTCTTGAGACATACATATGAAGTTAATAATTTGCACAAGTATATATATATTTACCAACCCCTCTGCACGAGCAGGATGTGACACAAGGTCAATTTCTTAAGCGGAGTTTAACAGGTTTGAATTCAGAGTTTTTCTTCTCCTAGACTGGTTACCTAGCCATGGTTAAAGAGCCCAGTCTGCCCTGCTATTTGCCCATAACTGGAGGGAGTATTGGATTCATATCTTTCCCAAGGGTATTAGCGGAATGTGAGATTCAAACAGCTTCATCCAGGAATTGAACTCGGGTCGACGAGTCCATTTCCCACGACTCTAACCATTAGACCACGCGCCTCCATAAAATTTGCACAAGTATAATCAACTTTTTTAATTATATTCTATTTACACAATAAACCTCCTGCGTGCGAGGTTTTTGGGATTGCTTGTGGTACTTCCTATTTGCATGATACACCATCTTTGACTTTCTATGGGACTCTGTGAATTCAGTGTATGGAGTCAACTGAACCTATCCTAGGTGAATGGTGCCACAAGACAAGAAGATGAACATGCTATGGAAGTTTTGACATCTGCTTTTATACATACTTTCAATATTTCTATGCAACTACACATATTTAAATTGTTAATGATAAAGTTTTGACTTGCTTGTTCATGATGTATGTATTTACTCAACCCTTCCACCAAAGGGCAAGATGTGACACAAGGTCAATTTTTAAGCAGTCTCTCTCTTTCTTTCTCTCTCTATATATATCTTTCTTTCTTCTCTCTCTCTCTCTCTCTCTCTCTCTCTCTCTCTCTCTCTCTCTCTCTCTCTCTTTCTTTTTCTCTCTCTCTCTCTCTTTCTTTCTTTTTCTCTCTTTCTTTCTTTCTTCTCTTTTTCTCTCTCTCTTTTCTCTCTCTTTCTTTATCTCTCTCTTCTTTATCTCTCTCTTTCTCTTTCTTTATCTGTCTCTTTCTTTCTCTCTCTCTTTCTTTTTCTCACTCTCTCTCTCTCTCTTTCTCTTTCTCACTCTCTCTCTCTCTCTCTTTCTCTTTCTCTCACTCTCTCTCTCTCTTTCTTTTTCTCACTCTCTCTCTCTCTTTCTTTCTTCTCTCTCTTCTCTCTTTTTCTCTCTTCTCTCTCTCTCTCTTCTTTTTTTCTCACTCTCTCTTTCTTTTTCTCTTTCTTTCTCACTCTCTCTTTCTTTTTCTTTTTTTCTCACTCTCTCTTTCTTTTTCACTGGTTTGAATTCAGAATTCTTTTCCTAGACTGATTTACCCATAGATTGGGGGAGAAGCGCTAGATTCATGCCTTTCTCAACCGATGAGATTACAAGTAGGATTTATTAGACAACTGAAAGATGCTTTGAAAGTAAAGGTTCTTGGTAAAGATTCAAAGCTGGTAATGGTGACTGGGCGGGGGGGGGGAATAGTATTTTGTAGATGAAAACTTTCTTTATTCAATGTTGTTATTGTGTTCTCTTTTTTTCTTTTTTTTTTTTTTTCACCCAAATAATAGGAGTCATTACTTTCAGAACACTTATCAAATAATTCTCTTTTTGACAGACAAAAAAAAAACAAAAAAACTCTTAAACTACTACACAAAAAATGTAAATATAAATATATAACAAAGTGGTGACTGGGGGGAGGAATAGTGTTTTTTAGCTGAAAACTTGATTTATTCAATGATGTTATTATGCTCTGTCTGTGTGTGTGTGTGTGTGTGTGTGTGTGTGTTGTTTGCTTTTTTTGGGGGGGGGTAAAAATTAATAGGAGGCATTAATTTCAGAACACTTATCAAATAACTCTTTTTACCAGACAAAAACACTCTACAAAAAAACAATTACACATATGGTGTTATTATGCTCACTGTGTGTGTGTGTGTGTGTGTGTGTGTGTGTGTGTGTGTGTGTTTGTTTGCTTTTTTTTGGGGGGGGTCAAAATAATAGGAGGCATTACTTTCAGAACACTTATCAAATAACTCTTTTTACCAGACAAAAACACTCTACAAAAAACAATTACACATATGGTGTTATTATGTTCACTCTGTGTGTGTGTGTGTGTGTGCGCATGCATGCGTTTTGTTTGGGTTTTTGGGGGGGGGTTCTTTTTGTTTTTGTTTTTTCTGTTTTTTTAAATCAATAGGAGGTATTACTTTCAGAGCTCTTATCAAATAACTCTTTTTACCAGACAAAAACACTCTACAAAAAAAAACAACTACACATATACATTGTATAGACTCTTATTCTTTGTGTGTGAGACTGGTTTTCAAGGATACAGGATTCAAGTTCAAACCTTGATAGAGGTTAATTAATGCTGTATACCACTAAACTGCAACTGATGGTAAAGTTTTGAAGATCTGGGGTAGGTGGAGTACCCTTTCATTGCCATTACTCCCAGATCCATAGAGTGATAGTACCTGTTAGGGTCTCATCTATGGGTCTAATAGATCTGTTTAAAAATTATTGATATTCGATAAGGCCGGGCGCAAAAAAAAAAAAAAAAAAAAAACTTTTAAGAAATAACTACTCAAAAAATGTAAATATGAACATGATTCCCTAACCTCTTGACATAAAATAACACTGTACAGGTTGGAATTCCATTAAAATTATTTAATCAATCTTTTTAATAGACTCCTCTTGTTTTCTTGATTGTCCTGTGTTTCAAATCTTACTTAAATCCGTAATCCAGGATTAATCTTCTTTTTTTTTAATGTTACCATAAAAAAACCTTTAAGTCTTTGGAATCTGGTTGTCTTGGAGAAACGCTAGATTCGACCAAACAGTAAACAGTCTATTAAAATCATATACAATGAACGACAAAGAGGTCTGTCATTTCTTGTCTCTCTCTTCTTCTTAGTAAACATCTTGACATGGATTTCACTGTTTTTCTTAAGCAGTTTTTTTTATCCTCTTATTATCCTATCTATGGTTACAAATCTTGACTTCCACTTGTTCTTGCAATTGTTCTGTCTTGATTGGTTCCAGGGCAATTATATGTCCTTGTTTATTTCTTGCAAACACCATCTGCTAGAACCACAGCAATCAGTGAATGAAGTTGAAGTAAGTGCACATTGGTAATTAGCAATATTAACATTGTCCTCTTTTTCTTTTTTTTTCTTTTTTTTTTTTTTTTTTTTATTCCACTCAAAGAATTGCTCGATTTTCAAATGGAAAAGGTCACACTCTTTGCATAGACAGACCCACATGTAAAAACAGTATAACTATATTACATCAAAGGACTATTGGATTTGTTACATTAAGGTTTACTTTTCTCTGTTGTCCATTAAGAAAGTGGGGTTTGTGGCCTACAGGTTTATTCATTACTCTTGCATAGCAATGGAAAATTGTAAATGTTGCTTGTGGATTAAGTTGCAGATGACATTTCACATCACAAACAGACTGAGACAATGATGACATCATAGTTATTTTGCTTAGCCTAGTTTAGATTGGGCACAAGGCCACAAGTATTAGGGAATAAACTCACTACTTGGTTGTAATGATCAACTTGCTAACCATTACGCAATGGTGAGATTACACCTAAGACCAATAGTTATTTGCTAAGCCTAGTTTAGATTGAGCACAAGGCCACAAGTATTGGGGCATAAATCTATTTTAAAAAAGTAGTCTATGCCCTTTATACTAGTGCTAGACCAATGAGATTGATTTTGCATCTGAGTTGGAGCACCTCACCTACCATCAGCTCCCCACTTCACAGTACAGATCCAAGCTGAGCTACTCATATGCTGAGTTGGAGAGGACAGGTATCGAACCTGGAACCTTGTGGTTCCTAGGCAGATGTTCTATCAACTGAGCTAAACTGACACTATTAAACTTACTACTATAATTAGTTATAATCTTGAAGACCACTTTGTATTACATCATAATGAGGTATCCCAGTAATATATCTTCATCAGTTCATGCTGATACCATGGATTCCCATGACTATCTCTGTCAGCACCAATTTCTATTGGTCACCATTCCTCGCAAATCTTCCACGGCATCTGCACAGAGTTGGCCTACACTGGTGTGTCCATGTGTAGGTGTTCACAGTAGAACATCACTAAACTATATCTGATAGTGAGGCTCCAGATCTGGAGAGTGTAGAGTACCTTTTAATTGCCATTACTCCCAGGTCCACTTTAACTCAAATTGGTAGTAGCTGTTAGGGTCCCATCTGTGGGTAAAATAGATCTGTTAGTAGATCATTTATATTAGATAAAAATACTTGATATCCTAGAAATGTGTGCAAAAAAAAATCATTAAACTAGACAAAAAATGTAAATGTAAACATACAATGTACGCAATTCCCTAATCTTTAGGCATAAAATAACCCCAGAGGAGTTGACATGCAATTAAAATCAATCAATCAATCAGCTGAAATAAAAATTTAAAAAATGGCCTTTTTCTATTAGTTAACAATATTGAATTTTCTGTAAAAATTAAATAAAAAATCAGATAATGAAAATATTAATCATGTGACATTGTGAATGAAAATGATATATCTACAGATAATTTTGCAGTCACCTTAAACACCTTTAATTAGCGATTTGTCTTAGTGCAGTTGACATACTGCATAAAAATTAAATGGCACTGCAGCCTGAATATATTAAGAGGGTGAGTCAAAAAGCAATGCCATTTTGTTTAGGACAGGTATAATTATCAACACAGGAAGATGTATCATACATCAAAATGAAGCTGGTCCACTGTGGATCACGTCCCTACTTCTCCGCATAGGTGCATCAAAAAGTAATGCCATTTGGTTTAGGACAGGTATAATTATCGACACAGGAAGATGTATCATATCAAAATGAAGCTGGTCCTCTGTGGATCACATCCCTATTCTCCACATAGGTGCATCAAAAAGTAATGCCAATTTGTTTAGGACAGGTATAATTATCAACACGGGAACATGTATCATACATCAAAATAACATTCCGTTTAAAAATTGACCTTGTGTCACATCCTGCTCATACAATGGGGTTGGTAAATACATACAGAGGAATGACTAAAAAAACAAAGACATTGTCATTTCATGTCATTTTTAAGATCCATTTGTCCTAAAACTGAGGTGAAGATAAAATAAATCTCTCCATTAGTCTCTTAGTTATTTTTCGAAGTGTATTGGTAGCTAAACCAATCTGAAATAATTTATAGTTTAACTTACTTGCCAAAATCAAAGTTTAACACAGGGATAGAGTTGCAATAGAAAGGGTTGAACTTTCTATCAAAAGCTTAGAAATTTTCCAGGGAGAACTTATACCAAGTACCTTGGGGAAAACCTCATAATTGTATTACATCAATACATGCAACTTCTGGCAAATTTCTTCTTTTTTTTAAAATCAGTAAAGGAGCAAGTTGGCACACATAATGTTGACTGCAGTAATACTTCATTTTTATAAGTAGTTAGAGTGTAGGAACACAGATAAGAGCACTTTATCACCTACAAGACAGTAATATGCCAATTAGCCTTATCCAAAAGATAATGAAAGTAGTAAAAAACAAAAAACTCCTTGATTATACATAGAACAGTAGTCTTATATATATATATTTATTATTATTATTATTATTATTATTATAATAATAATAATAATAATAATAATAATAATAATATTAATAGGAAGCTATGAAATCAATGGATGTTTTTTAAGAAAAAAAGGGAAGTGGTGACTTTTTAAAAAAATCTTTCTATTCATTTTAAAACCTACCTACTTATTCATTATTAGAATTATATTTATTAATCAGCAAATTTTCTTAATCAAGTTACATACATTAAAATCATGTACAAACTTTATAGTTAGTGTTTGTTTATTACGAAATGTTAAGTTAAGTTTCTACATAAAAGTTGTTTTTTAAAGTTATGTATTTTTAAGTTATGTCTAGTTTTTGGAAAAAGGCCAAGACTTTTAAAATTATATTATTGTTATTATTACACATCTACTTGTTACTGTATTTTTTTAATTTTTTAATTTCTATATAGAGAGATGTTTAGCATTAAAACATCGTTTCATTCATCTCTTGTTTGCTTGTTTGTCTTTCAAAATCAATATATATATATATATATATATATATATATAGAGAGAGAGAGAGAGAGAGAGAGAGAAATATGAGGAGATTAATTCGACAGTATGTGGAGAAAGGTAGACAAACACAGGATGTTGTAGAAAATGGATGTTTATTGTAGGTAGTGATGTCAACGATGCAACGTTTCAGTCTGTTAGACCTTCTTCAGGTCTTTAGGAATAGAGTTCTTGCTTCAGTGGTGAACATTTTCTTTCTAATGAATTAAGGAGGTCGTGAATAAGGGGGTGGTCGGCTGATGGTGTCAGAAGAGGTTGGAAGTGGATTTATATAAACTAAACACCTAACACCTGTGGCACTATCAGAATCCACTATGATACACTCCCTATTAGAGAAAAGGAAAATCTACCTCCAACCTCTACTGACACCATCAACCGACCACCCCTCCCCTTATTCACAACCTCCTAATTCATTAGAAAGAAAATGTTCACCACTGAAGCAAGAACTCTATTCCTAAAGTCCTGAAGAAGGTCTAACAGACTGAAACGTTGCATCATCGACATCACTACCTACAATAAACATCCATTTTCTACAACATCCCGTGTTTGTCTACCTTTCTCCATATATATATATATATATATATAGGGCCGGGTTTGCTCAGTCGGTAAGGCGTTCGGCTAGAAACCACAAATTTCCTAGTTCGATACCTGCCCTCGCCAACTCAGCGTATGAGTAGCACAGGGATCTGTGCGGTAAAGTAAGGAGCTGATGGTAGGTGTGGCGCTGCACCTCAGACGCTAAAATAATCTCCTTGGTCTAGCGCTAGTGAAAAGGGGATAGACTCCCTCGCTGCATGGCTGATACTGACATTAGGCCGACGACGACTTTACTTACTTATATATATATATATATATAATCCCCCCCCCCCCGAGATATTTAGTCATGAACATGAATAAATGTCATTAATTAGAATATGAAAAAGAAACTGGAAACCTTTTAACATTTCTGAAACAAAGACATCCAAACTTTTTTTTCCCCCTTTATTCTAGCAAGATATATTAAATTAAGGTTAATCAGTTGCAATCCTTTGCATGACATGTATATAACCTATGAAATCACTGGTAGAATTTATTTTTAAAATATGTCAACAGTTTCATTCACTTTAATAATTAAATATACAAGCTGTTGTAAAAAAGTAAGTCTTGTTATTTTAGAAGAGTGTGTGGCTTCTGAATGTTTCTCAAATATGAAGCAACACACTAGAATAACAAAACTTACAAACCACTGTTTTTTTTTTTTTTTGGTTGTTTTGTTCTTTTTTTTTTTTTTAAAGTTCTTTCCATATAAATTATTGCCCTGACAATGGTTTACTAAACAAACCAAAACATAATGTCGGCTCCTACATTAAAATATCATCCATCTGAACACCTTGTTTTTTCAATTTTTTATATACTTACATAGAATCTGATTCATTTCCATTTTCCCTGATTTCCAGTATGAGAGGAACCACGGGATCGGAGCAACGCTTCGAGTGCTCACTCGAACGAGCAGCGGTGCCAAGCTACCTCCACACGATAATGACTGAAAGCCTCTAAGCTGGAACCGTGACCGGTGTCGCCACAGTGTTACGAAAGGCGTCTCTTTTCGTTCCACTGGAGCCTGCCATAGCGATTGTCTGTTGCTAGTAGCGGCGGCTGTTGCGTTCGGCGGGGCAGTTCGCCGTCTCCATTGGGCGTGGCTTGTCATCGTTGCATCTGCGGCGGTGTGCGAACGGGCCAACCAACTTGACAGGCGGGATTTTGCCATCGCCGTCTTGTTTCGAACCCCTGTGGAGCGTGAGATGAGGGATCACTCATAGACCACTTGACCACTACGATAAAGGGAATGACTTACCAGGGGAAAAAAATATTGAGTTAATCCCAATATTGATGGTTAATACAAGTATTAACTGGATAAGTCAGTGTTATAACAAATATAAAGTGCTCAATACGTTAGTAGAGTGGAATTAGTATTACAGTGTGTATTGAAATAACTTACTCGAATTTCACCATAAGGATCTTCAGGGTTAATTCCAATGAATTAATCAAGACATTGATTAATTATAGCTAATTGCTAGGTACCACCAATTTTACCTTGTGAAATTTACCCCCCTATATTTAACACAATGAAACTTGCAGAAAAATTAATATTTTCTTGAAAAAAATGTTTCCATTCGAAAGAAAAAATATTAAAAAAACTCCTGATGATTTAAAAAAAAATTTTTCAGCTTACAGAAATAATGAAAATTATGATTGAAAAACAATGTTTTCATTTTTGCACTGTTAAATCAACTGAAATTTAACGTAGCTAAAAACAAGTTACGATAAGAGGTTTTTTAAAAAATTCTATGAAAAATCAATTAATTATCTGATTTTCACAAAAATTTCCATAAATGTTTACCATTGGATGTAAATAGATATGAAATAGATTTTTTCTAAAATATATTAGGGGAAATATTTTTTTTACAAGGTCTATCACCCACCCCCTATTTTATTTTATGAGATAAAATGACGCGTCAGAAAAATTTTGTACTTTTTTTCTATAAAGATAAGAGTCTGAATAACTATATCAATGAAATTGTATAATGTACCGAGCTGTAGTTTTTTTTAGGAAAAATTAATGAAATTGGAAATAAAAAGTGCAAAAAAATGTCATAATATTAATATTTGAAAACTTTTTTTTGCTTTTGTACATAAAGACATTTTTTTAACGTCAATTTCACTGCGAAATTTTAATATTAAAGTTTTTAAAGATTTTATTCATTTTAATAGTAAATTTTGGCCAAAAAAGTATGTCCATTACACCTAACCGTACGTAGATGCATAACCGTAAGAGGGTAATAATATGTATTTTTTTCTGTCTAAATTGCGGCCTGAAAATTACCCTTTCACATGTAATACGGATAGGTTTGTTTATTTTTTTAAGATAATGATGTAATTTTTCCCAATTGGATAATTTGATCTTTGAATTAACTGTTTTCTTTGTAATAACCCTGTACAATCTTTAATTGTGTTTTACGAAGATTTTTGATAAACAAAGTTCGGAAATATTTGTTTTCGTTTTATTCAAGATGGCCTAAACTGATCACGTGACCGAATTGGTCGTCCCTACTAATTGCGGAAGTGAATATTGCAATATTCACTTCCGCAATTAGCTGTAATTAATCAATGTGTTGATTAATTCATCGGAATTAACCCTGAAGATCCTTATAGGGAAACTCGAGTAGGTTATTTCAATACTCACTGTAATGCTATATAATATATATATATGCTTCTTTTATTAAAAATGACAAAGATTTGGTGTTTAGTTTTGTATTCAGCTTTTCTTTTTGGTGAATGAGATGTTGCAACTGTGCTTCTAGGCAGTTTAAAAACTATCCAAAGTGTAGTTCAAGTATGGCTACTTATGACCATCTTTAGTCATTTTTGAGGACATAGGTGCTTCTATGCTGTGAAGTACTAGATTGATTTTTTGTTCAAAGAATTTCTAGGTGAGCATGACTTCATGTATGAACACATAGATCATTGTTGCTTGTTTGGAAATTCTTGGTTTTGTTTTGTATTGTATTGTTTATGGGGGTATATATATATATATATATATATATATATATATATATATATATTTTTCCTCTTTTTTTTCTTTTTCTTTTTTTTTTTCTTTTTTTTTTTTTTTCTTTTTTGTTTGTTTGGTTCCTTTTTCTTTTATTTTTTCTTTGCTTTTTTTCAAGTCTTGATTTTATAGTAATGGGGAAAAAGTTATAGGTAAAAAAAAAATTTCTTAACTTTGATTTCTGGTTAAGAAATTTTCAGCTAAATGCCTATATGGTTAAAAATATAAAGATTTGGTTTAGCTAACTTTATGGATACAAAGTAAGGGTTCAGTTTAGCATTTTACTTATACAGTAAATCAAACCCCCATTAAAAATTTATATAGTTTAGGAAACTTTTCAAAGACTCATGCTAAAAACATACTACTGGTTCCCATTAGTAACCACTACCTGGTGTCGCTGGGGTAGAGGGATTTTTTAGAGTTAGTCCCGCAGATCCATTATTACTTAATCGTGAGTTGAATCCTCGTGGGACGCCCCATTTAAATCCTTATGTAAAAAAAATAGACCTTGCATTGATCCAGCTACTCTGAAAAGAAATGTTAATGTCTACTATCTAAAATATTAAATGAAAAAAAAAATCCCATGCTGTTATCATTAAAATTTTATTTTTTAATTATCTTCATGAATATAAATCAAATCTCTATTATTTTTGCACAAAAACCAAGCCCTGGTGATATTTAATGTGTATATATATTTACTTTGTCGTTAATTGTTTTATTTTCGAAGTTTCCTCCGGACATACATATACACACAACTATCCTTAATATATGTATAGATAGATGGTAAATTTGATGACCTTATTTTTAAATGTCCTTTAATTATACAATAAGACAGATGGATAAAACAGACATTTGCTGTATTATAGTAAAATAATATTCCACCCATTGTTCTTTTTTCTAAGATTACATTATTATCTTTCAGGTGTATTCATTGGATGATGTTACTTCACTAACACAGAAGAGCAATTGTTTACCTTTTGATTCTTTTCTGGTAAACATTATCACAAAGTCACTTCAGGTAAGTGTTTTATTTTTAATCTTATTGTTACTAGCATAAAAAAAAAATTTTAAAAACACCCGCTGGGTGGTGTAAAAATTTTTTTTTTTTAAATATTGCCTGAGAAATATTGCCTGGGAAAATTAAATAAATAAAATAAAACCTTTAATATTTTTAAAAGATTAATTGCTTACTTATAAAGCATCATATTCACTCCACTGAGATATTTGTTTTGTTTTATGACAGAAGTTTCGAAAAATTTCTGATTTAATTATTCAGATTTTTATCTTTAGAGAAAAATTTTAAAATCATACAAGTAAAATATATTTTCTTCAGATTTCATAAAAATTAATAAAGGGAAGTTGACCAAGGAAAAAAAATTTCCCCTTATATATTTTAGGAAAATCTATTTTAAGCATAAATTCATCTAAAGGAGAATAAGTATTGAAATTTTCATGAAAATTTGACAATTAATTTTTTTTTAGAATTTTAATATTTTTATGTAGTAATGATTCTGACTATAAATTAGATACTCATTGATAAACTTACTTGATTTCTTAAATGACTGTGACGTAAGCAGTGACATAGTTTAGGTTACAGACAAATAGAGACTGAATCTCTGTTATTAATAGATATCCCCACTTAATCTGCTGGGTATATAATCTAGGGGCTGGTATAGCTCAGTTGGTAGAGCTTCAGACTAGAAACCACAAGGTTTCAGGTTCGATACCGGCCCTCGCTCACTCAGCGTATGAGTAGCACAGGGATTTGTGCAGTAAAGTGAGGAGTTGATGGTAAGGGTGGCGCTCCACCTCAGACACCAGAAACAATCTCCTTCATCTAGAGCACTACTGAAAAGGGGATAGACTCCCTCACTAGCACAACTGTGAAAGTGAAAAGTGGATAGACTCCCTCGCTGTCTGTCTGATACTGACTTTAGGCCACCCCGACGACTTTACTTTTACCATATAATGAGAGAGGTGAATGATGATAGGTTTTTACTTTACTGCTTCTTACATGTTTGGTCGCCATCTTCCTTTTTCTGGTCTGATCCTTACGTTGGTGGGCTGGGTGTCTGCTCATTTCTTTGTTTGATAATTAATAAAGACTTTGTTGTTGTTTTTTTATTGACTTTATAGCAAAAACCCCAGCCCAAAAGGGTTTCTAACCGTGTGAATGAGAAGTCGGCATCTTCAGAGCGAGGGACCCCTGCGTCTGTCATTCTGACTATCGTCCAGCAACTACTGACTAAACCTAATTTCCTTTCACATGCCTTTCTTTTGGTGGGTTTGGGGGTGGGGGTCAAGTTAAAGTTATTACCTGCCAATCATAATTCTAACGGCTGACAGTAAGTTTCCATTTAATCCCTCCCCCGATTTTGAATCTTCAATGAACTTCAATTCAAAAATCAAACTACACTTCATACATAATTCATAGGCTACCAATGAATTATATTTCATTATCCAGCATAGCAGATCTCTCAAAAGATGTTACTTGATCCCAGCTGATAAAAGAAATGGACAAACACATATTCACAGTTCGTTGGTTCACATTTATTAATGTTTCAATAAATTAGACTGGCTATCTCAGTGAGTTTCTAAACCATCTTTCATAGAGATGAAGAAACTCCCTGCTTTTATCAAAGCCCTTTACTACCATCTAAAAAGGAAAAAAAAATATCTGCTCTGTCATACTGCTAAACAGCCACTGCTGAGCTCAAAATGCAAACTTTATCGGGTCTGTTTCTATTGAGGTGACCTCTAACCTCTCAATCAAATGCCTCTATACTTTTTCTGGTAGGATATTTGGTGGTAAAAAGACCTTACATAACATTTTGCTTTATTTAACTTCATTATTTTCTTTTTTTTTCTTTTTCTTTTTCTTTCTTTCTTTTTTCTTCTTTCTTTTTTCCTTTTTCCTTTCTTTTTCTTCTTTCTTTTTCTTTCTTTCTTTCTTTCTTTCTTTCTTTCTTTTTTCTTTCTTTCTTTCTTTCTTCTTTTTTTCCTTCTTTTTTTCTTTTTCTTTTTCTTTTTTTCTTTTTTCTTTTTTTTCTTTTTCTTTTTTTCTTTCTTTTTTTTTTTTTTCTTTTCTTTTTTTTCTTTCTTTTTCTTTTTTCCTTTCTTTTTTCCTTTCTTTTTTTTCTTTTCCTTTCTTTTTCTTTCTTTTTCCTTTCTTTTTTCTTTCTTTCCTTTCTTTTTCCTTTCTTTTTTCTTTTCTTTCTTTCTTTTTTCTTTCTTTTTTCTTTCTTTCCTCTTTTTGTCTTATTGATTACCTTTTTTCCTTTTCTAGTTTCAATCAGCAATCTTATTAGTATAATCATTTGTTTGCATTCAACCTTTTAATGGAATTTTTGTTTATTTAAAAAAACAACAACAAAAATCAACTAAATTTTAATTAATTATTCACAGAAAAAAATATTCTGTTTGTTCTTGAAACACTTCCTGATGAAACCTAAATAGCAGGTGATAGATGTCTAACTTTCAAAACAATGATGGAACTGAATCTGATATATTTTGATAAACATCTGTATAAAATATACTATTGTACTAATATTTTTACATTTTATTAAATGTATTTACCAACCCCTCCATGCGAGCAGGATGCAACACAAGGTCAATTTTTAAAGTTCAACAGGTTTGAATTTGGAGTTTTCCTTCTCTTAGGCCAGTTGCCTAACCAAGGTTAAAGAGCCCAGTATACCCTACTATTTATCCATAGCTGGAGGGAGTATAGTTAGATTCATACCTTTCCTAAGGGTATTAGCGCTATGTGAAATGCAGACAGCCTCATCCAGAATTTGAAATCGTCTCCCCATGTTCATTTTCTACAATAATAACCATTACCCCATGTGACTCCACATACTCTATACATTTCATTATAAACTATTGGTATGGCTTTTTAATAAGTTAGAGGTTGTAGAAATGAGAAAGAGACTGTTATACCAATCTTCCAAAATAAAGGTCTGCCTGCCTTGAAAAACAGCATTTTAAATTTTGGCTTTTACTTGAGCCCACACCCTGATGACACTGGTACCAGTGGTGGAAATACAGAATTATCCTGTCCTAGTGACATTGGTGGTGACATAGTTTCAGTTACATAGACACACATAGTCTCTATTATAATAAGTATATAATAAGATGAAATAAAACATAGCATTTAATATTATTTAGAATTATTACATTCAACTTATTAGAAACAGAGAGGGTATAATCAAACAATAGAACAGCTGTTCCTTATATGAAACATGATTTTCTAAAGCTGTAAACCTTTTTATTCATAGCTCTATCTCTAAAACAAAGGAGTTAGGTAAATACTTATTTTTCTATGTCAAGACATATTTTGCTTAAAAATTATATATATATATATATATATATAATATATAGCAGTTGCCATTAAATCCACCAAGCAAATAAGTATACAATCTTATTTACTTTGGGATTTTTTCACTAAAACTGATTAAAAAGTGCTCAATATGAAGAGCTAAATAGATGATTAAAACCAAATGGTTTAAAAACTACCTACTTAAATGTCTTGCGGTAGCGTGAATCTTTTGGGTATCCTGAAGATTCGTGCTACTGCAAGAAACTTAAGTTGGTAGTTTTTAAACCTTTCGATTTTGATTGTATGTGTGTGTATATATATATATATGAAAGAACAAAACTCAGACAAAAATGTGTAGTATATTTCGCTGGAATATTGAATTCAGCTTCTTCTGCTTTTATTGAATCATTAGGATCATACAAGTGTTTTATAGAAGAGGGAAGTAGGTAGGTGGGTAAGTTTTAAAACTTCCAGCAAAATATACTACACATTTTTGTCTGAGTTTTGTTCTTTCATTCCTTATTTTACCTCATTCTGTCGGATTCATTCCAATCCCCTTTTCCTCATATATGTACATATATAAATCAACCTCTCTGCATGAGTAGGATGCGACACAAGATCTATTTTTTAAACAGGGTTTAACAGGTTTGAATTCTGAGTTTTCCTTTTAGACTGGTTGCCTAACCAAGATTAAAGAGTCCTGTCTGCCCTACAAATTAATATCTAAAATTCAATCTAGACTTTAAGGGACAATAGAATAAGTAAAAGCTATAAGTAGAATTTTTTTTTCTTACATTTCTTCTATCAGTTTCTATTTGTCATAACCCCTCACTCACTCTCTCTCTCTCACTCTTTCTCTCTCTCACTCTTTCTCACTCACTCTCTCTCTCTCTCTCACTTTTACTTTCTCTCTCTCTCTCTTTTCATCTTGATATTCTGTATTTTGACACATTCTCTTTGTCTTCTTCCTTTAATTTTTTTCTTCTTCTCTCTCTCCCTCTGTGTCCCTTCTCAAAATAAGAATTCCAGAATTTCTTCTCTTTTTCTGAAACCTTTTTCTCGGAATACCAAGTTAATTGGCCAGCAAATAACAACAGTGAGCTGTGGCGCATCTTGCAACCATCACGTGATACGCATTCATCCTGGTGTTCTTTTTTTTTTAATTACACTGTTTAATTAAGCTCATCATTCAGTTTGCATCATTTGACTTGCAAACCAAATCTTTCTTTTTTTTTTCCCCCTCTTGTTGTTGGTTTGCACATTCACTGCATATTACTAGTTCTTCACACACACACACACACACACACACACTCAGTGACTTTATCAAACCTTCACACACACACACGCATGTACACACACATGCATGCACACATAGTGACTTTATCAAACCTTCATACACGTACGCATGCATAGTGCCTTTATTAAACCTTCATACACACACACATGCACGCACACACACACCACATAGTGACTTTATCAAATCTTCATACACACACACACACACACACACACGCACACATAGTGACATTATCAAACCTTCATACACACACACGTACACATAGTAACTTTATCAAACCTTCATACACACGCACGCACGCACTTACACATAGTAACTTATCAACCTTCATACACACGCACGCACGCACTTACACATAGTAACTTTATCAAACCTACACACACCACACACACACACACACACATAGTGACTTTATCAAACCTTCACACACACGCACGCACACATAGTAACTTTATCAAACCTACACACACACACACACATGCACGCACGCACGCACACACACATAGTGACTTTATCAAACCTTCACGCACACACACACACACGCACGCACACACACACACACATAGTGACTTTATCAAACCTTCACACGCGCACACACACACACACACACACACATAGTGACTTTATCAAACCTTCATACACACGCACGCACGCACTTACACATAGTAACTTTATCAAACCTTCACACACACACATAGTGACTTTATCAAAACTTCACACACACACACACATAGTGACTTTATCAAACCTTCATATACACGCACACACATGCACACACATGGAGTGACTTTATCAAACCTATTGATTATCTCCAACAGTTGCTTTACAACATGACATGAGAAACTCATCTATTATTGATGATTCTACAAGTGCATTCAACAAATACAGCTGTGCTTCATTTAACATTATTCCTAGTAATATCATTTCTTTTTAATGTTTGGGTGAAAAATGGAACAAATAAGAAATCTGCGATTAAGCGACAACAGATAATCTGGATTTACGCATCTGCATTGTATCTTGAACAATTTGGAGGGTTTCATTTTTAACCAGAGGGTGTTGCAGGATGTTAACGGATAATAATAATAATAATAATAATGGTGAAGGTGGTGCCGTTGGAATGGTCCCCCAAAGCTCTGGAAAAGAATTTAGGTTAATTGGAAATCAGAGGAAGAATTTAGGCCATCCAAACTACAGCACTGTTGGGATTGGCAAGAATACTCAGAAGAGTCATGAAGACCTGAGGAGACTTGCTGTCACTCAGCCTCCAGTGAACCACCGGCTACAGCAGGTGTGAAAACCTCATAATAATTTTCAGCTTTGTGGCTGAATGTTACCATCTGAGTACAGGTGAGCATTTTGTTGTGTTTTATGGCATATCAACCTCAGTGGGTCATTTGATGCTGACAAAGTTTTGAAATAAATTCATTCTTAATGAATACTCATTTTTTTTTTTTTTTTGATAAACACATTTTGTTCTATTTAACCCATAGATGGGACCCTAACAGGTACTACCACTCTATGTGTCAGAGTAGACCTGGGAGTAATGGTGATGAAGGGGTACTCCATATTCCCCAACCTCCAGAACTAGAACTTCACCATCAGATAGTTTAACATTATACCTAGGACAATAAGACCACTGCCTTCTGGCTCATATATGATAAAAAGGGTTGGGGCTTGCTGTAAGAGCAATAAGGTTCGGACAATCATATAGTTATTTCTAAGCTTAGCTTAGATGTGGCACAAGACCAGAAGTATAGAGTACCCAGTGAAATTCAAACTCACTAACAATGGTTTGTGAAGTGAGCTTGCAAACCATTACACCATGTGAAGTGAGGGACAATCATATAGGTGCTAGGGCTTGACATGATTCTCAAGATTGATGATTGACAAAAGATTTTCAAGACATTACAACAGTTTCAGCATCAGTGTTCCTAAAAAGAAACTCTCTGTTCTTTTTTATCAGCCATTACAAAAATCACCAAAAAGAAAAAAACAATAAAAATAACAAAATCACAAAACACAATTCTGTCAATCCAGAAACATGCCAGGTGGAACACTGGCTCAGGGTAACATTGACTCGTAACACCTAGTAGGACAATGTACAGCTGTATCCCCTTTGTGTGTGCAACACATTCAAATTTGTTTAGTGTGTGCGTATATATATATAGTTATATATATTTATATATATAAAGTGTGTGTATATATATATATATATATATATATATATATATATATATATATATATATTTACAAACCTCTCCACACTAGTAGAATTTGACACAAGGTCAATTTCTTAAGCGGAGTTTGACAGGTTTGAATTCAGAGTTTTCCTTCTCCTAGTTGCCTAATCAAGGTTAAAGAGCTTACTCTCTCTCCTACAATTTACCCATTGCTGGAGGGAGTATAGCTGGATTCATACCTTTCCCAAAAGTATTACCGCTATGTGAAATGCAAACAGCTTTGTCTAGGATTTGATCTCAGGTTGACGAGGCCATTTTCTACGACAATAACCATTACACTACAAACCTCCAAGTATATATATATATATATATATATATATATACATACACACACACACACCCAAAGCCTCCACACAAGGGTATTAATGTAAGTACTTGCACAATACAACATTGTTTAAATAGAAATGCGTTGTATGGAAACTGACCAAGAATGAACTCCAGTTCACAAACCACATCGCATTATTGCTTGGTTGAATTTTCCCAAAATGTTGTTGGACAAAGAAAATTGCTTTAGCTCAGTCGGTAGAGCGTTCGGCTAGAAACCACAAGGTTTCAGGTTCGATACCGGCCCTCGCCAACTCAGTGTATGAGTAGCACAGGGATCTGTGCGGTAAAGCAAGGAGCTGATGGTAGGTGTGGCGCTCCACCTCAGATGCCAAAACAATCTCCTTCGTCTAGCGCTAGTGAAAAGGGGATAGACTCCCTTGCTGATTGGCTGATACCGACTTTAGGCCGCCCCGACGACTTTACTTACTTACTATTGGAGCAATGAAAGAAAATTTGAGCTTTTTGGACATAATGATGCATAGAAGATTTGGTGCTGGAAAGGTGAGTCTATCCTCAAAACAAAAAAAACCCATAGTGCCAACATTAAAACATGGAGGTTGGTCGATAATGTTTTGTGTTTATTTTAGCTCAAGGGTGACTAGACAATTAATTGCAATAAGAGGAATAATGAAATCAGAAGACTATATCAGAATTCTCAATGAAAATCTACAACTATCAGCACAAAATCTTGATCTAGGTCAGCTATCTTACTTTTCCAGCAAGATAATGATCCCAAACACTCATCTAAATCCGTCACTGCATGGTTTCAGAAAAAGATTACAGTCACTACCATGGCTTCAATGAGTCTTGACTTGAATCCTGTTGAAAATCTATGGCAAGAATTGAAAGTTCAAATAAATTTTTCAGTTACCAAAAAAGTTCAGGAATTAGAATGAAGAATGAAAGAAAATCCCAGAAAAGACTTGTTCAGATCACATCAAAAACTTTAGAAAACAATTGCAGCAAGTTATAAAGATTAGTGGCCATGTTATTGACTATTGATATTGTGAAAAATTGTTAAATTTTTTCAATATTTCATACTGTACGAATGATTTTGTCTTTTCCTCTTTTGTTTGTTTTTCTTCTCATATTTAGTAAATTTAGCCTATCATTCTAAAAATTGAGTTTTATATTCTGATATATCCGGGTAAGGAATATATTAGTAGAATTTGTAGTGAGGTACACTTGCAGGTAAGTATGAAGCTGGTGCATCGTAGTAGTAGTAATAATAGTAGGCGTAGTAATAGTAGTAGGCAATTGTGCCTCTACATTGTTCAGTATTTATGGTGGACACTAACCAATCAGATTATTGTGAGGTGGGTACCTAGGTATATGCATATTCATTACATCATACTCCTTTTTTTTGTACTTAATAACATATAAAAAGCCGGGCATCATAAGTGTATAAATTCTAAGAAATGGATCAAAATATCCAATATTCATGGGTGCACTAATAATTTTATCGTTGACTGTATAAAAAAAAAAGAAAAAGAAGATTTAGCATTAGATAACTTACAAATACCAACCAACCAACCAACAACTTAAATAGAAGCATCAGTAGTATCATGGACTGCTGTTACAGCAAGAAGCAAATGGGTTCACAAGTCATTTAGTGTATATCCTGATTGTGCCACCTCATATCTCCCTGGGGGCAGTTATGATGGGGCATAATACTTATCAGCACTGTAAATAAAATCTGAATCGAGCTTGAATTATGTCTGAGCTTTTTTTTGTGTTTACATTTTACTAATGTCCTTTGGGAAGGTATAAATTTACTTCTGATGCTGTGTCTCAGTTCCCAGGGTCTCATTACATTATTAGTATGAGCAATCCCCCCCCTCTCTCTTTCTCTCTCTCTCTCTCTCTTCTCTCTCCCTCTGCCTGATTAGAAGTAGCACATTAAGGTGTTAAAAACTTCATTAGTAGTAGCAGCAAAGAACTTGCTTGTTGGTAACAGCTGTCTCACTCAATCACTTGAGCACAAATTATCACCCATAAATAAGTACAACCCTACAAGTTTTTTTTTGTTTTTTGTTTTTTGGTGGGGGGTTATAAATTCCCTTTTTGTTTCTCAATCAAAAATACCATTTCTTGTTATATATGAAACAATGAAAATGGATATTATTAGGTTTATTCATTACCAATTATTATTATATACTGTTCATTACCAAACTCTCTATAGCATTTGAAAGTAAAAGTATGACAATGAAAATGGATATTATTAGGTATTATTCATTACCAAACTCTCTATAGCATTTGAAAGTAAAAGTATGACACAATGAAAATGGATATTATTAGGTATTATTCATCATCAAACTCTCTATAGCATTTGAAAGTAAAAGTATGACACAATGAAAATGGATATTATTAGGTATTATTCATTACCAAACTCTCTATAGCATTTGAAAGTAAAAGTATGACACAATGAAAATGTATATTATTAGGTATTATTCATCACCAAACTCTCTATAGCATTTGAAAGTAAAAGTATGACACAATGAAAATGGATATTATTAGGTATTATTCATCATCAAACTCTCTATAGCATTTGAAAGTAAAAGTATGACACAATGAAAATGGATATTATTAGGTATTATTCATTACCAAACTCTCTACAGCATTAAAACTCTGTGTAACACCCTCAGCAGGCCTTAATGCATACCTTTGCACATTCGCTGCAACTTTTCATCTTACAATTACTGGTTCTATTTTTCTCTGGCCGTATTCTCATGTCATCTGCTAGCTAACTTTAGGACCTCTACCTGTTGTGTCCGTGACTCTGTGCCGAAAAAGGTGAACAAAACAATCAACAAAGAAAGAGAAGAAAAAACAAAACAAGAACAAGTCAGGTGAACATCAAAAATGACAAGAGCGATGGTGTATACGCGCATTCATTCTTCTCCAGTCCTTCTTCCAATCTTCTACTCTGTACTGTCGAGATGGGAGGGGGGAACACCCTCCTCCCTGTTCTTTTAAGGACTTCTGCTAAAGTTAACTTAACTCTCCAAGGGTGCTCAGTTCTAACTACAGGGCTCCAATTTTGGCTGAATATATGTAAAATTCCATACCACACATCCCCACAGACCCGACTACCCTTTGCTCAGCACTTAATTTCATCCCAGATATTTTGTCTCTGAACTCTCTTAAAATCAAAACACTAATAATCCTAGTACAATAAATAAGCAAAGCCTACATAATTAAATGCTTAATTTGAATAAAATAAATAAATAACAAATAAACAGAAATAAATCATCCCAGACTTTTGTCTCCGATTTCTATTTTTACATTCGTATATCAGATATCTTTTTATCTCTTTTTATTTATTTGGTTTTTGTTTTGACTATGTGCTTCCTTAACCATAATGTCACACACCAAATCTGACCCAAAACCAGACATTTTATCTTTTCTAATTTTACACCTTAGTTAATGGTCCAACTGACCTGCCATTGACACTCATACACACATACCCTTATTGATACATATAATATATATATATACATATATATATATTTATAAAATGGATAAAAGTAACCTACTCGAGTTTCATCGCCTGAATCGTCAGGGTTACATCCGCTGAATTAATCGAGTTTTCGATTAATGTCAGTTGGTACCATGTATGACCGTTGAAATGGGAAAAAAATAAAACCCATTTCAATGGTCATACATGGTACCAACTGACAATAATCGAAAACTCGATTAATTCAGTGGATGTAACCCTGACGATTCAGGCGATGAAACTCGAGTAGGTTACTTTTATCCATTTTATAAATAAATTTTGCTCTACATTGTATTGAGCCCTTTGTATTTGTTTTTTCTCGGTTTTAACCCCTGGATACTGTGCGCTTCCAACGATCGTACTCGTACCCACTGGTAAGCCACTACTCATACATTAACGCATATATATATATATATATATATATATATATATATACACACACACACACACCTATGATCCACACTGGATACACATATATGTACCGATATGTGGCTAGTCTCCAACTACATATTCATATAACTAACTATACAGTTATATATACACACACTTGCTTGCACCAAATTTGCATTTGTGCAGCAATGCATATTGTCACATCTGTAACCAAAAATAAAATTGCATGAATATATATATATAAAGGCTTTTGCATTTCCCATAGCACTAATACCCTTAGGAAAGGTATGAATCCAACTATTCTCCCTCTAGCTATGGGTAAATAGTATGGCAGATGGCCCTTTAACCTTGGTTAGGCAACCAGTCTAGACGGACAATTCCAAACCCATTAAACTCCACCTAAGAAATTGACCTTGTTTCACATCCTGCTTGTGCACAGCGATTGGTTTAACTGTTCATAGTTGCTAGAGCATCCACCTAGGAATCACAGGGTTCTGGGTTCAATACTGGCCTTTGCTAACTCAGTGCAGGAGTAGCACAGCTTTGGTAATCTGAGTTGTGCAGTAAAGAGGGGAGCTCACAGTATGTGTGGCGCCCTACCTCAGTAAAACAATCTCCTTAGTCTAGCACTAGTGAAAAGAGGATCGACCCCCTCACTGTCTGGCTAATACCAACAATAGGTCACTCCACCAACTTATTTTACTTACATATTCATATTTTAAAATCCTGGTATATTCGGTTATGAAGGAAATGTTTCATTAAAAAAAATTGGGTACTATAAACAAAATTGCGTCCCAGCTTCCTGCCTTAAAAATGCTAGGCGGTGATAGCTGAAAAAACAACCCGTGCTACAAATGTTTTTATTATAATATAAAAGAATATCTAAATATTCAGATTTTTTTATTCATGTTTGTTTAATGCCTTGTTTTAGTTAAGATAAAAAAGAATATCTAGATATTTTTATTTTTTTTATTTGTAATTGATTGTTGGAAATAAATATATTAAAATAAAATAAAAATACCAAAAAAAAAATGTTTTGAGTTTTTATTTGTAATTGATTGACGAAAAAAAGAAATTAAAATAAAATGAAAATACCAAAAAAAATATTTTTTAGTGGATTGAAAACGTTTTTATCGACAAATTATTATTTTTTTTTTTTTTTTTTAGTGTTTTGAAGGCATTAAAAGTAAGCCATATTTTTATCGACAAGTAAATGTAAATATTTATCCCACCCCCCAAAAAAATATTTTTAAAATGGAAGGGTTAAGATATTTACATTTACTTGTTAAAAAAAGACTGGAGGTGTTAAAATATCGGGTTTTTTTTTCAGTAGGCACCACTTCAGCTAGGGCCTTCATTCGTAGAGCAGGTTGTTTTTTCAGCTATCACCGCCTAGCGTTTTTTAAGGCAAGAGGCCGGGACACAATTTTGAGAATAGCACCAAAAATTGTTAGGAGTGTATTTATTTATGAGAGATATTGTATATTTAACCAAATTGAAGAGATCTTATAAGACAACAATAAAAATATCAATAAAAACTGTTAATAAAAACTTTGTAGTTTTTAATGAAACATGCTTAAGAGAAAGACTGCTACCTAAATATACCTTATAGGATAGGGACATCAATTGAGATGCTCATAATGTAATGGTTATTATCATAGGAAATGGACATAGCAAACTAAGTTCAAATCCTAGGCTTGTATCTCATATAGTACTAATAGCCTATGGAAAGATAGGTATTTATCCAAACTGTTTTTATCAAAATATAAAGGAATATCTAAATATTCAGATTTTTTTTTATTTATGTTTGTTTAATGTCTTGTTTTAGTTAATATAAAAAAGAATATCTAAATATTTTGATTTTTTTTTATTTGTAATTGATTGTTGGAAATAAATATATCAAAATAAAATAAAAATATTAAAAAAAATGTTTTGATTTTTTTTAACAAAGATGGTTGCTACAATAAAACAATGGACAAACTGAAGTGCTTGATGTAATAATAATTCTGCATGCCAAGAACAAAACAAAAAACAATGGAAATTCGCTGTGTTTGGCAAAGTCGTACAATACATCTTGTAGATACATACAGGTCGTCAGTGATACACTATCATCATCGACGATTACGGGTTCCCCCAACTTTAATCCGGTATCTTCACGCTGCCACCCTGTAAGCTACGTGCTGCTAGTATTGACATTTTGCTTCAAATAAACTTCACAAGAATTCAAACTCTTAAATAGGGAAACCACAGTCAGTATGAGCCAATGAAAAGTCCACCACACCCTTCCACAACTATATAATGAAATCAAATATTCATCCCAGTTTCAGTCTAATTTACTCTTTACGGATTCTGCTTGTCGTAAGTTTGCCCCCTTCTATGAATTTAATTGATTTTATCTCTTCTATTTTTAAATCTATTTTTAACATTTTCCTATGAAAATGAGTAGGAAGCGGGTATTGGTTTGGTGTAGTGAATTCACAGAAGGGTGTACAAATCTGCAGGATGAGCCTCATCAACAACAGAAAAAAAAACTTTAGGTGTATTAATTCAAGAATGTTGAAGGGTGGATCTCATGATGTAATGGTTGAGTGTTCAAACTCCAGTCACACTATTATGTTTACTTTTGATGAACTAATACTCTTGGGAAAGGTATTGAACCCTTTTACAATGAAGCATTTTCTTTATTTCTGAATCATTCAGAAAACAAACAAAAAAGATCTGATGCTGAGGCTACAGATATGGAGAATGTAGAGTACCCCTTCATTGCCATTACTCCCAGGTCTACTCTGATTTGGAGTAGTAGTACCTGTTAGGGTCCTATTTATGCGTCAACTAGATCTGGTTGCAAATTATTTGTATTAATACTTGATATCATATAACTGTGCAAAAAAATAAAGCTCATAAGAAACTATATAAAGAATGTGAATATAAATGTACACAATTCCCTCACTTCTAGGCATAAAATAACTTCAGACAGGTTGACATGCCATTAAAACCAATCAAAATGATCACTGATTGAATTAAAAGAGAGGCAGTTTCAACCTTTATTTGGTCTTTTCATATTAGGACATTTCACTCATGCAACTATGTATAAGCTCTTCCTTATTATCCCATGTCATAATTGTATTCGCTTCTGTTACGTTTGCCCAAGCAATAAAATATTATTATTATTATTTCATTGGCAATTTTTCTTATATTTATTCTGTACAAGGAAGTGATATTCAACCAATCATCTTTCTTCTACACTATCAAATACAGTATCTCTGATAAGGAAGTCCTTTGAGATAATTGAAAAAAAAGTAAAACACTGATATCAGTTTCACTCCCATAAAGAAAAAACAGATTCTTAGAACTATAAATTCAATCTATAAAAAGGACATTAAATTTAACAAAACAAAGAGAAAAAAATTATTTACCCTATGGGTAGGATTTGACAGAAGGTCATTAGTGTGATGATCGAACTCACCTTTCACTAGTAATGGATCTGCAAGACTAGCTTGCTAACCATTGCACCATGATGGGACACCCTAGCATAGGTATTTATACAACCTTTTCGCCATGGGTCGGATGTGACACAAGGTCACAAGTATGGAGCATTCAGTGAGGATTGAACTCACTATTCAGTAGTAATGGCACAGCTGCAAGACTAGCTTGCTAACCATTACACCATGGCGGGTTACCCATTGTGACAAAAAAAAATGAGAGCAGCGTATTCAGACGAATTTAAAGGTTTATTTTCCAGGCTTCCTGCCAGGTCGGATAAGCATAAAGCCATTTTTACATGGGAAACCACACACAAGGTTACACGATGACCCGTGCAAAAAATGTTAGCTCCCGTCAGCTTTTCATTTTTCGGGCACTTCAGACACCAGGCAATAAACTGGCCCTGCCCCTTTTAGGTAAAGAACTAGAGATCGAAAGAATACTGGCTCTGAAATACATCTGAGGCATAGCGATCCATACTAAGAATTGCCTTACTGTTATGTTTTTACATACAGATAAAATACGGAACACTGAATGAAAATGCAAGACCATGTTAGAAATTAAAAAGGTCTTATTTAACACAGGGTAGAGAATGCTTTTACCCTAAAAATGACTTAATTGGCTCAATCATGCTGTGCAAGTGTGTCCACTCAGTACAAACCCCAATCCAAAAGTGTCATGGGGAAAACCCCACTTCCGGGTTCCCATCAGCCCACTACTGATCAAGGGGAGCAACTCTGTTTTCGTTATGTCTGAACCTAACACTTACCAAGGCTAAAGAACCCAATCTTTCTTACTATTTAACCATAGATGTCTGAAGAATAGAATGATTCATGCCTTTCTATTGGGCATTAGTGCAAAGTGAAACACAAGCAGACTTGTCTAGGATTTCATTTCCAACAATGATAACCATTACGTTAAGTGCGCCTCCCATTTATTGATTAAATAAATGTATTTGAAATATGGCATCACTCTGGGGACTTGACTTGAGTTTAATTCATTCCTCTCATAACTCAATTTCCTTGTATATCAAATCAATTTTCCCCATTGAAATAAACTGAAATGCCATTAATCCATTTCAGTCCCCTCCTCCAAATCACCCTCATTATTTTTTTTTGTGTAATTCTTATTTATTTATCGTAATTTGTTTAGAAATTTATTTATAGAAATTTGTCGTAATTCTTGTTTAGATATGAAGATGGATATATCTATCTATCTATCTATCTCAATATTTTCCATTTTTTACTTTGTTTATATATATCTATCCACCCATCTCCATTTGTTCATATATAAAAAAGAGAAGCCCCCCCCCCCTCTAAAATACATTTAACGCCCTAAGTTGGTTGTTTTCTTTCAAGTAACACGGCCGAGATGACATAACTGGGGACGTTATTTTAATAGTCACCGGGTAGCAATTTCTGAGGCAGGAGACTGGGACGCACTTCCTCATAAATTACCTTATTTTCTTACATTTTTAAAAAATAAGGAACATATCAATATAATGTATAAAAACAATAAAATAGAGTGTAATGAATTATGTGCTCTAATAAGTTTTAAAGTTTTTTTTTTTTATAAATAATATTTTTCTTAGGTGTAATATATTTTGAAACTTAGATGTTTTTGTGAATTTATTAACTTAAGCATATCTGAAGCTCACTCATACCTCAAATTTTAGCTCTCAACACAAAGCCAAAAATCAACCGATTGACAGCTTATAACTCAGAAAACTTGTAAGTTGGTGCTCTTGTAAATCAAGGTACTACTGTACATTACAAATTGAAATCACCAAATCCAGTTGAAATTCTAAATATGACTAATAATAATTTTTATAGTAATGCCTTTGAAAAAGTCATGGATCCTCTTTCCCTTGCAATATGTCTGATTGCCAGTCGTCTTTATGTTGGTCTTTTCGTATGTTTTAAGTGGGTTTATCTGACTCATTAGGTTTATCTTTATATATATATATATATATATATATATAGATATACCAACCCTCTCCGCACGATACAGAATGACTCATTAGGTTTATCTTTATATAGATATATAGATATATATATAGAGAGATATACCAACCCTCTCCGCACAATACAGAATGTGAAACAAGGTCAATTTTAAGCGAAATTTTATAGGTTTGGATTCAGACTGGTTGCCATACGTAGTCTTCTTAACTATTTACCCATAGCTAGAAAAAGAATAATTCAATACGCACCTTTCCCAAGTGTATTAGCGCTATTGGAAATACAAACAACCTCGTCCAAGATTTAAACTTCTATCAATTTTTTTTTCTTCATAATTACTACCTCTGGCCATAGCAGCAAATCATGGCTCTATTTTAAGTCATAACAGATGTGGGTTTAAACATTTTTGTATGTTTTGTCCAAGTTGCTAGTGAAAACAAAAAGCAAAGGAAAGTGGGGAAGAACTGGACGGATAAACACAGTTTATTCACTGCTTAATTTTGATGTCTCTGCCACTTTACATGTTATAGCATATTACAAACAGTGGAACCTGTTAGATGAATTTGGATTATGGCCAATATAAATATAGATAATGGGATATCTATAATGCATCATTAATACCAATGGCTATCAATAACCAATATATCAACTGAGATTTAGTTTGAACTGAGACATGTCAAAAGAAATCTATCTATAAATTGCAAGTATGAGGATGAGTCAAAAAGTTATGCCATTTTGTTTAGGACAGGTATAATTACCAACACAGGAACATATATCCTACATCAAAATGAAGCTGGTTCTCAGTGGATCACATCCCTACTTCTCCACATAGTCACCATTTCTCTCAATAGGAATGTTCCACCTTCGAATGAGAGCATGTATCCCTGCCCTGTAAAATTCTGTTGACTGTTCTTTGAGCCACTTCTTCACTACAGATTTCACTTCTTTGTCACTGGAATAATGTCTGTTTCTCAAACCCTCTTTCATGGGGATGAAGAGATGATAATCTGAAAGCGCTAAATCTGGTGAGTATGGAGAATGAGGTAAAGTTGTCCACCCAAATGAGGTGAATTTCTTCCTTGTCTTAATGCTTGTGTGTTACTGAACATTGTTATGCAGAAGGAGAACATTGTCGATTGGCAAATTGGGTTTTACTCGTTGGATTCTTGCTCTGAGCCTCATTAGAGTCTCAATGTAGGTCTTAGTTTTATAAAAAAGAAACTTCACATGAAATTTAAAATTTTCAAATGAAAATGGCATTACTTTTTGACTCGCCTTCGTAAATTAACATTGGCACATTTTTATAAAAAAAATAAACCTGATTCAACCTGTGTATAGGGTGTATTGAAAAGTTCATAGTCTGATGGCTTTTGTGCAAAACTGATGGAAGAAGCGCGTGGACCACAATGGGAACTATTTGTATTATTTTTATTTTTTGGACTGTTGTCCTTATCTTTATAGTTATATACACAATGTTTTTCGGCCAATATGCTCTCTTGCTTTCAGGTGTTCTTTTCAAACGCAGAAACCTTCATGTCATAATTGGGAGCCTATGCGAAACTTCAAACTGAACCCTTTATTTAATATATTTACTACAAGTGAAAAAAACAATTGTACTTGGTCATTGTTAATGGAATGAGAACTATCTTCCCCAATGGATTAAATAAAGGGTTTTGTTCAAAGTTCTGTGAAAGATCCTGATTACGACACGAAGACTCCCAAGTTTGATAAGAAACATCTGAAGATGACCAGAGGGCACATCAGCTGAAACATTATGTATATGACAATAAAGATGAGGACAACAGTCAAAAAAATCTAAATGATACAAATTATCAAGCCTTATCTCAAAAATTCAAATAAGGAGGAAAAATGTTAAAAAAAAGGGGCCATTTTAGCTCGGTCGGTAGAGCACTCACCTAGGAATTGCTAGGTTTTGGGTTTGATACCAGTCCCCTGCAAACTCAGTTCAGATTTTTTTTTAATCTAATCTAGTCTTTTTGATTATTGGTCCCCATATTGTATTCATCTCTATACTTGGTCTACTTAATGGCCAGGGTTGTCAGATTTCTGCTAAGTGCTAACAACGTAAAACACCATTGTAATTACCTACTGTGTCACTGGTAGAGTGAGCCAGGCCCCTGGGGAATCCCCGTGAATGGCTGAAAATTGATATGTCATGTTGAAAGAGGGCTAAATTTGAACCTTTTCCCTTAGATACCCGGATGTGTCACGATGGCAACTAATTGCGTCATCTCCTAATGGTCATTCTGCAGGCAAGGGCAGGTAATCCAACAATATGTCCCCTCCCCAGATTGAGAACAATCTTTACCCTATTATGGATTTCTGATCTTGTAAATCATTCCTACTATGTAGTATATTTGTGTCCACAGGGTTATCCACACATGTGGTTCTGTGTCAGAATTAAACTGTGGTGTACTGGTTAGCAAGCTAGACTAACAAACTATTACTAGTTAGTTCCATTGGATGCTCCATACTTCCATCCTTGTGCCACAACTAAGCAAGGCTTAGTAAATAACTAGTAGTAAATCATCGTTTTGAAATTTTTAACAAATACACTAGGCATGACTTCTATGAATTTTAAGATTATATATAGTAGTAGTAAGTATTTTCCCACCTCCGATAAGGCTGGATTATGTAGTGTAATGTCTTCGGGAATTAAAAATTAAAACGGCAATCAGATGACCCCGGAAATAGATTTAAAAATAAAAACGGAAGTTCAGGATTTTGACCGGAAATGGATGTGATCCCAGGACAAGAAACGAAAGAAGAAAATCAGTCTTTTTTCAGCCAGGCTTTGTGGGAGGCAGACTGGGCTTTCCCCATTGTCCCTATGGGTTTCATATAGTAGTAGCAAACATGATTTATGACAGAGTAATTTGACCGTACCCTCTCTCCCTTTCTCTCTATCTTTCCTTCTATCTGAAAAAGAACCCACAAGCCCAGAAATAAATAAACAGCCCCTTGTAACTATACAACTTGTGTGTGTTGTTTCTGAACTAACGACGACTACAACTACTAAACAACTACTACAACAACTCGAACTTGGCTCTATGCAACATATATCATTCTGGTATAATTAATACAAGGTCTTTTTAACATGGGGAGCCACTCACAAGCCAAAGCTCATACAGTGGCCAGTGTAAAAATTACATGTATCCCCTTGGCATTCATCTTTTGAGGCACCTCAAGCACTGGGCAATGAGCCCAGCCCACCCCTTTATATATACAGCTCTATCGCTGATATTGAGCACTCTACTGATAATACTGCAAAAAGCCTTGGTTCACCACTAACTCACCAAGTGATCTAGTGATAACCATATACTATTGCAATATTATATATATATATATATATAGAGAGACCTGATTGATGTAGGTTTTTGATGGTCAGTCTATACTGGTGTCTATACTGGAGGTGTGTGGTCAAATGGTTAGAGTCATAGGAAATGGACCCGACAACCCAAGTTCAATTCCTGGACGAAGCT
Organism: Doryteuthis pealeii; assembly: GCA_023376005.1. NCBI lineage: Eukaryota > Metazoa > Mollusca > Cephalopoda > Myopsida > Loliginidae > Doryteuthis > Doryteuthis pealeii. Next base: position 53,196,342 of record CM042150.1, read on the forward strand.
GTTGGCATTTCACATGGCGCTAATACCCTTGGGAAAGGTATGAATCCAATTCTCCCTCCAGCTATTAGTAAATAGCAGGGCAGACTGGGCTTTTTAACCATGGCTAGGTAACCAGTCTAGGAGAAGGAAAACTCTGAATTCAAACCTGTTAAACTCTGCTTGAGAAATTGACCTTGTGTCGCATCCTGCTCGTGCGGAGGTGTTGGTAAATATATATACTGGTGTGTCCATGTGTAGGTGTCCACAAGAGAACATCACTTATGAGTTTGTCATTGCTTAGAATAATAAAAATGTTTCTTTTCCCCCCCTAATTTTATTATTTTTTTAATGTATATGGGTGTGTATGTTTACTAACTATTACTGCCTCATTCATTATCTGTTTGACAGATTTAGTATTTACTCATTGTGCTTATCTATTTAGCATATCATTGCATTTCCTTATTTTCAATGCTGACCTCAAAAGTTGATTTTTGGATGTAGACCTTTCTCTATCTAATTTACCTACCACTTTGGGAATTTCTAGTATACTTTAAAAATAATTTAAAAATTGTGGGTTTTTTGCTATACCAAAATAAAATTGGATTTGAAATCTGATTAGCCCATAGTGAATTGGTATTTACCCAACCTGCCATGAGTAGGATGTGACACAAGGTTGCAAGTATAGGGCATTCAGCAAGGATTAAACTCTCTATTCAGTAGTAATGGCTCTGCAAGACTACCTTGTTAACCATTACACTACGATGGAATGTCCTAAGTAGGTATTTACCCAACCCATGATGGTTAGGATGTGACACAAGGTTACAAGTATGGGGCACCCACAGCAAGGATCAAACTCTCTATTCAGTAGTAATGGCTCTGTGAGACTACCTTGTTAACCATTACACCATGATGGAAATGACCTAAGTAGGTATTTACCCAACCTGTTCGCCATAGTTAGGATGTGACACAAGGTTGCAAGTATGGGGCATCCACAGCAAGGATTAAACTCTCTATTCAGTAGTAATGGCTCTGTGAGACTAGCTTGCTAACTATTACACCACGATGAGACGCCCTTGTCTATCATAAGAATGCATGCCAAACTGTGTGACAATAATCAATATATAAATGGGAAAATATTTCTTTCTTTTCACTTCTTTTCTTTTCTCTTTTTCACTTCTTTTCTCTTTTTCACTTCTTTTCTCTTTTTCCTTTTCACTTCTCTTTTCTCTTCTTTCTCTTCTTTTCTCTTTCTTCTTTTCTTCTTCTTTTCTTTTTTCTTTTTTCTTTTTTCACTTCTTTTCTTTTTTCACTTCTTTTCTTTTTTCACTTCTTTTCTTTTTTCACTTCTTTCTCTTTTCACTTCTTTTCTCTTTTTCCTTTTCACTTCTCTTTTCTCTTCTTTTCTCTTTTCACTTTTCTTTTTTCACTTCTTTTTTCTTTTGACTTCTCTTCATCATCTTTCACTTTCTTTTCTTTTCTCTTTACACTTCACTTTTCTATTCACTTCTCCTTTCACTACTTTTTTTTACTTTTCTTTTTTTTTTTTTTTTACTTCTCTTTTCTTTGCTTCTCTTTTTCCCCTACCATTTTTTTAAAAAAATATCCTTTTTATCTTATGTTTTCTCTTTTTCCTGCATTTTTCACTTGGATTTTTATTCTTTTTATATTCATTTTCTCTTTCCCTTATATAAGATACTTTAAAAGTTTGTCTGTAGAACTATTTGCACCACTCCTTTGCTCTGGCAATTTTGAGAAGCTGAATGGTTGGCATTTAGCAATAAAAGAGGAAGATGGAAATTCAAGGTGATGACTGTATTGTTAACACCCTCAACTAGAAATAACTTCAGTTCGTTATCAAATTTTTTAAGAATATATTTTCTAGAAGATGAAACTGATTTCAAGGCCAAGCCTATTTCTAATGATCTATCTTTAAATTGTAAAATCTGTTTATTGTAATTTTTTTTTTTTTTTGAGGGGGTGCGGATAGCCTTGTAGCTTGAAGTTCTATTTTTTAGTGTAAGGGCATAACAATCTTCACCAATCCTGCATCTGAAATGGATTTTCTCATTTACTCTATTTCCTGGATCAAGTGGTGGTTGTTGCTTAAAAAATGGTAAAGACTGATGACACATCAGCAAAATATGATTTTTTTTCCTATTATATATATATATATATATATATATATATATATATAATGATGCTGATAGCTTTTTTATTTATTGCATCCTGGTACACACAGATTTGATTTGAATGAGTCCCCGGGAAATTTGATGGGTCCCAACTAAAGTTTCTTAATAAATTGTAGAGTTTGTTTTTTTTATCTATGAACGACTAAAGCCACCTTGTACCCCATACCATGTAATTCGTTTCCGAGAAAATATTGAAATGTATTTACAATCAGCTGGAAATGGTGAGGGAAGAAAAAAAAACTGGGATGCATGGATATGATTTTTCTGTGTCCTTTTAGATTTTTATGCATCAGTGACGCAGGACGTGTACCTATCAGCATCTCTGTATATAATCATAATGTTTCATCCTAGATACTAAATAATCGTATTTAGAAATTTTAATGGAAAGCTTTTCACAATTGGTAGAAAAAAAAAACATTACAAATTATCTGGGATTAACTCCTATGCTGTTTATCAAGACAAGATTTTATTTTTATTTTTTACTAGACGACTTGTGAATTCATTGGATTCTCATTGTAACAGTAGTCCATGATGATACTGATGCTTCTATTTAGGAAGGAGTGAATGATTCTAATTTGCATTTCATACTTTGTTATATCAAAAAATCTAGATGATTAAAAAATGATATCTACAAAATTATTTGAAACAAAAAAAACAAACTTGTTATATCAAATCAAAGAAAACAAAATTCCAAAAATTTCCTATTTTTTCGGTATTTTTGAGAATCTTAGAAAATTGACTTTTTGCTACAACTAAGGGAATTTTGAGAACACTACTCAAGAAAATAGCTTAGTCGGTAGAGTGTTTGGCTAGGAATCATAAGGTTCTTGGTTCGATACTGGCCCTCGCCAACTCAGTGTATGTGTAGCATAGGGATCTGTGCGGTAAAGTGAGGAGCTGATGGTAGGTGTGGTGCACCACTTCAGATGCTAAAAATAATCTCCTTCATCTAGCGCTAGTGAAAAGGGGATAGACTCCCTCGCTGATTGACTTTAGGCCATCTCAATGAATTTACTTTTTTTATATATGTGTGTTTAAGACATTGAAGTTTCATTAAAATGTGTAGCAATACCAAAAAAAAAAAATTCTTTTTAAAACTTTTTTTTAAATATTGAGAGGGTGTGGGGATGGCTTGTAGCATGAAGTTATTTTCTTTCTTTTTTTACTATAAAGGCATAACAATCCTGTGTCTGAGATGGATTTTCTCATTTACAAGTCTCTTACTTTATTTCCTGGATCAAGTGGTGGTTGTTGCCTAAGCTATTAAAGTTTCATTAAAATGTGCAGCAATACTAAAAAAATGGTTGTGTATTTTTTTTCTTTCTTCCTTTTTTTCTGTTTTTTTTTAAAGAGTGGTTGTCCAATACTGTATATATACTCACAAACCTAATAAGAATTTTAGTAATATATACATTTTTATTTTATTTTATTTTATTTTCTGTACAGCTGTAAGCATACAATCTGACCCTGAGGTCATTTGTAGACCATGAGGTCACATTAATAAATGACAACCAAGACAAGTGTTGAACAGTTTGTGCAGTATCAAAAAAAAGAAAAGAAAAACAAACATTATGATGTTTAGGATGTTTACAACATTATAGCAAATCTTTTTGAGGACATTGATGGGGGAGGGGCAGTGAGACCGACATGCCAACCAAGTTTGGAATTAATCAGACTGTTTGTTGACAAAGAAAATAAGAAACAGACACACTAAATCTGATTATTATATATATATATATACCCCCTAAAAAAAATGTATAAACATGGGAACAAATTTAATTTATTTCTCTGAATTTTTTAGATGAGGCTTGATAATTTCTATTATTTGGATTATTCAGTACAGATAACAATAAAGTGAGGACAATAGGCCGAATAATCAAAATAATACAAAATTTAATTTATTACTATAAATTATAGTGAAGAGAATTTTCACTAACCTGACCCCTGGGGAAATCCCCATCTTATAGTGGCTATCGTGCTGGACTGCTGACATTGTAGTAGTAACCTGACCCCATTCTAATAAGACTAAATATAGTTGGGGGGGGTATATAATTTTTTTTTTTTCATTTCTTTTTTTTATTTTTTCATTTTTTTTTATTTTCTTTTTTTTTTTTTTTTTGTTTCTTTCCCCTTATTATTCCCTTTTCATTGTAAAAAGTTCATGAAAGGTTGCATGTTGCACTTGCACCTATCTTTCAATATGGCCTCCACCTTTAATTGCTACAGGGAGGAAAATAAAGAAAAATGTTAATAATAGAGGATAATTTACTTGTGTTTCTAAAAACGAAATTAGTTTATTCTATAAGTGCATGCTTTTACTTTATTTATTCTTTTTAAGCAGCTAAGTCAAGACTATTCTCTTCTTTTTTTTTTATAGATCTTGATTGTCCTGACAAAAAAAATCCCATCCAATGTGTGAGTTAAATTGACAGCCGCCCACTTTTACATGTCTTATTACTTCAAGCCATAAATTAGCTGATGCCTCAAGCCCTTATAATTGAATAATAAATAAATACAAATAATTCACAAAATTTTTTCACTTGGCATTTTCAACTTGTTCTTATTTGAAATGCAATTTATTCATGGCAATCCTTATAACAGGCCACATTGGCCCTATCTTGGGCTAGACGGGCGGTCGGATAGGCCCCCTCCGATCAATCGGCTGGTCACGTCAAGCCCTAGCATCTATATGATTTTCCCAACCCTATTGCCCTTATGGCAAGCTCCAACCCCTTTTTATCATATGGGTGCTAGTAGGCGGTGGCTGCAGGTCTACATGTCCTGGGAATAACGTTAAACTCTATCTGATGGTGAGATTCCAGTTTTGGAGGTTTGGGGAATGTGGAGCACCCCTTCATCACTATTGCTCCCTGGTCCACTCTGACCCGGAGTGGTAGTACCTGTTAGGGTCCCATCTATGGGTTAAATAGAAAAATGTATTTATAAAAAAATTGTATTATCCATTAAGAATTGATTTATTTCAAAACTTTATCGGCATTAAATGACCCACTGAGGTTGATATGCCGTAAAACAAACCAAACCAAACCAAACCTTATAACAGGCCTGGCAACCATGTAACTGGGGTCCACAACTGGGGGTCGAACATGTGGAAATAACAATTACAGAGAACAATTTTAGTAAGGAATTTATTAAGAATTTCCAATAGTTAGTTAATTAGCAACTTTAGTAAAACACTTGACCTTAGTGTAAGTGAAAAATAAATTATCTTATAAACACACCTGTGTGATATATAACCCCCCCCCTGTGACACCAATAGTGTATTGTAATTATGAAACTCCAATAAACTTTTTTTAAATAATTATGGTCAAAAGTGCATTCTAGCCATTAAATTTGTTGTCAAATGAGCTGTACCAAAAGGATTAAAAGCATGACAATCCTTATAACAGGCCTGGCAACCATGCGACTGGAGTCCACATAGAGACCTAAATTACTACTAAATAACGATTACAGAGAAAATTTTGGACCATATGACCTTTAAGCACCACTTTTGCGATCTTGTTTCATAAGGACATTTTTTCAATTTACACTGTCAAAATCCGGTTGTTTGTTAGGGGTTAGGGTTAGGGGTTACTTTTATAATTAAAAAAAAACTAAAAATCGTCTGTTAACAAACAACCGGATTTTGCCGATGTAAATGGAAAAAAATGTCCTTATGAAACAAGATCGCAAAAGGGGTGCCTAAAGGTCATATGGTCCAAAATTTTTAGTAAGGAATTTTTTAGTAATGTCCAGTGTAATAAACGAACACACAGTTAGGCTTAAGAAAGCTTTATTCTATTTAGAATACTGTTACAGTTTACTGAGAGTTTATATACTCTCAGAAACGTCAATGAGTTCCAAAGGGGAGGAAATAATAAAACAGGGGAAGTAACTCTCAATTACTTATTACATCCAGTAATTAGTTAAGCTCTTTAGCCTTGGTTAGCAACCCATCAAAGTCAACGGATAGTCTGACGCAAAACCTCTGCTGCCTTTCCAGGAAAGACTAGGGGAATAAACCCCGAAAACAAATCAAGAGCCAGGGTCCCTAAGGTGGTGTGATGCTGAAATCCAGTATTACCCATCAACTCCTGTGACACTACCATTGCCAAACCACATTGGTACCTTACCTTTCCTTTGGATCACAGCGACAGTGTGGAGAGCAGAATTTGCTGCATGGGCAACAGCTTATCCTCCATATGAACCCACCCAAGCTATGTAGTTCAAAGAGAGGGGGGGTTAAAGAAAAAGTTTGACACTACTCATCGTCTCTTGTAGATGGAAAGCTGCCAACCGATTAGTTAATTAGTAACTAAACATATTATTAGAAAGCAAACAATATTGACTTTTTCAAGTTGTAAACTTATAGTACATTTGATTTTATCAAAATATTTCACAACTTTGTTGGCATTAAATGACCCACCGAGGTTGATATGCCGTAAAACAAAACAAACCAAACCAAACCTAATTGTAGCTAATTGTAGACTCAGCAACATGTGTTCAAATCCCAGATGATGCTGTTTGCATTTCACATAGTGCTAATACTCTTGGGAAAGGTATGCATTCAACTATTATCATTTCTGCTATGGGTAAATAGTAAAACAGACTGGACTTTTTAAAACTTGGTTAGGCAATCAGTCTAGGAGAAGGAAAACTGAATTGAAACACTTAAGAAATTGACCTTGTGTCTTATCCAACTTGTGCTGAGGAGTTGGTAAATATATATGTATGTCACCTAGCAAATGCATTTTTAGTGTATAGCTGTATTTCTCTCTTCCCATTCACCCCCTCGTCTAACTGCCTTTCCCCTCCCTCTCTCTCTCCCCCATTCACTTTCCTCTCTCTCTCTCACTTTCATTCACTTTCCTCTCTCCCTCTTCTTTCATTCACTTTCCTCTCTCCTCTCTCCCCCATTCACTTTCCTCTCTCTATTCACCCTCCTCTCCTTCCCTTTCTCTCTCTCCCCTTCACTCTTCCTCTCTCTCCCCCATTCACTTTCTTCTCTCCCTTTCTCTCTCTTTCACTTTCTTCTCTCCCTTTCTCTCTCTAACTTCTCTCTCTCTCTCTCTCTCTACCCCCATTCACCTTCCTCTCTCTCTCTCTCTCTCTACCCCCCATTCACCTTCCTCTCTCTCTCTCTCTACCCCCCATTCACCTTTCCTCTCTCTCTCATCACAATTTTTTTGACTGACCTTTTTTCTCTTTTCATTTCCTTGAAATTCAACTATTTGAAACTATTTCCTTTCTGATGATTTCAATCACTTTCAACATCCACCTGTAAGAATCATTCTTTCCTTTCTTTCCTTTCTTTACCTCCATCTTCCTATAAATAAACTTCTCCAAAACAAAATCCTTGTAAATAAACTTGTGTCCATCTTCTTGTCAACAGATTTCTTAAATATCTTTTAGTTTATTCTATTTCTTATCTCCTCATTTGCCATCATTAAACCGTGAGATTTTTTTTAATCGCTTATTTCTATCTACTTACTTGTACATCATCTACAATTACCATTTCAATAAGAAAAATAAAAATAAAAATAAAAGAATTTTCCTTGCATCATATTTCAAATGCTTAGCTTGAAGAAACCATCTGTGTCAATTATACAAGTCTGTCAGAAATGCGGACATTTTGATTAGATGAGAATGCACTTGGATATTGATTTGAAAGCTTCATCGAAAATTCATTAAAAAAAATAAAGAAGGAAAAAAAAAAAACTTATCATTTTATTAAATGCAAAAGTTTGGATTTTTGACAAGTGAATTCTAAAAGCAATTTCTTGATGTAAGCTCAGATTTTTAGAAAATGAATTTTTTTTCTTAAAAACATATTCTGGTTCATCTACTATCTATTTTTCTCTCAATAGAATCAATAATCGATGTATGTATCTATCCAACACCTTCTCTATGAATAGGATATGATACAAGGTCATTTTTTTAGTGGAGTACAGCTGGTTTGAGTTTGCTTTCCTTCTCCTAGACTGGTTGCCTTAAAAAAAATCTATGTATGTACCTATCCACCACCTCCAACACGAGAAGGTCATTTTTTTTTTTTTAGTGGAGTAAAGCTGGTTTGAGTTTGTTTTCCTTCTCCTAGACTGGTTGCCTTAAAAAAAATCTATGTATGTACCTATCCACCACCTCCAACACGAGAAGGTCATTTTTTTTTTTTTTAGTGGAGTAAAGCTGGTTTGAGTTTGTTTTCCTTCTCCTAGATTGGTTGCCTTAAAAAATCTATGTATGTACCTATCCACCACCTCCATCACGAGAAGGTCTTTTTTTTTTTTAGTGGAGTAAAGCTGGTGTGAGTTTGCTTTCCTTCTCTTAGACTGGTTGCCTTAAAAAATCTATGTATGTACCTATCCACCACCTCCAACACGAGAAGGTCATTTTTTCTTTTTTTAGTGGAGTAAAGCTGGTTTAAGTTTGTTTTCCTTCTCCTAGATTGGTTGCCTTAAAAAATCTATGTATGTATCTATCAACCACCTCCACCACGAGAAGGTCATTTTTTTTTTAGTGGGGTAAAGCTGGTTTGAGTTTGCTTTCCTTCTCCTAGACTGGTTGCCTTAAAAAAATCTATGTATGTATTTATCCACCACCTCCAACACGAGAGGTCATTTTTTTTTTTTAGTGGAGTAAAGCTGGTTTGAGTTTGTTTTCCTTCTCCTAGATTGGTTGCCTTAAAAAATCTATGTATGTATCTATCCACCACCTCCACCACGAGAAGGTCATTTTTTCTTTTTTTTAGTGGAGTAAAGCTGGTTTGAGTTTGCTTTCCTTCTCCTAGATTGGTTGCTTAAAAAATCTATGTATGTATCTATCCACCACCTCCACCACGAGAAGGTCATTTTTTTTTTTTTAGTGGAGTAAAGCTGGTTTAAGTTTGTTTTCCTTCTCCTAGATTTGGTTGCCTTAAAAAATCTATGTATGTATCTATCCACCACCTCCACCACGAGAAGGTCATTTTTTCTTTTTTTAGTGGAGTAAAGCTGGTTTGAGTTTGTTTTCCTTCTCCTAGATTGGTTGCCTTAAAAAAATCTATGTATGTATTTATCCACCACCTCCACCACGAGAAGGTCATTTTTTCTTTTTTTTAGTGGAGTAAAGCTGGTTTAAGTTTGTTTTCTTTCTTTGACTTTGACTCAACGTGTTTTCGCACATTAGCTTAGCTAAAACATAAAGAAAGACTATTAGTTAAGATAATGAAGTTTTATGTAATTTTGTTTACTATTTATGATATTTGTACATAATATATACACAGTTATTATTAATAGTCAACAATGTTAAATAGAATTTTATTATTTCATTCTTAGCCTAAACCTAAACAAAGGTAGCTCTGTCTTCTAGGGCTGTAGAATACACCAACAGCACCTCTGCAGAGAGGTAAGACCTCCCCCCCCCCCACACACACACACATATTGGCCTGGGTTGCAATCCATGATGCTTAAGGACGGAATCCCCATGGTTGAGTAGTCCATGACATGCAACACTCTACTTTGGCCCCTACTTAAACTAAACAGTTAGGAAGGCCTCTTCTTATCAATCAGCTGGTCATGTCAAGCCTTAGCACCTATATGATTGTCCCAACTGTATTGCTCTTATGGACCCCCTCCCCAACCCTTTTTATCATAGTGTCCTAGGTATGACGTTAAATTTCATCTAGTGGTGAGGTTCCAATTTTGGAGATCTGGGAAGTGTAGGGTACTCCTTCATTGCCATTACTCCCAGGTCCACTCTGACCTGGAGTGGTACCTTTTAGGGTCCCATCTATTGGTTGAACAGATTAAAAAAATGAGTTTTTAAAAAAGCTGAATAGTCAACAAGAATGAATTAAACAAAACATCTTCAGCATGAAATAACCCAATAAGGGTTGTCATGCCGTAAAATCCAACCAACCAAACAACCAAAATAAAGGCTATTAGTTATGTGGGGACATTTTGGATTGAAATTTATAGCAAGGTTTGGCCTAAAAACTATGTAAGATTTTAGTTTCATAAACATATCTCATGTAATGAATGACACCTTGTTTTTTAGGTGTAAAATTGGTCTTTAAAATGCTGTTCATTACACTAGTATATAAGGTAAGATATATGGAGGCGTGGCATAATAGTTAGAGTCATAGGAAATGGACTCATCGACCAAGTTCAAATCCTAGACAAAGCTGTTTGCATTTCATATAGTGCTAATACACTTGGGAAAGGTATGAATCCATATATTCTCTCTCCAGCTATGGGCAGACTGGGCTCTTTAACCTTGGATAGGTAACCAGTCTAGGAGAAGGAAAACTCTGAATTTGAAAATCCTGAGGTCAGTCATTGATTGGGTTTGTGGCAATCCTTGTGTACAAGTTCTTTCCTATCGACTGTGCCAAAAAATGCAGATGGTCCAACACAAGCCTTCACCACTATAAACAAACCACTGTGTAGGTTATTCATTGGATGAACCCTCATGCATTGAAATCTCCATTTTTTTATCCATTTCATATAAGGTACCTTTTTTTGTTTTACTAGTTATTTTAATTAGGGTTTGTTGGAATTTTCTAAGATATAAGGCGTGTGCCAGAAGTACACCTCTACTTATAGACTCACCTATAAGCACGTGACCTGGGAAAGATTCCTATTGTCCAATCACTGGCAGTGCTGCTGCTGCTGTTGTTGTATTTATACTAGCCTGGTTCTTAATCTTAGCGCATTCATACTTGGATCTTCTTGGACGTCGGACCTAAAGGAAACAATACCACAGGACTTATTGACTTACTTACTTATTTACTTTAAGTTCTTTTACATCTGGCCAAGGATGGCAGCCAGATACTCAACAGGGTCTTTTTTTTTTTTTTTTTTTTTTTTTATCCATACATATTTTATCTTAGAATTTTTGTGGGCAGATTTTTGTTCTTGTAAATTATGGGTTGTGATTTCATCTAATGAAACATTATAAGTCCACATTTCTGACACACTTTTATAATCTACACAGATGATTTCCTCAGGCGATTCAATGAATAAGTAAAGGAAAAACGTCATTGAAATGGTGATTGCAGCTGATGTACAATTAAGTATATGAAAATGAATGCTAAAATAAAAATGTCTGTGTTTAATGATATTGTGATCTCACTGATAAGATAAAGCAAAAATTCTTCCAAGTTGTAACCGTGTCAGTGCTACTGTACGGCTGCACCACTTAGACTCAAAGGGCCTAGAGAAAAAGCTTGATGGGATTTTACACAAGTATGCTGCATGCTGTCTTGAACAAATCTTGGAAACATCACCTGTAGACATTTCTAAAGTGGATGGCAAGCCTCTAGGTAGTAATATCACATCTACAGAAAGTAATGTCAATATATACATAGACTGCTATATACAGATTATCAATTATATGAAAATCTGATATCTCTGATAAGATAAAGCAAGAATTCTTCCAAGCTGTAGCTGTGTCAGTCCTACTGTATGTCTGCACTACTTGAAATCTAACAAAACACTTAGAGAAAATGCCAGTTGAGGGATTCTATAATAAATGAATGGAAAACAGGTTGGACAGCCAGATCTCTCCACCAAAAAAAGACGTTCTCCCAGTTTCTCCTGACCAAGCCTTTGTCGCCTGCCACAATATTTTCTAGCAGTCCTTCGCCAAAGCTCACTCACCTCTTGTTCCTTGTTGTATGTCAGTGCCCTCATCAGCAAGATGGAACACAACTATCCCGGTGTGTTCAGGCAGGCCTTAAATAATCATTCACTGCTCTGACAAAATCCCACATCTGGTTCAATCGTGCAATGTAGTAAGTTGCATGCGGGCCAACAAGGTAGTCCAATGTCAAGCCATAACTCACGATCAAGGAGGATGCGAGTTCAGTATCCCTAATCTCCCACTACACTCCCCCCTGATCTCATTTTGCATGCCAGACATATTCATGCACGCTTTGAGCTACCACGTGCGTGATTTCTCTCGCCACACTTTGTGCTTGCGCAAAACCAGATAATTTCTTTTCTGCTAATGTTGGGCACCACACCTACTGTCAGCTCCCAAATGCTTTACTGCACAGGTCAGAATACCCAAGCACTGCTACTAATGTGCTGCTTTGACAAGGACTGAGAAGAGTTGACATGCCATTAAACAAAATAACTAACCCGCCATAAAAGCAACAAACCAATTGACTAGTAAATAGTAAAATCAGCGTAGTAGTCTATTGTTGGTATCACCCGGACAGCGAGGGAGTCTATCTCCTTTATGCTTGCATAAACCAGAGATTATTTTTACTGAAGTGGAACACCACATCTATCGTCAGCTCCCAGATGCTTTACTGCATAGATCAGATTACCCAAGCTGTGCTACTCATGTACTGAGTTGACAAGGACCAGTATTGAACCCAGAACTTTGCAATTCCTAGGAAGATGCTCTACTAACTGAGCTAAACCGTCCCCTAACAACCAACCATATCAATAAATAATTAATTAACACAACTTCTACCCCAGCTATGGTTAGCGGAATGAGAACAGGATACCCCCGTGGAATAAATAAAGGGTTAGGTTCAAAGTTCTGTGATGGCTCCCAAATACGACAAGAAAGTTCCGAGTTCGAAAAGAAGGTTCCCGAGTCCGAGAAGGTTCCGAGTCCAATAAGAAATACCTGAAGAAGGCCGGAGGGTATATCGGCCGAAACGTTGTACAAATAACAATGAAGATGTGGACAATAGTCCGAAAATACGCCTACCTGAAGAAGCCAGCGCAAATAACAATGAAGATGTGGACAATAGTCCGAATAATTCCGTGATGGCTCCCGAATACGAAGTTCGAAAAGAAGGTTCCCGAGTCGAGAAGGTCTGACAAGAAATACCTTTGTACAAATAACAATGACAATAGTCGAATAACGCAGATAATACTAATCTTCAAGCCTCATCTCAAACATTCAGAGAAATAGCATATCAATAAATACTTGATCTTAGAACTTATTGGGTAGATTTCAGGTCTTGTAATTCAAAGGTTATTATTTCATTCAGTGTTAGTGACAATTCTTCCAAGCTGTATCAGTGCTACTGTACAGTTGCACTAACAAAGTTGATGCTAACAAAGCACCTAAAGAATAAATGAAATGGGAGTTGCACAAGAATGTTGCATGCAGTTTTAAATAAAAAACTTTAATATTACAATTTACTATTAAAATGAATAAAATCTTTAAAAACTTTAATATTACAATTTACTATTAAAATGAATAAAAACTTGAAAAAATTTAATCTTAAAATTTCACATACCAGCCTTCGCCAACTCAGTGTATGAGTAACACAGGGATTTCTGCGGTAAAGTCAGGAGCCAATGATAGGTGTGGGGCTCCACCTCAGATGCTAAAAAAACAATTTCCTTGGTCTAGCACTAGTGAAAAGGGAATAGACTCCCTCGCTGTCTAGCTGATACCGATTTTAGGCCAACCTAACGACTTTACTTATATATATACACACACACACATATATATATATATGTATACACACATAATAATGTCGCATCATTATCATTGACAGGTTAATTAAAAAACACCCTACAAGAAAGCAGCTGTATGGCCACTTGCCTCATATCAAACAAAACTATCTGAGTAAGATAAACAAGACATGCTGGACACTGTTGGAGAAGTAAGGACAAACTCATAAGTGACATTTTCTTGTGCACATAAGCATGCCAGTCTGGGTCGTCCAGCAAGGACCTACGTTAATCAGCACTCTGTGGATTCTAGATGCTTCATAGCAGACCTCCTGGGGATGATAGCTAATAGGGACAGTGGGCGAGAGATTGTAATGGATATGCTAGTGTGGGCCATCCAGTAAGAACCTACATTGATCAACTCCGCGTGGATTCTGGATGCTTCATAGCAGACCTCCTGTGGGTGATAGCTAATAGGGACAGTGGGCGAGAGATTGTAATGGATATACCAGTGTGGGCCATCCAGTAAGAACCTACAGTGATCAGTTCTGCACATTCTGGATGCTGTGTGGAGGACCTCCCAGGGGTAATTGCTAATAGGGACAGTTGGCGAGAGATAGTCATGGATATCCGTGCTGTCGGCACGACACGACAATGATGATGATGATGATGATGACATGCAAATTATAGAAGTTTAATAACTTTTAAATTCCTCATAGTTTGTTTTTATGTCAAGGAATGCTACAATAATAATAGTGGTTTTTTTTTCATAAACATTTCAGTTGGAAATGAGATTGATTAAAAAAAAAGAAGGAAATAGTATTCTGCCTTTTGTGTTTGTTGAAATAATTTCAGCAAAGTTAGTCAGCCCTGTGAGTGACACATAAAATTATGACCCTGATCCTTGGAGGTTAAGCTTAAAAATTTTGACTCTGTTACTAACAGCAACTTTGACTTTTCAACTGACAAATCACAAGCAGATAACCTTCTATTTGAAAATATCACTTGAAGATACACATACTCTCTCACACAGGCATAATCCTTTGCACAGACATGTGTACATACATACATATGTACATACATACATATGTATGACAGGCCATCATTGTACATCCATATATATTCATACATATATGTATGAATTATGTATGATACATATTTTCTTTGCACAGACATGTGTACATACATATGTACATACATACAGACACACAATGATTTATATATGTACATATGAATGTAGTCCTTTACTCATAGTTAGTAAAATGCACATCTGCATCATTATTAACTCACACATTTACATACTTTGTAAATATATATATATATATATATATATATATATATTGGAGTAAGAACTATATTCAAGTCCTGAAAATGGTCTAATAAGTGTTTCCACAACATCCCGTGTTTGTCTACTTTTCTCCACATACTGTCGGATTAACCTCCTCACATTTCTACCATATATATATATATAAAATGTTGTTCTGGTTCCAACGGGAGAAAATTCAATATTTTATAAAAAAGGAAGGTCCGCAAAATGTATTTTGTTCTCAGAAAAATTTTTTTAATTCTTTTTGTTTTACATATGCAACATGTGTTTCAGATCTTCTGGTATCTTCTTCAGGCTTTGATTGATAATATGAAGTGAATATATATATATATATGTAAAATGAAAATGGAAGTGAATCCGACGGTATGTTGAAAAGAGAAATAAAGGAAAAAAAGTATTGAATGGATAAAATAGGATATTTTAATTAATTTAACTTACACATGTTTCGGTCAAGAGTTTATCCATGTGTACATTGTTCTATCTATTATTATTCTTAAATAACAAAATGAAATGAAATAATAATAATGGAAAAAATCTAGAAATATTCCGCACACAAAAAAAAATATATATATATATATATATATATATATATATATATACTAATATTGTCATCCACAGACACGTGTTTCGACTTATCAAGTCTCTTCAGTGTGGCTAGACATTTGTAAGCTACCTACAGCCGGGATTGAAATCTGATCGGTTCAGTGTCAGTCAGACACCTTAACCGCCAGGCTGTCATCACCTACAGAATGTGAAGGAGATTTTAACTGTTTAACACACATCGCTTTGTATGTAAAGGCCGCCATAGAGTGCTCCATCCCTTATATAGGAGTGCGTTTTGTATATATATATATATATATATATATATATATACACACATTTTCTCACAGAAATAATAATTCACATACATATGAATATAATCTTTTACTTACACACACTAAAATAGACATCTGCACAATTCTCAACTTACATATTTCCAGAAATATATATATATATATATATAACACATACTCTCACACATGCATAATCATTTTCACACACATATGCACACACACACACACACACAATGATATATATATATGAATGTAATTCTTTACTCACACTTAGTAAAATACACATCTGCATGATTATTTACTTACACATTTACATATTTTATATATATATATATATATATATATATTTATTGTCCTTGCTTCTCCAGCAGTGTCCAGCATGCCTTATCCGTCCCACTCTGATGGTTTGTGAGATTGGGGGGGGGGGGCAGGGGCCCTACAGTTGCTTCCTTGTGGAGTGCTGTTTCCACGACTTGTTCAAGACCGCATGTAGCATTCATGTGCAGCTCCCATCTACCTTATTCTCAAGGCACCTCGTTAGGGTCCATGTGGTGCAGCCATACAGCAGTACTGATATAACCACAGCCTGGAAGAATTGTGGCTTTAACTTGTTAGTGAGATCGGATTTCTATATGACTGATAATCTGTTTGTGGCCGACCATGCCTTTCCTATTCATGTATTCAATAAGATAAAAAAGATTAGATTATGAAGGAAAAATACATATAAATATTGGTAATCATTTTTTATGAATTTGATAATCCTGATCAGCATCAGGGGATATTTATTTTATGACTGTTTACAATTTAAGACTGAATACCAAGGCCTAGCACCTATATGATTTTCCCAACCCTATTGCCCTTATGGCAAGCTCCAACCCCTTTTTATCATATGGGTGCTAGAAGGCGGTGGCTGCGGGTCTAACATGTCCTGGAATGACGTTAAACTCTATCTGATGGTGAGGTTCCAGTTTTGGAGGTTTGGGTAATGTGGAGCACCTCTTCATTACCATTGCTCCCTGGTCCACTCTGACCCGGAGTGGTAGTACCTGTTGGGTCCCATCTATGGGTTAAATAGAAAAATGTATTTATAAAAAAATTGTATTATCCATTAAGAATTGATTTATTTCAAAACTTTATCTGCATTAAATGACCCACTGAGGTTGATATGCCATAAAACAAAACAAACCAAACAATGAATACCAAGGGATTGGCTTCACCTGTGAATGAAGCTTAAACTTTAGCTTAATGACTTTACCATTTAACTTTGCAGGTGTTTATAAGTAATTTCAAATGTGGAAATCAAATTTTCTCTCTCTCCTTAAATAGGAAGATCAGTCTATAAAAGATAATGAATTTTTAAATCATGATTTTTAAAAGAATATTTTCACTGCTATAATTAATGAATGAGCATAAGGGTTAAAATGTATTTTTTTGTTGTTGGGTTCATTTATATATATATATATATATATATATATATATAGGCAGCATCTTTTCATTCAAACAAATTTGATTAAACAAAACCGAATCAATTATATTTTAAAGTTTTTTTATTTTTTATTTCAAGCTTCCTAACAATTCTTTCCAACAAATGATTAATGCCTTTCAAGATTGTAACATCAAAAGAATTATTAGAAAGCTTGAAAGTGTAGAATAATCAAACTAAGTTCCAATTACCGTTGAATTGGTAAGACACGGCTACAAGCAGTCGTAACTAGATACGAACCGGTCTTGCAGCAACCCTGCTGCAGAATGACAGGATATTTATGAAAACTCCACAACATCATAGAAACCAAGCAGCCAATCAGAACTCAAGGAATGGAATCACCCAAATACTTGAATGGATCATTCTTGATTTCCATAAATACCAACTGTCTTGGACACTGCTTCAGTTGTGCTTAGCCAGTTGCTGTTATTCAAACCAACAGTAGACTGACTGACTTCAATAGAAAGAAAAAAGAAAAAACTTGAAAATAAGGATTGTGTTTAGTTTAATCAAATTTGTTTGAATATTATATTATATATATGAAAAGATATAACGAAAAAACAAACGATGTTTACAACTGAAATAGCTCATCAGAAGAGAAAGTAAATATTGCATTATAATGTATCAACCGCACGTGGGTCGGTCATCAATAAGACGGGAAAAAGACCGTTAGTAAAACAGAACGCTGCTAGTCAAACGTGGAATTAATCAAAAAAAAAACGTCAAGAGAATTGGCCCCGAAACGGTTTGCACACTTTCTCTTCTGATGAGCCTATTTCAGTTTGTAAACATCATTTGTTTTTTCGTTATATCTTATCATACTGTCGGATTAATTTCCATTTATTTTCACATAATTGTCCATGAAAAAAACTTTACATTTGAATGTTTACCCCTTTTTGATGATATCCATTAACACCACGGATTTATCTATAAATATGGGCTACTTATTTTACAGTTGGATTGTATTACAATAATTTTGATATTCTATATACACTTTTATACATATTTTACACTTTCTATAACTTTACATCAGACTTTTTTGAGTCTTATTTTATTACTATAATGCTTCTGATTATTTTCAAAATTGAAAATGAGATCATTTATTTTTAAATAAAATCATTTTATTTTTTAGGTAAAATTCATATTATTTTTAATACAGACAGCACAATTTTTTTTTTTTTTTTTTTTTTGATTAATTCCAACGTTTGACTAGCAGCGTTCTGTTTTTACAACGGTCTTTTTCCCGTCTTATTTTTGTTGATGACCGACCCACGTGCGGTTGATACATTATAATGCAATAGGTCCTCATATTAGTTGAGGATGGGCCGGGTGTTGCTTTTTAAACCGTCAAGAGAATTGGCCCCGAAAACGGTTTGCACACTTTCTCTTCTGATGAGCCTATTTCAGTTGTAAACATCGTTTGTTTTTTCGTTATATCTTATTCATACTGTCGGATTAATTTCCATTTTATTTTCACATATATATATATATATATTTGGGAATAAAAAGGCCTTAAATACCATGAGTATCATACCCATGGTATTTAAGGCCTTTTTATTCCCAAATAACTTTGCTCTGTTTACAATAATTAAACATTGAGCTCTCATACGGAACCTGAACTCTACAACAAACTACTGGTAGAGAATTAGGACCCACCTAGAATCACCTTGTACCAAGAAACTTGGTACCGCACCAAAGTATATATATATATATATATATATATATATATATATATATATTAGAAAAGATGTGACCCGTTAGGTCACCCATTGAGCTTGGATTAGATTGTTGAAAAAAATCACAGGATAATATTATTTCCTCAATTTAAAAGCTAAAAGATTAAAATGGTTGTTGACAAGCAATCTGGGATTATCTAAAAGGTAATTGCTTAAAAAGTAGTTGTTGTGCAATTCTGTGATACAAACTTTAAAACAATCTATCTAAAAGCTAATTTCTTAAAATAGTATCTTGTTAGGATTAGAGATACAATTTTATGTTTTAACAATTGGCAGTGGAAAATGTCATTTTTCCTCTATGGAAAAAATTTATGATAGTCAAATTTACCTTTATCATTTCCTTTAATCTTTTGTTAAATTTTGTAAAAATATACGTTTGATCAGAAAGTCATTAACAGTATCTATATTTTTCATTTAGAATAATTTTTGTATCTTTATCCTTCACGAAATATAAATATGAATGAATATAAATAAACTTTTGTGTTAAATCTGTGTTGTTGTTTTTAACATTACTTGCATTCATAATAAAAAAAATATTTACAGGGCCGGTAAAATAAGCATAAAAGTAGGTTTGTCTATTTTACCTAAATAGCCTCTTCCTAAATTTTTACTGACAATTATTTTATTTGTTTCCCCCTTTGACTCTTATCTTTATAGAAAAAATTAAAAATCATACGAGTAAAATCTACTTTGTTTGAATTTCATAAAATTAAATAAGGGGGAGTAGTTGAACTAGTAAAAAAATATTTCCTCTCATATGTTTTAGGAAATTTTAAAAAAATTAAACTATTTAAAAATTAAATTCATCTAATGGTGAATAAGTATCAACATTTTCTTGAAAATTTGACTTTTAATTGATTTTTCATAATTTTTTTTTTTTTTAATTACTGTAACGTAAGCAATGACATAGTTTTGGTTACAGACAAAAAGAGACTGAATCTCCATTATAAATAGAAGATATTTATACCGTATAAGGAAACAATGCTCAACCAACTATTGTTCTTCAACAACTGCAATTAACTCATATATTAATTTTTGCCACTTGAGTTTTCACCTTCTGAATCAAATGTATTTTTATCTGATGTATGTAATAGTTGTTTTTATTCATAATTCATTATTAATATATATAATTTCTCATGAGTTATTTATAGAAATATAACTCGTTTCTCATGCATCTCGGATAAAAATAACATTGTGATTTTGAGATAAGAGAGAAAACAAAACAAAAATGATGTTTATCTTGTTCATCAATCTAATTAATTTTACAAGACTTCAACTTTCAATGGGTTTTTTTTTTTTTTTTTTTTGTTTTTAGTAAACTTTTCAAAAATATATTTTTTTAAATTTTGGTTAGTTATGATTTAAATGATTATAATAATGCAACATTTTACTCAACCTACAGTAAATGAATGTATATATGTTATTTAGTTTCTTTTTGCAAAAAAAATATCATAGAAATTCAAATATGTATTTGATTTGTTATATCATGGGTAATAAGTAGAGGTAGATTACACTACTTAATTTCTCTCATTTTCTTTATCTTTTTTCAACATAACTTTATATTATACTTTAGTCTTTTTCCCTTTTCTGTCAGATTTTGTATTCTTTATTTGTGATGAACAAAAAAGATATAATTTTCTTTCTCTCTCTCTTTCTCTCTCTCTCTCTCTCTCTCTCTCTCTCTCTCTATATATATATATATATATATATATATATATATATATATATATAATATAGAATAAATAGAGAATAAATGAGAAAAGTATTGACATAAAAAGGTGCTCAATTCTAATAAAGCAGAGCAGATTTACAATCAATAATTATGATATTATGGATATTATAAACTCATAACTATAAGTTTCATGCTTACGTAATCTTCAGATGAGTCAAATGGTTGAGATTTTAAAAACCAGTAGTTTTTTAGCATTTATATAAACATGAAGCTTATAATGCTAAAGTTTTTTGTTTTTTTTAAAACTGTGGCTTGTTTAAAACAATTTATTATTGATATATATATATATATATATATATATATATATATATATAGTATATGTATATATAGTTTAAATGTTGTATATTTTGGCAGCAAGTTATTTTGTAGGCAGGTGTTATTGAGCAACATGGAACTAAAACAGAACTAACACCAAATCACATACCCCCCCCCCCCCCGATGACGACTGAAGAAGCAGTCAAAAACGCTCAGGAAGATAGTATGGAAGAATCCTATTCCAACTGGATCCCAACATTCGAAAAATCACCAGAAGACTGGAAAAAATTCAAATACAAATAATGAAAAAGAAATATTCCGTGTTGTTCAATAACACCTGCCAACAAAAAAAAAAAAAATATATATATATATATATATATATATATATATATATATATATGGGCCTCTCCAATTGCCTGTCTAGCCCAAGTAAAGGCCAAAGTGGTGTGTTGCATGTAGAGAAATAGGGATGTGATCCACAGAGAACCAGCTTCATTTTGATGTATGATACATGTTCCTGTGTTGGTAATTATACCTGTCCTAAACAAAATGGCATTACTTTTTGATTCACCCTCATAATAATAATGATATTGATTGTCAGTGCTTCATCTAGAAAAATAAAAAAAAGTAAAATTAATCAAAAAATAGTCTTACTCAATGTTCTTCTTTCAAAATATCCGGCTTTTGTTTCTTGTAGTTACAAAAACTAAATGAAAATAAGAAAAAAAATTCAGTGTTCAATCTCTGTTTGTGAGATTGAGGATGTGGCATACAAGTCTTCTTGTCATCAGTTAAACAATATTACTCTGAAAACAGAAGTGTTTTTGTAATGTAATTTATTGTGTACAGTGCTCAGGTGCACCACAACTCATCAAAGTCTCATGTCAGGTACACAGAATAATGTTGTGCCAGGAACATGAACAGTTCACAGTAGTAATATGGATGTATGTGTGTGCATGTGTATGTGGAGAGTGGCATCAGGTATAGCGTTGGCGGATCACAGGAAGCATGGAGGCTTTGAAAGCTTCAGTGCTCCGGCAGCCTACAACAGATGCAGGCAGTTTATTCCATGTCTCCGCAATTCTGAGCGTGACTTTCTTTATCTGCTCTTACATGTCTGTCATTTTACAATCTTTGTGATTTTTAGAGTACTTCATTGATTGAAAATAACAGGAGACAAAATTATACAGTGCACACTCAACTTTCTTTTTCTTTCTTTTTTTCTGTAGCTATCTATTTTTGATTCATATTAATTAGACAAGTTACTAGAACCTCTGACCCTAAAAACTTAGAAAGGGAAAAAGAGTTTAATACAATAGCTTTTTTTTCTTCTTATTTGAAGGTTTAACTTCTAGATATTCATGTTTAGTGGTATGTCTTGCTTGAGGACATTTTTTAGCTACACATGTTTGATCAAAAAGTCATTAACGGTATCTATATTTTTCATTTAGAATAATTTTTTGTATTTTTATCCTTCACGAAATATAAAAATAAATGAATATAAATAAATTTTTGTGTTAACTTTGTGTTGTTGTTTTTAACATTACTTGCATTCATAAAAAAAAAAATATTTACAGGGCCGGTAAAATAAGCATAAAAGTAGGTTTGTCTATTTTACCTAAATAGCCTCTTCCTAAATTTTTACTAACAATTATTTTATTTGTTTCCCCCTTTGACTCTTATCTTTATAGAAAAAATTAAAAATCATACGAGTAAAATCTACTTTGTTTGAATTTCATAAAATTAAATAAGGGGGAGTAGTTGAACTAGTAAAAAAATATTTTCTCTCATATGTTTTAGGAAATTTTTAAAAAATTAAGCTAAGCGGTTTTCTTGGCTCTGGTTTAAGTCTATACATTGTGAGTCTGACTGTATATATTTACCAACCCTTCCGTACGAGCTGGATGTGACACAAGGTCAATTTTTAAGCAGGGTTTAACTGGTTTGAAGTTTTCCTTCTTCTATATCGGTTTCAATTTTGATTTTTTTAATATCCAGACTCTGTCAGACACTGGATGCTGATATAAAAAAATCAAAAAAACTGGTGTAGGGTAACCAATTCTTCTAAATGAGATCGACAACATCAAACTAACCCACCCAAAAAAGGGATACCTGCCTAATTGGCTCCTGGACATAAACACAGCCCTCTGAGGTGATAAAAACTGAAACCAAAGTTTATTCAGAAATCCCCAAAATATATAAAATGTCATTGTTGGATTTTATCAAGTGGATTTTCTTCTCTCTAGATGGGGAGCGTCAGAGTGATAATGGTACCGCAGGTGTTAGTCCTTTCCACACAGAGCTGGTCAATGTATGTCTTTGCTGGACAGCCCACATTGGCATGCCCATGTGCTGGCTTCCCCAGGAGAATGTCACTTATAAGTTCATCCCTGCTTCTCCAGCAGTGTCCAGAGTTTCTTATTCGAATGGTTTGGGTGATATTGGGCAGGTGACCATACAGCTGTTTTCTCACAGTGTTGTTTCCAGATATATATATATATTCATCAGAAAATATCCAAAAGGTTATTTTGAACTAGACTCATAAAAATCTAGACTGTAACCAGAAGTGATTGTTGACAAGAATCCCAAAAATAAAAGTTTATATTATTTTAGTAGTTATAATTATATGCATTTGCCCAACCCCTCCATCATGTGACACAAGGTCAATTTTTAAGCAGGGTAAAATTGGAATTTAGTTTTCCTTTTTCGAAACCGGTTGTCTTACCAAGGCTAAAGAACCAAGTCTGCCCTACTATTCAATCATAGTTGGTGGAGAAAAGACAGATTCATGTCTTTCCCGAGGGAATTAGTGAAAAAGTGACATGCACCAATATCATCCAAACTCGGGTCACCGATTCCATTTCCTCTAATGATAACCATTGTGCAAAGAATGTCTTCAGTTGTTATGAGTATAACATTTCATTCAGCTTATTCAGGTGAAAATACTCCTGTGCCCTCCTCAGGTGTTTAGTTTGTAAAATCTTTTTTTTTTTTTTGCTAATTGTCTTTCTTGCATTTACTTGAAATTCATTTGCTGAACAGGTTCAGTAATTTGAACTGCTTTAAAAAAAAAGATTATTAATATTCTAGGATTTATTTGAGAAGAATCTCATTCTAGTATTAGCTCTGTAAAAGCGGGCCTTTAAAAAAAAGCCGGGAGATGGGGGGGGGGCAAATGCAGTTTTCTAAGTTTGAAAATGTTCAAATGTTTAGTTTTAATGTTTGACTTTTGTTCTGTTATTTTCTCATATCTTTTCTGTAGAGAAACATTTGTTCTCTCTCTCTCTCTCCTTCTCTCTCTCTCTCTCTTCTCTCTCTCTCTCTCTCTTCTCTCTCTCTCTCTTCCCTCTCTCTCTTCTCTCTCTCTCTCTCTCTCTCTTCTCTTTCTCTCTCTCTTGCTCTTTCTCTCTTTCTCTCTCTTTCTCTTTCTCTCTCTTTCTCTTTCTCTCTTTCTCTTTCTCTCTTTTTCTCGCTCTATCTCTCTCTCGCTCTTTTACTTTTTCTCACTCTCTCTCTCTCACATACACATGAGCACACACATACACACGTTCAAAATTACAAAGGATTTCTCCTTTATACCTTGTTTTACTCATTTTTTCATATTAAAGCAATTTTATTTTACAATCACCAACATCAGATTGCCTTCAACACTTTGTTTGCAAATGGCACCATAATGAGAAAATATTCAACTTTCACATGAAACAAACTGTTTAATCTTTCATTGCCAATAATCCTGCAATTTCTAGAGCCTCTCTCCCTTTTGACTTCGTTCAACTCACATCCACCCTTTCCCCTCGGTAAAAGTCAGTATCTTTAAGATTAAGAACATTTATGCATGTCTTCACCGGTTTCTTTACTTCCTGTATCAACTTCAATCTAATTTATTGAATTAATTTTTCATATTATCCAAGATTCTCTATTAGGGGTTTTCACAAAGAATGGTTTACTTTTAAAGAATAACTATAATGCTTTTATGGTTAAATTCTACTTAACGGACATAAATTCCATCATCGTATGTCACCCCGCCTAATAAAAAAAAAAAATACTAAAAATCAAGGAATTAACCGAATTTAATGGAAATTTTCAGTGTTGATACATTAATGAATTAATTAATATAATGCACCAGTTATTTTATTTAAAAACTTTTACATTTTTTCAGATCAATTAACTTTGAACCACGTATGTTTGTGAATCAGTGTTATGCCTCAAAGATATGTGGTTCAAAGTTAACTGACCTGAAAAACTGTAAGAGTTTTCAAATAAGATAACTGGTGCATTATATTGTTTATTCATTAATGTATCAACACTGAAAATATCATTAAATTCAGTTAATTCCTTGATTTTTAGTATTTTTTTTCTTTCGGCAGGGTGACATATGATAGTGGAATTGATGTCCGTTAAGTAGGATTTAACGGCTTTTATTTTATTCTAATTTTCATGCATGTGCATACCAGATATGATTTGGTTTCTTTGATTTAATGGCATATCAACCTTCATGGGTTATTTAATGCTAAAGGTATACTTGTATGTATTTACAAACCTCGCCCCGCACGAGTAGGATGTTACACAAGGACAACTTTTAAGCAGAATGGGTTTGAATTCAGACTTTTCCTTCTCCTAGACCGGTTGCCATACCCAGGTTAAAGAGTCCAGTCTGCCTTACTATTTACCCATAACGGGGGGGGGAATAGTCGGATTCATACTTTTCTCAAGGGTATTAGTGAATTGGAGGAGAGGGCGGGAGCTCTAAAGTAGTTTTGACTAATGAGAAGAGAGCCCTTTTGGTTTGAATTCAGTTTTGTTTCTCCTAGACTGGTTACAATACCAAGGTTAAAGAGCCCAGTCTGCCCTACTATTCACCCATACCTAGAAGGAGAATAGTTGGATTTGTACCAAGGGTATTAGCACTATGGGAAATGCAAACAGCCGCATCCAAGATTTGAACTCATCTCGTCATGTCCATTTCTTATGATGATAATTATTACACCACACACCTCCCTTAATAAGAGGAATTGCATTTTACACAACACTAAGGCCTTAGTGTTGTGTAAAATGCAATTCCTCCTTGTAGAAGAACAGTAGTGATACTATTTAACCTTTAGCTTGGAAGAGAGGGTTCATATCTTTCCCACGGTTATTAGTCTGAAAATGAACATGATAGCACAATTGGAGTTAGAACTCGCTTACTATGATGTCACAGTCCAGTACGTTAGCCACTACACCACAGGGATTCCCTGCATACCTGATATCTGGTTGTTGTCACTTTGAATCAAGTGACAACAAGTCTCTTCAGATATTCAGCCCTTTCTTTCTTTGTCTTGCCAACCAAACACTACCATCATCTAGACCAGTGGTTCCCAACCTATGGCCAAAATGGGTCACAGCAAATTTCAAGTGGGCCAAGGAAATATTATAATTCTATATGGTTGTATTTTGATTGAATAAATATTGTATGTAAAATGGAAATATTTTCTCTATTATAATAATTTCATGGGCCACAAAAAAATGTTGGTTTCAAAGTGGGCCATGAGTTGAAAAAGGTTGGGAACCCCTGATCTAGACCACTGGTCCATACAGATCATTGGTTGTGAATTAAATTTTGGAAGAGTGAATAAAAGCATAGGGAACAACAATGTGGGGTATTTACTAGTTTGCATTTATGAATACTTGTTTATCTATCGTGTATAAATTTAAGTGTCCAGTAGGAGACTGCCTCTCCAAAGTTGAAAGCACGTATATTGGTCACACGACAACAACATTGTCACTTCGGACAACATTACATCTAATGGATACATACAAGCTCCATAATGCAACACTTAAAATCACATTTATGCCCCTGCCCTTCTAATTACCGGAAAATTTTAACTGAAAATACACTTATACTGCACAAAGAAAAAAACAAACAAAAACTTCAAATACTTGAAGCCTTATATATTAAACAAACAAAAAACCCACCTTAAACAAGATAAAATTTGAAACCAGTCAACATGTCCTCAAATGCCTATAATTTCCCACCAATTCTTCTCCCACCATTCCCCATAACCTTCTTATAAACCTATGAGCCCCCCTCCTCCTACTAATTCCTACTGCTACTATTTGTTTAAAAAGAAACAATGGAAACATCTCACCAGTTCCACACCTGATGATGGCACTAAGTTGTGTAGAAAGCGCTCGTGATAAAACCTTTGGTGGATTCATACACCAATTCCACCTGGATATTTAAAAGATGGCCAGACAGTTAGACAGGATTGAACAAAAACTCACCAGACAAGAATTGTCTGTTGAGTTCAACTAAACATTTTTTAAAGAAAAAAAATGCTGCCAAAATATACTATATATATATATATATATATATATATATATATATATATATATATTATATATACACAGGCGTGTGGTGTAATGGTTAGAGTTGTAGAAAATGGACTTGTCAAGCCAAGTTCAAATCCTGGGTGAGGCTGTTTGCATTTCACACAGTGCTAATACACTTAGGGAAGGTATGCATCCAACTACTCTTCCTCCAGCTATGGGTAAATAGTAAGACAAGACTGGTCTCTTTAACCTTGACTAGGTAACCAGTCTTGGAGAAAGGAAAATTCTGAATTCAAACCTGTTAAACCTCGCTTAAGAAATTGACCTTGTGAAAAGAGAAAAAACACTGGGACGCATGGATATGATTTTTACTGCATCCTTTTAGATTTTTGTGCATCAGGGACGCAGGATGCATACCTATCAGCATCTCTCTCTCTCTCTCTCTCTCTATATATATATATATATATATATATATATATGAAAACTTTAATTTATCAGAAATAAATTTATTTTGGGTACCTTTGCCTCTTCAAGTTTGATTTTCTCAAAATCTTTATATGTACCTTTTGAGTTCTCAGTTTAGCACACTGTCACAATCCTAGGAATCAAATTTACAAGCAATGACTCCTTAGATTAGCCTGCTAAACATACATTGACTAAGCAGAGCTTGTCAAGGAGTCCGTATAGTGAAAGACACACTGCAAAGATTGACTTCACTATTAATAGCTTGCGACCCTAACCTGTTATTAATCGGTGATAGTCTATTGGGTGTAATATTGAATTATCGGCCCGAATACAACCCCGTTCATATGTACCGATTGTTTTTGTGAATATATGGACATTAAGTTTATTTTTATGATATAAATTTTGGTGGTTATCCAGATTAGCTCACTTATAAAATGTCCGTTATTTCTGGATTTAATGGACAATTTTTTTATTATTAATTTTTATGGGCGGGCTTCTTTTTTTTTTACAAGCACTAAATATTCTTTTCATTTAGCAGAGGTCATTTATTTTGATGCTTGGGGGTAAAATTCATAAATATAAAGACAAATTAGTATTAATTATAAGAGTTTGAGTTTTGTTTAACGGCATATCAACCTCTGTGGGTCATTTAATGCCAGAAAAGGTTATATAGAATGTTTTTACATATGGATTTCAGTCTTTAAAGTAGTAATTTTATTGTGGTATTCGGTTATGTTTTCTGGGTTTGTATTTTTAAAGAGGTCCTTTAAGTTTTTGTCTGATAATATTTGGTGCGGGTTTGTCTGAGACTGTTGCAGTTTAGAAGGATGTGTTTTGATAGTGAGTTGCACCTTGCATATTGGGAATACTGGGGCGTCCTCCCTTTTTAAAAAGTAAGAATAGGTGATGTGAGTGTGCCCAATGAGTATAATTTCTGTTTTTTCTGTGGTCTACCGGCCACTCACCAATAACTTCTTTTATCTCTTGTAACTTCTTATATGAAAATAAAAAGTATTACCTGGTTTGGAAAGTAATTTTTAGAGATGGATAAAAATGTGTGGAGTTTAACAAAGTTTATTTATGGTATAAATAAACTTTGTCAAACTCTGCAAAATTGGCAGATCCTAATTTATGCCCTGTCGGCGGGTCTTAGAATATGCTGGCTGTATCCCCTGCCAAGGGGTAAGACCTCCCTAAAATATATCTGATATATTCTGGATATTTGGTGAGTATGAAGTACCCCTTCATTGGCATAACTCCAAGGTCCACTCTAAGCGGGAGTTTAGTGTTCCATTTATGGATTAGATAAAAAAAAAAGTTGTTGGGGTGGCCTAAAGTCGATATCAGCCAGGCAGCGAGGGAGTTTGTGTATCAGATAAGCGACAGTGCTTCGGGTCAGATTTTTTTTTAATATGCCCTTCATATATGTATAGATTAATTATAATATATGATAATGATAAAATAAATAAACCACTGGAAATGAAATAGAAAATTATATTATGTAATTATAGTTTATTAATTAGAAGTTGTATTTAGGAGGAGTGATCACCCTGTACAATGAATGATCTTCCCTAACCTCTCAGTGTAAAATAACCCTAGACGGTTTGACATACCGTTAAAAAACAAAAAGAAAAGTTAATTGGAAGATGATGAAATCAGAAAGTGTCCAGATACCGCATTTTTCAAATTCAACCGGCTTACACCTTAAGATTTCTATGTAATCAGGTCACTCAAGCATTTTGTCGTGACTGCATAGCCTTAAAAGTAAGAAGGGGATTAATTGCCCCGCCACCTCTCTCTCTCTCTCTCTCTCTCTCTCTCTCTCTCTCTCTCTCTCTCTCTCTCTCTCTCTCTCTCTCTCTGCTTTTTATTTTTTTATTTTTACTACTTTCTTAACTCTTTGCCAACCAAATTACCCCCAAGGCTGTACAAAATTTTCTTGGTATTTTTTACCTGTATGGTGGGATATTTCGAAATTTATTATCTATTCACCTCAGAATTAATTTTATTCAAATAAAGTCCTATTATTGTTGTAATCTGAGCCTTTCTACTCATTTATAATGAACCAAGCATCAATTTTTGTACTTTGCTCGGTGGGAAGCCGCTGTGAGTGGTTTAAACTTTCGTTATTATCATTAATTATTAATTTTCATTATTATATCATTAATTATGATATATGATGATGATGATAATCTTATTATAATGGAGATTCGGGGTCTATCTGTCTATAACCGAAACTACGTTACTGCTTACGCCACAAAACCCTCGGGAATTGCGTAAGTTTATTATTATTAAGTATTTAATTTATAGTCAAAATTATTAATATTAATACATAGAATAAATTGTATTTATTAACGAGGTCTCTATGAAAATCTGTGTTAGATTTGACTCAAAACAGCCCATGTTATTAGTGCGTTTAAAATTCTGTAATGTGTTTTATATCACTAAGAAATAAAGGTTTACATAATATATGGTGTGGTTAATTCGCATACTGGTTTCAACAAAACCGGGTTTAATAAATAATTATTAAAAATAATAATAATCTCTCTTCTTTATATAAACAAGTTTGTATTATAAACTTCTCAGTCTTATCTATAAAGTAGACACTCTGCATATTAAAGAGATATGCTTCCACCATTGTATTCAATTTTTATATTTGACATCCACTACATCAACAAGTATTACATTCACTAAGAAACATCTTATTATAATAGAAATTCAGTGTGTGTCTGTCTAACTGAAACTATGCCACTGCTTAAGTCACAATACTCTCGGGAAGTGCGTAAGTTTATCAATGGTTATTTAATTTATAGTCAAAATCATTAACACATTGAATACATTTTATTTATTAACAACGTCTCTATGGAAATCTGAGTTAGATTTGCCTCACAAAAGCCCATCTTATTAGTATTTAAAATCCTGCAATGTGTCTTATATATCACTAAGAAATAAAGGTTTACATAATGTACGGTGTGGTTAATTTGCATACTAATCTTAACAAAACCTGGTTTAATAAATAATTACTTTGTGTTATTGATCTCTAATATTATTGTTTTATTCTCCAACGTATTAAAATCAATCATTTGAATGATTTTATATAACAACCAATTAAAATATTATTAAAATAAGTAATCTTTTTATATGCATTCTAATTTAATTTCCTTAGTCTTTCTATTTTAATATATTTTATTACATTAAAATTTAAATACTTATGCCCGGCAGATGGCGCATATTCTTGCTAGTAATAATAATGAACGCGAACTCACTATTCAATAGCAATGGATCTGCGAGACTAGTTTGCTGACCATTACACCACGATAGGACGCCGTGTGTATGTATTAGTATGTGTGTGTATGTATTTATCTTAATATATATCTTTCTTATAATGGAGATTGTGTCTCTCTGTCACCATCGATGTCACAATTCCATTAGTTTTTTACGTTATATTCTCAATGTTTAAGTAATCATTATTCTATTTTTATTAGCATCTTATTTATTAACGATATGTATTAAAATTATCTGAGTTAGATTTGCCTCAAAACATCCCATGTTATTAATGTGTTTAAAATCCTGCAATGTGTGTTATATATCGCTAAGGAATAAATGTTTTCATAGTATGTGATGTGGTAATTTGCATGTAAAACCGGTATAATCTTTTTATATGCGTTCTTATTTAATTCATCAGTCAAATTTCATTAACATTATCAGGTCGTGCTAGTAGCAAGGATCTCTCTCTCTCTCTCTCTCTCTCTCTCTCTCTCTCTCTCTCTCTCTCTCTCTCTCTCTCTCTCTCTCTCTCTGGTCCTCCATCAGCATCTACAATCCGCACAGAACTGGTTAATGTACATTTTTACTGGTTGGCCTAAACTGCTATGTAGGTATCTACATAAGGTCGTCTTTGCTTATTCCATCTGTATCCAGCATGTCTTATTCGTCTTACTCTGATGGTTTATGTGATAGGGGGTAAGTGGCCATAAAGCTGCTTTTTTGTGGGGTGCTATGATTTGTTCAAGACAACACGCAGCATCCTTGTGTAGCTCTCATCTAGCTTTTTCTCTAAGCGCTTTGTTAGAGTCAAAGTGGTGCAGCCGTACAGTAACACTGATACGACTACAGCTTGGAAGAATTTTCACTTTAATCTCATCAGTGTGATCAGATTTCATTTTGTCACATTAAAACTTAAATATTTGTTGCTCGGAAGGCGCATATTTTTGCGCATATAATTTATCACTATCTTTTGTTTGTTTGTTTGTCACATATAGACTCTTAGGCAAATGGGTCATATATGATGAATCTTGGCATGTGAACTCCTTTAACCTCAAGGAGTGTTTTGAGTGTATTGGAGATGGTCTGGAACATTTTGAATTAAAATCTAATCATTTTAAGTTAAAAAAATATTTGCAGCGAGCAAATGAAATTGGAATCGGCAGGCGCACCTCTTCTCTGAGAAGTGGGCGGTTTATTATACTCTCTCCTTCAGTGAGGTAGTCCCAAAACATTCTGGAGTAAAATTTATCAGAAAGATCTCATTTGTAATGTACAGAAATCAAATAAAAATGATCAAGTTGAAATTCAAACATAAATATATTAGGTACCACCAATTTTCCCTGTGAAATTTACCCCCTCCCTACATTTAACACAATGAAACTTGCATAAAGGTTAATATTATCTTAAAAATGTTTGTCCATTCAAAAGAAGAAACATTAAACAAACTCCTGATTTTTTTTAAAATTTTCAGCTTACGGAAATAATGAAAATTATAAACGAAAAACAATTTTTACATTGTTGCACGTTAAATCAATTGAAATTTAACGTAGCCAAAAACAAGTTATGACTAGAGGCTTTTTAAAAGTTATATGAAAAATAAATTAACGGTCCGATTATCACGAAAATTTCTATAATTGCTTACCTTTTGATGAAAAATATGTCTGAAATAGTTTTTCCTAAAATATATTAGGGGAAATATTTTTTACGAGGTCCCCCCCCCCCTATTTTGTAAAAATATATGAAAAAATTAAACCGACAAAAAACGATTTTTACTTGTTTTCTATACAGATAAGAGTCTGAATAATTATATCAAAAGATTTTTATAAGTTTCACTGCGAGAGTTTTTTTTTAGTAAAATAACCGTCAATACAGAATTCTGCTAAGAAATATCAATAAAGAAATTGACCCTGTTGTAAAAAAAACGGACTGTTTTACTTATTTTTCAAGATAACGCTGAGTAATTTTTCCCCAATCGGATAATTCTATCTTTGAATTAACTGTTTTTCATTGTAACAACTCTTTATGTTCGTTATTTCTTTTTTGCGAGATTTTTTTTTTAAAGTTCAGAAATATTTGTTTCTTCCTTCAATATGGATTAAATTGATCACGTGACTTATTTTGGTGGTACCTAAAATATATAAATCAATAAAGCTTCGGGTTGGGGTTGTCCGACGGCCCGAAGGCTCACATCAAATTTGAATGGCCTTTATATAAAAAAATAAAACGATAAATCAAAAACGCATCAGTTGCATACTAATCTTTAACAGAACATTGTCATTGGAGGTATGGGCATATTTCTGTACGACAGTACTTCTCCCTTTCTTTAAACTTTTAGTTAAAAAAAATAAAAACTGTAAATTCTCACTTATTTTCATTTTTTTTTATTTCTCTTAAGAACAGAGCTTAAACTTACATAACAAAAAAATGTCTACTGATTTTTTAATTACAACAATGAAATAATCACGTTAAAAAGAGAGTATACATTTGAGAGAGGAGGGAGAGAGAGGGGGCAAAAATACGCCATTTTGACAGATATAGATTTTAATTTCGATAAAACACAAACAATTTCAATCAATTGATATTTCGCCTCCGTAAATTCACGGAGGCGAAATATCAATTAGTTAAAATTGTTTGTTTTATCCGCATTGTTCCTCAACTTTTAATCAGATTTTAATTTATAAAATTCTCCCGTTTTAAAGATTGTAAAACCAATAATTTTTACATGTGATTTTTTTAAATCCTTCTTCTTCAATTATACAGCAAAAATTACGTTAAGTTTCATTCATTTTTTCTGAGTTTTGTTGAATTTTAATTCATGGCGGGGGTAAAAATGTGTGAAATTTTGACCATACCTATTGTACTTGATTACATGAAATATTCGGACCATATGACCTTTAGGCACCTGTTTTGCGATCTCGTTTCATAGGGACATTTTTTCTTTACACCGTCAAAATCCGGTTGTTTGTTAGGGGGTTAGGGTTAGTTTTATAATTTAAAAAAAAAACTCTAAAAATCGTCTGTTAACAAACAACCGGATTTTGACGGTGTAAATGAAAAAATGTCCTGGCTAAACTTGCAAATCGGTCGGAAAATTAAAACAATTACAGGGTGACCCAGAAAAAAACAGAACCCAAATTATTTATTTTCCCATTGAACTAAACCTAAACCCTAACCCTAACACCCCCCCCCTTAGTTAAAATTAACAGTTTTATTATAAAATTTGTGGGTTCTGTTTTTTCTGGGTCACCCTAATTTTCCGACCGATTTGCAAGTTTAGCCCCTCAAGGTTTATCAAGTATTGTTCATTTAGCAGCAAAGTTGACTGACTGACTGTTTGATTTTAACGGCACGTGAACACGTCTGGGGTTATCTCATACTATTAGTACAAAATAACCTCAGACGTGTTCACGTGCCGTTAAAATCAAACAGTCAGTCAGTCAGTCAACTTTGCTGCTAAATAAACAATACTGGATAAATTATATCATACATTTTTATTTTGTTTTAATTTCATTTGTGATGTATACTTTTAGAAGTGTAAGTCCAATATGCCTCCACTAAAAAAAAAAAGTGCGTGATTATTTAGGAAGAACATTTTTGTATAGCAAAATAATATGATAAAACATATTTTGAAAATATGTTTTATCATTTTATTCCGAGGAACACCGAGTAATTGAGTACCTCTGCTTTGTGTGTGTGTGTAATCGTAACACCCCCCCCCACACACACACACACACACAAAGACATATGGCGATATTTTTTTTATAATTTAGTTAAAATAATCTTAGTGAATAAAGCAATTTCCAGTCATATTTACAACTAAATGGTAATTTTGTGGCGAGTCATATTTTAATCAATGATTAAATATATGATATATGTCATATATTATCTGATTAATCATATATCTGATAATAATGGAGTTAACAATGGAATGTTAATTAGAATTATTCACTCCTTTCTAAACAGAAGCATTGATATCATCATGGACTGCTGTTGTAACGAGAACCGAACTGATTCGAGGGTTGTCAAGTAAAGTAATAAAAAGTTTGTAGAAATGGAAGAGTATCTGATTATTAGTCCATGGAGAGACTTAGTCGTCTCTTTGTGCTCAGGGAGAGTTGTTTCTCCCTATCACCCTCTCTCCCTATCGCCCTCTCTCTCTCCCCACACACTCTCTCTCTCTCTTCCTTATCTTTCTCCCTCCCTCACTCTTTATCTATATTCTACCTGTCTACCTATATACGGCTCTCTTTATCGGAGAAAATCTGGAAGTAATGAGGCAAATTTTTAAACTTTTAGAAAAAAATAAATTGCTTTTGCCAACTAACAACATTCGAAACGTTTTGAAAATTAATAGACTTTGAGGTTGTTGTTTTTTTAAGGGGTTATTATGGGTTCCTTTCTTTCTGTAAAGCCCTGCGGCCTTACAAACGAGAAAAATTAAAACTCCTTTATTTGGGACAATAATTGTTGTCACGTTAATTTACTGTAAAACGTACCCTTTTATTCGGAACTCGACGCTTAAGAAGTTCTCGAAAACCTAACAAACACGTCACAATTTTTACGTCGCTCATCTAACTTCCTCATATTTTAACCGACGAAAATGAGTGGATGAAAAGAGAAGTAAGGGATCCTTGTAAATTGTAATAATACAATAATTTGTAAATTATTAACAATATCGTAAATTAAATCTTTATTAAGATCGTAATTCGAAATAAATATAAATTACTTAACTCGACTACACAAGAACTTAACAGTGCGTGTGTGTCGATAAACTTTGTAGATCTTTATTTTTCTTTCTTTCTAAAGTCATTCCTTTTTAATGACAAACACGATTATTCTCCTTTTAACACCTATATCTGTATGTTTTCATGCATGTACTGGAAACACACACACACACAGGCTGTATTTGTGGGACTATCCTTTTTATGACAGTTAGTGATTGTCACAGGTCGTTAATTCAAAACAGTAACACGGACCACTCTTCCTTCACCACCTCCTACATAGCTGATCCGTCCTAGCTCGATTGAGAACCTTCCTGTTGGGCGGGGTTGGTATACATACATATATTTTTTTAATTTATTTTTTTTTTATTCATAAATATATTTCAACTTTACACATACACTCCTCTTTTTCTTTTTTTCACTGTTGAGGAAAAACCTAAGTATTTCACTTACCTGGCATACGTCGGACAGCAGTGGACGTTTTTTTTTAACTGAAACCCCTAAGGAAGGCTTTACCGACAACACACAAACAAAACTTTCACTGCTGTTTTTAGCCCGACTTAAAAACATAAAACTAAGTAATTATTTTTTTCTTTCTTTCTCTTAATTTTACTTTTAATTTTTATTTAATTTTTCTTAAATGTTAATTTCGTGAAAAATCTTAAAGAAAGCACCGACCTTCTATATACAAATTACTTAATTTTCTTTTAAATTTATTTTACAGGTCTCTCACATTTTTAGGCCCACACGGTTTGTTTTCCAGTGGGTATTTACAAATTGGATTCATATCATCATGGTTACATTATCATCGTTCGCTCTTAGTAAAAAGAGCACAAGTGTTATTCTCTTATTTGGAGCCTTTTTGACCCTCTCAATTTTGGATACTTGTCATGGGGCTAACACAACAAAAAGTGAAGCAGAATCCATGGAGAAGGGAATGGATTTTCTTTTTCAAATGACCAAAGGATTTCTCGAACTTATACAACCAAACAGAATATATGATGAATATGGTAAGTTTTTATGTTATTTAATTTTACTATTTTCGCTTTCTTCCTCGAGTTAGTCTCTACTACGGTATCATGTTTTATTGTTTGTGGTTTTTGTTTTGTTTTTTATATTGATTATTTTTCGATAAAAAGACAACAGTAGCCTAATTTAAAGGTCTTTATTTCTCTTGTTTTTAAACTTAAGTTTTAAGCTATATTTTTTGTCTTTTTTTACTATTTTTCTTTTCTTTTTTTATTTAATCGCATGATGAACTTCGTTTATTTTTATGGATGGCTAGACGCGCTATAAATTATTTTGTTTTTTTCCTTACATATGTAAATTTAAGTTAAACTTAGTACAATATTCGGAATTAATTTTTAAAAAAACATTTCCTGTCTGTCTGTCTGTCTCTCTCTCTCTCATTTAATGAAATTATTATTTCTAAAAGAGAATTATTTTATAAACTTAGGTCGACTTTTAAAAGAGTCTTTTAAAAGTCGACCTATGTTTCAAGAATTGTTTTTCTCTGGACTATATTGTATGAGATTTATTCTCACCCTCCACCCTTTTAATTCATTTCCTTATTCTGTTGTTTACGCCTGGATGAAAAGGGTCAAATTCATTTCCTTTATCCTCAAGGTAGAAAAATGTGACCCTGTTTGTCTGGTTACTTATGTTGGGCTGGTCACTTTCTTGCGTTTTTTATCTTATTTTTTAAAAATCAATTTAAAAAAATCAACCGAGTAAAATAAAACTTTTTAGAAAAAGAAGTTTATTAGTGATTTGCTGATCGATTCCTGTTCACAACTTTTAATACTTGTTTTCGTAGTGTTTGTACATAGCTGCGACACCTCGTTTCACTAAATTTTCTCCTGTCGCTTTGTTTCCTACGCGACGCACACGCACACACAGGTGTCTGTTCCTTCTTTCTTTCTTTATCAGGAAAAGTCAACGCGCACTGTTCGGGTGTTAGTTTAATATAGTGAGAAATAATCTTTATTTTTAGCGAACTTTCCTCCAGTTTATTAATTACATTAAAATTAATTAACCCACTGTAAAAACCTACGGAAACCCGGAGGATGTGGCAGCCGAAACGTAATAGAGACCAAAAAAATCCATCATTTAATTATCTTTTTAGTCCTTTCTTGATTAACAACTGTAAATGTTGACTACATTCCCTTTTGAAGCTAGATTAGCAGATCATTGTTAGTGAGTTCGATTCTCACTAGGTGCCCTATACTTCTGGCCTTGTGCCACAACTATGCTAAGCTTAGTATAGCTATACCCAAAATTCGTCTGCTACAGTTTTTTTTAAACGAATTAAAATTAATTAAATCTATTATTTAAAGTCAAACTTTTGTCTAAAACGATAAGTAGTAACATAATAATGACCATCATTAAAAAAAAAAAAATATCATTACATATGCAATTTATTTTTAATACATTTAAAAGGATTTTCTTTTTGTCAATTTCGATCCATTCGACCATTTTGGCTCGTTTTAAATGGCTTGTTTACAAATTTAATGTAACATTCACGATTGCAAAAAAAAATTACCAAAAATCAGGGAATTATTCGATTTTAATGAAATTTTCAGTATTGATTTATCAATTAATGAATTTTATAATGCATCAGTTATTTTATTTCAAAACTTTAAATATTTTTGAAGAAAAAAAAAGTTATTTACTAAGCCTTAGTAAATAACTTTTTTTTCCTTCAATTCATAAACATTTCTATTTTATGACCCAGGGTAGTAATACCTGTTAGAGTACCATTTATGGGTCAAACATATTTGTTTAAATATCAGTTGCATTCGATAAGCAAATTAAAAAAAAAAGGAAATATCAAATACAGGTTGGTCCGAAAGTCTCGTTACCTCTATGTATCGTTTTAACTTTCATTATTTTTTTGTTTTACTAAATAAATAGATATACTAGCGGGGCATGTGGATGTACTACAGTATGGTAATTTAATTATTACGTTTGATATACTTAAGAGCTATTGTGAAATAGTTCAAAATGTAAAAAGTATAATAGTCTTGATTTGACTCTCTCTCACTCTTTCTTTTTCTTTCTTTTCATCGTGTTCAATTGAAACAGATTAGCGTTATCGCTTCAGCGCGCTCACCCATCTTTCTAGATTTCCCCATCTTTCTTTTTCATTATATTTTTTTTTCTGTGTAACGTCTTTTTCACCCCCTTTCTTTCTTTATAATAAAAACGGAATGGCCCATTATTTAGCTGAGGTGACGAAACTCATAAGAAATTATTCGGCGGATAAGCAACACCAGATAATCAGGATTTATATTTTTTTTCATTTCATCTTGGACGATTTGGGCAGTCTAATTTTGAACCAGATGGTGTTGCAAGATGATAACGGTTGGAAGATTAAGAAACAAGAGTATTAAATAAAATAATTAGTAATTATTTTACTTAATAAGTTATGTAATTATTTTTAAGAGATAAAAAAAATTACATAATGTAATTATTTTACCTCTTAAAAAGATCTTTAAAAATTATTTTCTAGAATTTCTGCTTATATTTATGTAATTCGGCTAGAAATCACAAGGTTCTTAGTTCGATACCTACCCTCGCCAACTCAGCGTAAAAGTAGCACAAGGATCTGTGCGGTAAGGTGAGGAGCTGATGGTAGGTGTGGCGCTCCACCTCAGACGCAAAAACAATCTCCTTGGTCTAGTGCTAGTGAAAAGGGGATAGACTCCCTCGCTGATTGGCTGATACCGACTTTAGGCCACCCCGACGACGACTTTTAAAATTTTACCTCTAAGAAATATATAGGCGGTGGCGAGACTTTTTTACTACCGTGTACAATGAACGGCATTCCCTATCCTCTGGGCATTAAATAATCTTAAACTAGAAAAGAATAGTGCCTCAAGAATAAGGGTATTTTGGCACGCATCCCACATATACGGGTGTGACACAAGATTTTTTAATGTGGGCCACCCACGAACCAAGGCTCATGGGATGGTAGGTGCAAAATGCGTTGATCCTGTCGGCATTTCCCCTCAAGGTGGGCGCTTCAGGTACTGGGCAATAAAACCAGCCCTGCCATTTTAAACCAAGATGACAGCCGCCCTGTCGGTGGGGCCTTAGAATGCACCGACTGCACCTCTGCAGAGGTGTAAGACTCCCCCAATGGGGCCACCTGTTGGCCGTGGGTGGCGATCCGTGATGCTTAAGGATAGAGCCCAGGTGGATGAGCAGTTCATGACATGCAATACTCCACTTTGGCCCTATCTTGGGCTAGACGGGCGGTCGGAGAGGCCCCCTCCGATCAATCAGCTGGTCACGTCAAGCCCTAGCATCTATATGATTTTCCAAATCCTATTGCCCTTATGGCAAGCCCCAACCCCTTTTTATCAAGAAGGCGGTGGCTGCGGGTCTACATGTCCTGGGAATGACGTCAAACTCTATCTGATGGCGAGGTTCCAGTTTTGGAGGTTTGGGGAATGTGGAGCACCCCTTCATCACCATTGTTCCCTGGTCCACTCTGACCCGGAGTGGTAGTACCTGTTAGGGTCCCATCTA
The DNA here is from genome assembly GCA_023376005.1 of Doryteuthis pealeii. Lineage (NCBI taxonomy): Eukaryota > Metazoa > Mollusca > Cephalopoda > Myopsida > Loliginidae > Doryteuthis > Doryteuthis pealeii. The sequence goes on from CM042150.1 coordinate 53,236,573, forward strand.
TGGGTTAAATAGAAAAATGTATTTATAAAAAAATTGTATTATCCATTAAGAATTGATTTATTTCAAAACTTTATCGGCATTAAATGACCCACTGAGGTTGATATGCCGTAAAACAAAACAAAACAAACCAAACCAAACCAAGAGGACAGGTATTTCTGTTTAATTATTTTGCCGGTCCAGAGGCCGAAGCCACTGCACACAGGTCCCGGGGGTCGAAGACCAAACTTATAGCACAGGAGGTTATTTTTGTTCTTTTTTATAATACATTTGATTTTATGGAAATAAGTCAATAATTGTAGCTGCTTCTTAATATGTATTTTTTCATTAACTAATTATTGGACATTACTTAAAAAAGAAAAAAAAGCATCCTTACTAAGATTTTTCTCTGTAATTATTTTAATAGTAATTTAGGTCTCCACATATCCGCCCCCAGTCGCGGACTCCAGTCGCATGGTTGTCCGTCCTTCTTTAAGGATCGCCTTGAAATACTTATATTCACTATCAAGAGAAATTAAAGTTTCATTCATTTTCCTTTTCTTTTTTTTTCACCCAAGTTATATTTTAGTCCCCTAAATTATATATCGTCAATCGGATGTAAGTAGCCATTTTCTTAGTGGTTGATGGGGGAGGGAAAACTAAAGAAATATAACAAGTGTGAATAATATAGAGTTGAAGACGTGTTTTTTAAATGTAAAACATACAGTAAAAAAATGAAGGAAATAACTAAAACTTGCTCTTCCATTACTACTGAATAACGAGTTCGCTCCTCTCTGGGTGTCCCACACTTGCGAACTTGTGTCACATCCTACTTGTAGCGAACGGGTTGGGCAAATAATACCTACACTTCTTTATGTAACTTACCGCAGTCATTTCTTAGTGGGATGTTCTGCAGTGAACAATAAGTACCTTTTATGATGTGATCATCACCGAGTTTCAGTGACTCATATGAAATTATTTATTTATGATTGATTCTCTTTTATGTACTATCTTTTGAAATAAAGGTAATCCAAATGACTGGTTTTAAGGGATGATTCTATTTGGGATCTTCAAAATCTCAGTGTATAACCATACTGTATGCTCTTGTAGGTGCAAACATATACTCATACAAGGATTTTTATAAATCCCTAAAGAGAACTCAATGTATAATAATCAATAAATTAGATTATATACAGAGCAATATTTAACTTTCAAAGAAATAAAAACTTAACAGATCGTCATCCCGTTATAATTTATTTCAACCAGAAACTCAAAAAAAATTGTTTAATTCTTTTGAGCTCTAGTCTCGTCAGACAGGTTTTATAAAATACAGGGATCCACTTTCTTTTTTCAGAGGATCCTTGTATTTTGTAAAACTCGTCTGATGAGACTAGAGGTCAAAATATATATTTTTTTAAATTTGAGTTCCAGGTTGAAATAAATCATAACGGGATAACGGTTTAAGTTCTTCACACACACACACACACACACACACACACACACACTCTGCACGAGCAGGATGTGACACAAGGTCAATTTCTAAAGCAGTTTAACAGGTTTGAATTCAGTTTTCCTTCTAGACTGGTTGCCTAATCAAGGTTAAAGAACCCAGTCTGTCCTAAATTTACCCATAGCTAGAGGGAGAATATTTGGATTCATACCTATAGTTGGATTGTTTTCTGTTAAGATAAAAGTAAAACAATCATCAGGCCCATCATTGGGTGCTTTTTTTTTGGGGGGGGGGGTAAATATGGTTCTCTGGGTAGCCAGAGCCATATTTAGCCCTTGGGGCCCGGGGTACTTGTGGTGATGGTGGGAAGGGGGCTCAAGCTATTTCAACATGGAAATAGAATTAGTTAAAAAAATTGAGGGACATCTAGGAGTCAGATTTTGAATCTCTCCCTTTGTGCTTTGATTTAGAAGAGGGGGGAGGGGTTCTATCTCACCCAATAGGTCTTTTTTTTTACCCTACCTTCTTTTACGTTATTTTATAAGTAATGTGTTGTTTTGTTTTTTGTGTGTTTTTTTTTTTTTTCAGTAATAAAACTAATTTTAAAATCATATGTTTTATAAAGGAAGTCTGGGTGCCCCTCTAGCAGGAGGGAAATTGCCCCTGTTGCAGGGCAATTTATAAATCCAACTCTGTGGGAAATTCCATATTATGAATAAAAAAATTATTGTGTATTCTATTTTTCCTTATAATAATTAACACAAGAGTTTAGGTATGATTCATGGTGTTTATATTGCTAAGCATTGCTTAGTAAGCAATTTTAGAGACTGTAGTTTTAGTGTCTTCAATTAATAAAAAAATCCCTATCCATTACTAACGATAAGGAAGTCTTTATTTATTTCTCTGATATGACTACAAATTTTGGAAAAAAAAAAAAAAAAAAAAAAAAAAAAATTTAGCACCTTTTATTTATTTATTTTCACACAATTATGAAATATGACGGTAACCTGTTTAAAAATTCACCCTAAAGATGCTGAGAAAAAAAAAGGGAATTATTTTTCTAATGGCTCATAACAGCAAAATGTTGGGTGAATTAACATATCTAATATCTCTGAATATTATATAATGTAGATTGATTCGTTGGATTTTACAGCATGTTAACCCTTGGGTTATTTTTATACTGAAGAAGTTTGTTTTATTCATTCTTGTTGGGTATTCATTTTTTTTTAATACTCATTTTTTTATCTATTGTTAAATAGATCGAAAAATGAGTATAAAAAAATAGATGGAACCCAGAGCTCCAGAATAGGAACCTTGCCACTAGATGCAGTTTAATGTCATACCTAGGACATATGGTAATCCTTAACTTTCTCCTCGTAAATTCCTACTATAAAATAGATTGAACCCTCATTTTATGTCCGTGTTTTTGCAATAAATGTTTTAAATATGTTTACCGGACATTTTGTAGGTTGAGTAGGGTTGGACAAAATAAAAAATTACGCAATAAGTATAACTTACTTACTTTTAAACAAAATTATTGAAATAATTACCATAGCTTTAGTGTACTGATCTGTAACATCTGATACAAGTTAACAGAAAATCAAATGTTCCTCATAAAAGATTTGGTAAAAACGCCATTTTTTTTCCTACTGACGTTGACGATTTTTCTTTCATGAATTTGCTTGTAAAAGAATTTTTAAAAGACCTGGAACCTTTAACACTTAATTCAATAATGTTAATTGTAAAGAAAGAAATGAAAAAGGGATTTTTTTTTTTATCACTGAAAATTGAATAAGAATAAAGGACGATTTCAAATAAATTTTTTTTTGTATAAATATTGATACGTCTATTAGAAATCCTTAAAATAATTAAGCTTAATATGGTGTGCAGTTTATTTCAATGCTTGGTAATCCATTGGCTACTTAAACAGCAAATGGTTAACTTTGGTTTATTTTTAAATTAAAATGACTGGCAAACTTGATTCTATTGTTCATAGTTGGTTTTCTTCAATTGTAAGCCTAAGGGAAATAATCGCCGTGATTAGTTCTCAACTCTTTTTTTTTTCTTTCTTTCTGGTATAAAAATAATTTGTACTGTACAGATTGTTAAGGGTCAATCTAAGTTTAATCTTTTGTTAGTATCAGATTTCATACCCTACAGACCATGAACTTTATATACCCAATTTATTTCTCCAAAACCCGGAACCGTCGTTAGTTCGAATGGGGAGGGGTAAACTCTATCACAAAGAACTGTTTTCAAATAATAAACTTTCGTTAACCACGCTAAACAATCAAAAGAAAAATCTTTTTAAACTTAATATCTTACTGATACCTACTGTGTAGCTATACTTACCTTGTGCTCGGGGCTTCAGTCTCTGAGCTTGTAAAATACAAAGTGTGTCAAAAGTATCGAGATTTTTTGAACTTTTTGACACACATTGTATTCTAAAAAATAACGTTCCATTCATTAATGTTTTTTTTCAGAATACAAGGTGTGTCAAAAAAGTAATAATTTTAAAGCTGTATTTACCAAGATAGAAATGAAGAATGAATAGAACTTTTTTCTGAGAATATAAGGTGTGTAAAAAAGTACAAAAAATCTCTATACTTTTTTGACACATCTTGTATAAGATAAATTCCATGATTCCAAGCAGTACCTGCCCTTCTCATCTAGAAGGGACAGGACGGGTTTTTTTTGCCTGGTGCCTGTGGCGTCCCAAAAGGAGAATGCCTAAGGGATTCACACACTTGTGTGTGACTCCCCACATTAAAAAGACTTTGTTAATCAGTCCTGGTGGGAGGTCAGGGGGAAAAAAAAAATCTAAACAGAAATATTCAGCCCCAAAATCTCCCTGCTAATAGATTTTGATGACCTACCTACTTCACTACCAAATGACCTACTTCTCCTTACACTGATCCACCCCGACTATCAAATTTCCTCTGATACACATCAACACATTTGACCCACACTCCAAATATCACATTTCTCTTCTAAGTCAACCGACTGACCCCATTGAAAAATAAAAGTCCCTTCACGCCAACCCCACCGACTTTCCCTCAACCCTCACCCATTCACCTTTTCACTATAAAAGCAGAATGTACAAGTAGTTATGTCAATAAAGTTTTCTGAAGAAGCTTCATCCAAAATGAGGCAAAATATCAATTGAATTTATGCTTTCTGTGTTGTTATATCCACACTTTCCTCTATTCTCTACCACTTACCCTCTGTTTAAGCTTATGGCCAATTCACACTGAAAACACTGGTTTCCTTCACATCACTGAAGTTAAGCAGCGATGAACCTCTTCAGTGTTTAAATGGGTTGAATGACCACTAAGGAATAGCAAGTAGGTATTTACCCACTCTACGGGTAGGATTTGACACAAAGTCACAAGTACAGTGCATCCACCAAAAATCGAACTCTCTATTCAATAATAATGGATCTGTGAGATTAGGTTGCTCATCATTACAGAGATGCTGAAAGGTACACTCCTGTGTCCCTGACGCACAGAATTCTAAAAGGATGCACTAAAATCATATCCATGTGTCCAGTGGTTTCCTTTTTTTTCTTCTCTCCCCATTCCAAGCTAACTGTAAATACATTTCAATAGTTTCTTAGAAATGAATTACATAGGATAAGTTACAAGGTTAGCCAGCTTTAGCTGGGACCCATAAATTTTCTGGTGATTCATTCAAAGCAAATATGTGCATCCCAGGACACACTAAAACAAAAAGCTATCAGCATCACTGCCATTACACCAAAATGGGTCATAACATGCAATACTTCACTTTGGCCCTATCTTGGGCTAGACGGGCGGTCGGGAAGCCCCCTCCGATCAATAGGCTGGCCATGTCATGCCCAGCACCTATATGATTTTCCCAACCCTATTGCCCTTATGGCAAGCCCCAACCCCTTTTTATCATATGGGTGCTAGAAGGCAGTGGCTGCGGGTCTACATGTCCTGGGAATGACGTTAAACTCTATCTGATGGTGAGGTTCCAGTTTGGAGGTTTGGGGAATGTGGAGCACCCCTTCATCACCAATGACCCACTGAGGTTGATATGCCGTAAAACAAAACAAACAAACAAACCATGATGGGACACCCTAAAGAATAGAAAGTCCTGTAATCAATCTGAGGCTTGTGTGTCGGACTAAGTAAAGCGTAGTTTAAAGAACAGCTGTGCTTAGCTTCTTTCTTTCTATGCTCTAAATATTGAATCTACTACTTAATCAATTGTTCTAAGCTACCTTACAATACAACAGAAATGCAAATGAATATTCAGTTTTCTATGTATGTTTTATTATTATCATTATTATCTATAACCATTAAATATTAGGTGAAGGTATTTACCCAACCTGTTTGCCAATAGTAGAATATGACTCAAGGTCGATGATCAAACTCGCTATTCAGTAGTAATGGATCTGCAAGACTAGCTTGCTAACCATTACAACATGATGAGACACCTTGTTTGTTGAGAGTCTTATTTTTAATCCTGCAATGTCCAACAATTAGTCATAATATTATTTCTTGCTTGACTTACAAGTTTAATTCATTCTGCTCATGTATATCAAATGAAATAAACTGAGATAACCATTAATCCGTTCCAGCACTCTGAAATTCTTTTTTTTTTTTGGTAGTTTTTCAGTTCAGAATGGAATATAAGGTCCCAAGTATGGGGGGATCCAGTGAGGATCAAACTCGCTATTCAGTAGTAATGGATCTGCAAGACTAGCTTGCTAACCATTACACCACAACAAAATTAGGTGAAGGTATTTACCCAACATGTTCGCCAATAGTAGAATATGACTCAAGGTCGATGGTCAAACTTGCTATTCAATAGTAATGGATCTGCAAGACTAGCTTGCTAACCATTACACATTGATAGTATACCTTCTTTAACATATAGGTATATCTGTTTAAAATCATTTTATTTAGTAAATTAAACACAATATTTTCAAAATATGCATATTTTTTGTTTCTTTGAATTTATCAGATGAGGCTTGATAATTTGTATTATGTTCTAATTGTTTTCAGCTAATTTACAATGCAACATAAATGCAGAGGATTATTTAGAGTTTTCTTTGTATATTTTATTATTATTATTATTATTATTATTATTATTATTATCATTTATAACCATTAAATATTAGGTGTAGGTATTTACTCAACCCGTTCACCACAGGTAGGATATGAATCATGGTCGCAAGTATGTGGCATCAAGCGAGGATCAAACTCTCTATTCAGTAATACTGGATCTGCAAAACTAGCTTGCTAACCATTACACCACGATGTGATATCTTTTCAACTCATAGGCATATCTCTGTTTGTTACTATTTTATTGAGTAAACTAAACACAAGATTTTCAAAATCTGTGTATTTTTGTTTCTCTGAATTGAGGCTTGATAATTTGTATTATACCAGAGGGCACATCATCCGAAACGTTGTGTAGATAACAATAAAGATGTGGACAATAGTCTGAATAATACAAATGTATATTTTTATAGTAGAAAGAAACTTAATTTAGCTATCAATTGACAGACCATGATATCAGCTGAAAGAACTAGATATTTACCCAACCTGTTTGCCATGGGTAGGATGTGACACAAGGTCACAAGTATGGGACATTCAGTAAGGATCAAAACTCACTATTCAGTAGTAATGGATCTGGGAGATTGGCTTGCTAATCATTACAACACGATGGGGATGTCTACCATTAAATATCAAGAGTATATAAGATTTCCCAGCAACCTCTTTTCTTTTTCTTTTTAATTTAGTGTAGTGTATTCAATTCATAAATAAATTTTGCACACATATTCTATTAAAATTTATATGTACTAGCAAGTATTTAAGTTTTAATGTAATAAAATATTATGTTAACTTAGGAAGGCTAATGAAACTAAATAAGATGCCAATAAAAAGATTTGAATCAGAGGGGGAACAACTAAAACTTGCTTTATCTTCACTCCCGTCTTTCATTGCTAAATTTTCATAATTTAACTATTTAGTTACTTTAGGAAGTAAAGAATAGAATTACTGTTAATATTGCTAATGGGTTTCTTTTAAGATTTATCCCCAAGATTTTAGCTCATATTCATTAAGATAAAACCAAACAATTAGAAATCAATAATACTGAGCAGATATTTATTAAAATGAAATTTTTGATATCAATATGCAAATTAACCTTCCCATTCACACTGCAAACCACCATTTTTTTGTATATATAAATACAATTGCATGTTATTAGTATGTAGATATGGTCAACAATATTAATAATGTAAAACAATTTTATTAATTATTGAGGTTTACATATGAATAAAATCATGGAGAATGTGATGTAAATAACTATGTGAATTGTGACTCGATTAGTAATATAGTTTCGGTTACAGACAGAAAAACACACAATCTCCATTATAATAAGATTTGTCTGACAACCATGGCCACTTTTTTGCTTATTACAATATCCATTCGAAGTTAATATTTATTAATAATTTAGGCTGATCATAAATTTTAAAACTTAGCATTTTTTAAGACATTGCTTCAAAGAGTTTAATTTCTCAAACAAAAGAGCATGGCAAGTCCCAACCCCTTTTTATCATTTGAGTGCTAGAAGGTGGTGGCTGCGGGTTTACATGCAGTTCATGACATGCAATACTCCACTTTGGCCCTATCTTGGGCTAGACGGACGGTCGGAGAGGCCCCCTCCGATCAATCGGATGGTCACATCAAGCCCTAGCACCTATATGATTTTCCCAACCCTATTGCCCTTATGGCAAGCCCCGCCCCTTTTTATCATATGGATGCTAGAAGGCGGTGGCTGCGGGTCTACATGTCCTGGGAATGACGTTAAACTCTATCTGATGGTGAGGTTCCAGTTTTGGAGGTTTGGGGAATGTGGAGCACCCCTTCATCACCATTGGTCCATGGTCTACTCTGACCCGGAGTGGTAGTACCTGTTAGGGTCCCATCTATGGGTTAAATAGAAGAATGTATTTATAAAAAAATTGTATTATCCATTAAGAATTGATTTATTTCAAAACTTTATCGGCATTAAATGACCCACTGAGGTTGATATGCTGTAAAACAAAACAAACCAAACAAAAGAGCAGCTAACTCAATACTTTTTGGATGATTATTCATGTTTATTATTTCATTATTTACATTATTTCTCTGAATTTTTGAGATGAGGCTTGATAATTAGTATTATTTAGATTATTCAGACTATTGTCCTCATCTTTATTGTTATCTACACTATTTCTCTGGATTTTTGAGATGAGGCTTGATAATTAGTATTATTTGTATTATTCAGACTATTGTCCTCATCTTTATTGTTATCTGCACAACATTTTGGTCGATGTGCCCTCTGGCCTTCTTCTGGTATTTCTTTTCTGACTCGGGAACCTTCTCAAACTCTGGAACATAATTGGACACATAGTTGATGTAGGCATTGATTTAATACAGTTCTAACTGACAGTAGGTTCAATCCTGGTCAAGGGCGACAGTAACATAGAATAATTAACACAGCTTAACACTTGTACCCAGTTATGGTTAACAGAATGAGAACAGTCTATCCCTGTCGATTGAATAAAGGGTTAGATTCAAAGTTCTGTAAAGGTTTCCGATTACAACAAGAAGGTTCCCAGGTTCAATAGGGGGGGGGGTACCTGAGTTCAACAAGAAATACCTGAAGAGGGCCGGAGGGCTCATCAGCCGAAATGTTGTGCAAATAACAATAAAGATTAGGACAATAGTCTGAATAATAAAACCCTCAGTTGACAAGAGTTTAAATTATTTCAAGAGACATTCCAATATTGTCATATATTATTCAATTCGTAGCTTCTTAATTAAATGTTCAGATAAAACTATCATCAATATCTATCTATCTATCTATCTATACATATATAAAGGGCAGTTGTATTTATGTGTATGTCCGGAGGAAACTTCGAAAATAAAACAAGTAACAACAAAGTAAATATATATATACACATTAAATATCACCAGGGCTTGGTTTTTGAGCAAAAATAATAGATTAGATTTATATTCATGAAGATAATTAAAAAAAAAAAAATTTAAATGATAACCACATGGGGTTTTTTTTTTTTTTTTTTTTTGCATTTAATATTTTAGATAGAAGACATTTAACATTTCTTTTCAGAGTAGCGGGATCAAAGCAAGGTCTATTTTTTTACATATCGATTTAAATGGGGCATTCAACTCACGATTCAGTAATAATGGATCTGCGGGACTAACTTTAAAAAATCCCCTCTACCCAGGCAATGCCAGGTAGCCACTGCTAGTTTAATTCTAATCTCTTCTTGATGCCGATTCTTTTATGAGTAACTTTATACAAGTTATATACTAGCTGGTTATGTAATACATGTTTATGTAATACATTATGTAATACAGCCAAGATTCATTAAGAAAATACTTTCATTTACTCTCACAAACACACTCCTATATACAAGGTGTGTCAAAAAGTATCAAGATTTTCTGTACTTTTTGACACGCCTTGTATTCTGAAAAATTAACATTCCATTCATTGTTCATTTTTATCTTGGTAAATACAGCTTCAATCTCAATGCTTTTTGACACACCTTCTATATCTATTATTATACTAAAGTTGAGCAAATCAATGTTTGTCTCCTAAAGGCTTTTTTACTGTTTAGTTTAATGACACAAAAGTTATACTGAATTATTCCTAAGTTTTAGGATTGAGTTATGTTTGGAAAAAAACTCACTTGACATTCTACCTGTCATGTTTACCTTCTCTATGTATATCTTGATTACCTCCTCATTATATATGTTAGTTTCTCAGTGATTGTGGGGAGAGAGAGATGGGAGAGTTTGAAATGTATTTGTGTTAAATTTAATAAGCAGCCAACCCGTAGCTTAAATTAGGTCAAACATTCTATTTCTTTGAAATCTTACATAATGATTTTAATGTTTTTTGTTTTTTTAAATTGTCATGCCATATTTTTTTTTTTTTTTTAAATTTGATTTGATTTGCAAACTCACTTTTCCTTAATCTCAATTATTTACCCAGAGCTCAATGGGTGACCCAACGGGTCACGTTTTGTCTTGTGTAAGCTCTATCTGATATTGAACACTCTTTTTGTTATACACTAGATGCTTCATACTTGTGACTTTGGACTAGGCTGTTTGAATTTCACATAGCACTAATACCCTTGGGAAAGGTATGCATCCAACCAACTACTCTCTCCAGCTATGGATAAATAGTAGAGCAGACTGAACTCTTTAACCTTGACTAGATAACCAGTATAGAAGGAAAACTTTGAATTAAATCCTGTTAAACTTCACTTAAGAAATTGACCTTGTGTCACATCCTGCCTGGGTGGAGGGGTTGGTAAATATATACTTGTAACCTTGTATCAAATCTTACCCATGGCGAACAGGTTGGGTAAATACCTACTTCTCTAGCAGTCTTTATTTATTGGCATTTCAGTCTCTGAAGACTATAAAATAGTTTTTGTGCTCCTGAATTTACAGCACCTCCTGTGACTGTATAGTCCAATGTTAGAAAAACATTCTCAACCACAGATGTCGCATGTGAAGGCTGTCTCTAAAGATGTTGATGTGCTGGTGTCTTGTTGCTGCTGCTTTCTTCTGGACCTCCTAGCTTCATGGTGTTGTGCCAGGGTGACCTCAGACATGAACACTCCTCTACAGAGAGCCTGCTGCCACCAAAGGCGGTCCTGAGCCAAATTTTCCCAGCTAGAAGGGGCAATGCCAAAGCATCTGAGATCATTCTTGCAGACATCCTTGAAATGCAGCTGGGGGCGACCAATCTGTCTCTTACCAGACGAAAGCTCTGCATAAAGAGTATCCTTCAGTATCCGTCCATCATCCATTCGGCAGACATGACCCAGCCATTGGAGATGACGCTGTCTCAGTAGTACCAAGCTTGTTTTGCTTCATCTTAGGAAGTATGAACAAACTCATAATTGACGTTCTCTTATGGACTCCTACACATGGACACACCAGTGTTGGCCAATGAGCAACAATTTATATTCATCAGTGTTGTGTTTAATGAAGAAAGTGAGATAAGGCTTACCTGAGCCATGTTGGGGCTTGGACCCGTGAGAGAAAGACGATTACAGATGCCTACGTAAAGATAACTACAAAACACGTGTTGTGTCAACCATGATTTTATTTCTACTGCTTGTTTACTACTCAGAATACAAGGGAGTTAACTCTACATTCATTTGGTGATTAAATACACATACAACAAACAGCTCTAGTCTGTGTAGACACTGAGTGCCGTCCTAGGAGACTTGCGATGGCCAATAGGGACAGATGGCGAAAGAGAGTTAAGAGAATCCATGCTGTTGACACGCCTTGATGATGATGATCTTTTAGAAATCTTAATTAACAACTTCTGAGTCGTGTCTAGAGAGAGTAAAAATATACATTTTGGTTCCCATTAAGAATTGGTAATAGCACTCTTGGAGTGTATTGTTCTTAGTTGTAAGGTGAAGGTCTTTATGTGGCTATAATTAAAAGAAAATCAAAGAAAGAAAAAAAAAAAAACATGATTGCTTCAAATGGAAATTTGATGATTTAACCTTTTAATTTTTACAATTTATAACTTAACTCTTTGCCTACCAAATTTCTCCAGTATGTTTTTACCTGTATGATGGTATATTTCAAAATTCACTATCTATTCACCTCAGACAAAACAAAACATGGCAGGGGTGTTCACATAGTGATGTTTCAGTGTAAACAAGTGACACATGCAAGAGCAACTGCCAACAGCTTACTGTAGGATCACAGTGGGGTTAGAGCCGCTGTGAGTGGTTTAAAGTAGGCAAAGAGTTAACAAGAAAAAGTTGTATGGGGCTAGGTCTGATGAGCATGAAGTATGCTGCACTTTGCACTGTTCTGCCTACTTACATACATTCATACTTACATTCATACATATAGCAATAGCATAATCTTTACAGATCACTGGCGTCCCTCACAATCCTATAACCCCACCACCAGAACCTTTCCTCTCATCAGCCCTGTCGGCTGGGACTTTAGAATACACCGACAGCACCTCTGCAGAGGTGTAAGACTCCCCAAATGGGGCCACCTGTTGGCCGTGGGTGGCGACCCGTGATGCTTAAGGATAGAGCCCAGGTGAATGAGCAGTTCATGACATGCAATACTTCACTTTGGCCCTATCTTGGGCTAGACGGGCGGTCGGAGAGGCCCCCTCCAATCAATCGACTGGTCACATCAAGCCCTAGCACCTATATGATTGCCTCAACCCTATTGCCTTTATGGCAAGCCCCAACCCCTTTTTATCATATGGGTGCTAGAAGGCAGTGGCTGCGGGTTTACATGTCCTGGGAATGACGTTAAACTCTATCTGATGGTGAGGTTCCAGTTTTGGAGGTTTGGGGAATGTGGAGCACCCCTTCATCACCATTGTCCACTCTGACCCGGAGTGGTAGTACCTGTTAGGGTCCCATCTATGGGTTAAATAGAAAAATGTATTTATAAAAAAATTGTATTATCCATTAAGAATTGATTTATTTCAAAACTTTATCGGCATTAAATGACCCACTGAGATTGATATGCCACAAAACAAAACAAATCATAACTTAACTCTTTGCCTACCAAATTTCTCCAGTATGTTTTACCTGTATGATGGGATATTTCAAAATTCACTATCTATTCACCTCAGAACTCATTCTATTCAAATAAAGATGGTGGTGTGTTCACATAGTGATTTTTCAGTGTAAACAAGCGACCCATGTGAGAGCCATTGCCAGCAGTTTATGGTAGGATTACAGTAGTGGGAGAACCTTCGTAAGCAGCTTATAATAGGCAAAGAGTTAAAACTTGTTCAATCAGTTGGCCAGGGCAGTGTAATGTGGCAGTATCGATACATTCACAGTACCCAAAGCGATATAAGTACCGTAGCAATATACGTTGTAGAGTGGGTCTTGTCAACGTGCCTCCAAATTCATGACGCTAAAAAGGAGTTCTGCACGTGGCGATCATCTTTTTGATAAAAAAAAGTACTAGCGCGAGAAATATATCGTCACAAGCTGCTTAGCTGTTATTTCCAGGGTCATCTCGTGGGTTGTATCAGAGAGGAGGAAAGGCAGAGAGAAAGAGAGAGAGAGAACACTGCTAGGTTACTGTGATCCCACAAGGGACCCAAAGTCCGGTCCATATCCTACGACGTCGGAAAGCAAAAAGAGGCTGGTAATTTTCTTCGTCGTTCCACGTCACCACGTGACTTCCGGTTCCAGTCAACACCCGAAACTTCCGATTGATATTCAATTCTCCATTCAGCGAGGTCACGCCCCCGGTCAAAATCATGACAACTGTTTTGTGCTCCTCACTATTTTTTTAAAACCTTTACTATCTCTTATTTCTTCTTCTTCTCTTTTCTAATATAGTAGTTCTCGCTCAGGATAATCCCCATCTTGCTACAACAGTAGTATATAAAATCCCCCAATAGGGCCGCTTGTTGGCCGTGGTGGCAACCCATGATGCTTTAGGATTGAATCTTGGTGGCTGAGCAGTCCATGACACTTTTGGCCATTACTTAGGCTTGATAGGTGGTCAAAGAAGCTCCCTTCTATTAATAGGCTAGTAACTTCAAGCCATAGCACCTACATGATTGTCCGATCATATTGCTCTTATGGTAAACCACTAACCCTTTTTATCATATATGTGTTAGAAGGCGGTGGCTGAGACTCTTAGTGACCTGGGTATGGAGTTAAACTGCATCTAGTGATAAAGTTCTGATTCTGGAGCTCTGGGGAGTGTGGTGTACCCCTTCATTACTCCCAGATCCACACTGACTCCAGAGTGCTTGTACCTGTTAGGGTCTTATCTATGAGTTAGATTTTTTTTTTAAAAGAGTTTTTAAAAAATGTATTTAAAAAAAAAAAATGAACACCCAACAAAAATGAATAAAACAAAAACGTCTTCAGCATAAAATAACTCAAGAGTTGACATGCCATAAAATACAACCAACCAACCAACTAACTTAAAACTTGTTTGGGCAAGTTTTCACACTATATATATATATATATATATATATATATATATATATATATAGGTTGGCAGGATTTAATACCAACATTACTGACATATTAAGGCTATTATATGTATAACACAAATAATTCTACTATAGAAATACATTGTAAATAAAGATTATCAGAGTGTCAGAAATTAATGTAAGCATTACTGATAGCTTAGGACTAAATGTGACCAGGCGATTGATCGGTGGGGGCTTCTCTGATCACCCGTCTAGCAATAGCAGGTACTGTAAGCAACCTGAGGCCTTTTTTTTTTTATCAAAATGACTTAATTCAGTATCAAATGACCTGAAAAGGGTTTATATGCCATAATAGGGCAGGTTGAGTTGTGACTTTTTGGGGAAATTCAATTAACTTTCATGGTGAAAGCTGGGGTTTAGTGTTATAAGAACTGAAATCAAAAATGTTGTTTTATGGCATTGCCATAACACAACTACCTATATCTACATCTCTAACAATTACAGTTTTTACTGTTTATAATTAAGGAAACCGTTTAATTTCTGATTAGTTCTAAGTTCTTTTAAATCATTTCCAGAATATATCAAATATCATTGTCTTGTTTTTCATAATGAACTTTCTACATATTGAAAACATACAATTACATAATTTGAAACCTTGAAAATGTATTCTCTGGAAAGTTTTAATAAAAACTTAATAAGTCAGATTTTATTTACAAAATTTGTTATTTACTAGAGGACCTATAAACCTGTTTGGTTTCTGGTGTAACAGCAGTCCATGATGATGCTGATGCATCTATTTAGAATACTTAAAAGAATTATGTCAACACATATGTATGTGTATATAAGGTCACTGAGTACTCTTTTTCACCAAGTTATGATCAAAAAGTAAATGTCTTTAATTCTTATGAGGTATGATAAAATAAGATATTATGAGATATGTAAAGGCTTTTAATTCTTATGAGGTATGATAAAAATTAGATATTATGAGGTATGTAAAGGCTTTTAATTCTTATGAGGTATGATAAAAATTAGATATTATGAGGTATGTAAAGGCTTTTAATTCTTATGAGGTATGATAAAAATTAGATATTATGAGATATGTAAAGGCTTTTAATTCTTATGAGGTATGATAAAAATTAGATATTATGAGATATGTAAAGGCTTTTAATTCTTATGAGGTAGATATTATGAGATATGTAAAGGCTTTTAATTCTTATAAGGAATGATATATTTTAGCTTCCCACCAAAATGAAATAGACACAAGCTCATTTTAATGTAGGTGCCACACTGGAAGCAAGACTCACTTGCGGGGGGGTGCAAAATGCTATGATTCCGTCGGCATTCCCCTTGATGTGTACCTCATGCATAGAGAAAACATCCCAGCCCTTACGTCTTGTGTCCAAGGGGTAAGGTTATAACAAGAAGGGGTCAAGTGTTAACTACTATTATAACAGGTATATATAAAAAAAAAAAAAAAGTTATCCTCCCTCCTCAACTTAATGGATTGTTCCTAGCAGCAGCATAGACTTGTATGGATACTATTTAAACAGTTATTTGTCCCATATCACTTGCTTACGGTCAACTCCCATGGAAAGCATGGTTCCCACTAGATCACCAAAGTTAAGCACTGATGAGTCTGTTCAATACTTAGATGGGTGACCATTTAAGCAACAAGAGGTACTGTAAGCAACCTGATATCAGAATGACTTGATTTGGCATTAAACAAACCCGAGAAAGGGTTGATATGCCGTTAACCAACCAACCAATAGCACTTACTCATAACTTGCCTTAGGGTGTCCCATCGTGGTATAATGATTAGCAAGTTAGTCTCAGAGATCCATTACTACTGAATAGTGTGTTCAATCCTTACTGGATACCCTATACTTGCAACATTGTGTCACATCCTACACGTACTGAATGGGTTAGGTAAATACCTACTCAAAACTTAGAGACACTATATCAGACGTGGACAACTATCAATGGTAGCAGAGCAGAAGCAATGATAACAGAAAATTATGGTAGAGTCGAGGAATTGCTTAGAGGATCTATATGGAGGCGCGTGGTCTAATGGTTAGGAAATGGACTTGTCGACCCAAGTTCAATTCATGGATAAAGCTGTTTGCATTTCACATAGCGCTAATACCCTTGGGAAAGGTATGAATCCAATTCTCCCTCCAGCTATGGGTAAATAGCAGGGCAGACTGGGCTCTTTAACCATGGCTAGGTAACCAGTCTAGGAGAAGGAAAACTCTGAATTCAAACCTGTTAAACTCAGCTTAAAACAACCTTGTGCTTGTGCAGAGGGGTTGGTATATATATATATATATATATATATATATATATATATAATATATATAGAGGGAGGGAGGGAGGAGCAAGATATTAAAGTATGATAATTGGAAGAGAGGACCTGAAAGAATGAATCTTGTATTTCATGGAGTTATATCAAGATGTAATGTCTATGAATCAACACATCACTGGGAAACCTTGTCGGCTGGAGCTTTAGAAGGACCCCCCCCCCCGAATAGGGCCACCTGTTGGCTGTGTTGGCGACCCGTGATGCTTAATGATGGAATCCTGGTGGTTGAGCAGTCCAGGACATGCAACACTCTACTTTGGCCTTTATTTAGACTGGATGGGCAGTTCTCCTTCTCTCTTTCTCTCTCTCTTTCTCTCTTTCTTCTCTTCTTCTCTCTTTCTTTCTCTCTTCTTCTCTCTTCTTTCTCTCTTTCTCTCTTCTTTCTCTCTTTCTTTCTCTCTTTCTCTCTCTCTTTCTCTCTCTCTTTCTCTCTAACATAATAGCATAATTTGAAGAACTGCCTATAAATCTAATTAATAAGTTTTAATTAAAACTGAATAATTACTTTAGCAAGATAATTTTTTTCTTTTGATGTTTGTATGATTTTTAATGTTTTGCAGCAACATTACTTCCTGATGTTTATTATTTATTCTTAGAAATCCTCTCCCCCACCCAGACTCTTGATAAAATCTCCTTTCCCCCATGGGAATCAAAAAAACAAAAATTAATGTAAAATTCTTCCCCTTAGCTCCAGTCAAATGTAGATCTGTCTCAAAATGATTGGTTGTTTGTTTTTTGTCTTACAGCATATCAACCCTTTTTGGGTCATTTAATGACGAATCAATTCATTTTGATATCAAGTTGCTTATAGTACCTGCTGTTGCTTAAATAGTGATCCATCTAAGTATTGAACACGATGATCACTGCTTTATCATCATCATGCCACAACGGTGGCACGGATATCCATGACAACCTCTCACCAACTGTCCCTGTCAATTATTGTCCCTGATAGGTCCTCTGCACAACATCCAGTATCTGCACAGGACTGGTCTATGTAGGTCCTTGCTGGACAACCCAAACTAGCATGTTTCCAATGGAGAATGTCACTTATGAGTTCATCTTTACTTCTCCAGCAGTGTCTGGCATGTCTTGTCCATCTTATTCGGATGGTTTGTGTGATAGTGGGCAGGTGGCAGTATAGCTGCTTCCTTGTGGGATTGGCCCTGTCGGCTGGGGCGTTAGAATGCACCTCTGCAGAGGGGTAAGACTCCCCGATATTTAAGGATGGAACTCAGGTGGATGAGCCGTCCATGACATGCAACACTCCACTTAGACCCTTACTTAGGTTAAACGGGCGGTCGGAGAGGCCTCCTCTGATCAATCGGTTAGTCGTGTCAAGCCATAGCACCTATATGATTGCCCCAACCTTATTGCCCTTATAGCAAGCCCCAACCCTTTTTATCATATGGGTGCTAGAAGGTGGTGGCTGAGGGTCTACATGTCCTGGGAATGACATTAAACTCTATCTGATGGTGAGGTTCCAGTTCTGGAGGTTTGGAGAATGTGGAGTACTCCTTCATCATTGCTCCCTGGTCCACTCAGACTCGGTGGTAGTACCTGTTAGGGTCCCATCTATGGGTTAATTATAAAAATGTGTTCATAAAAAAATTGAGTATTCATTAAGACTGAATTTATTTCAAAACTTTATCGGCATTAAATGACCCACTGAGGTTGATATGCCATAAACCAAACCAAACCAAATCCTTGTTGGGTGCTGTTTCCACGATTTGTTCAAATGCTTAACTTCTAGCAAGAACTTTCAATGTGACTTGACCGTAAGCGTCTCAAGAGAAGAGACAATCAAACTCTTCCCTTTTTATTAATACAGATATTTTGTATATTTAAAAAATCTTAAGTACTCTTAAGTCATTGCTTATATTTTACTGCTATGACAGGAAACGGAAAAAGAGAAGAAAAAAAAAAGAATTAACCTCAAGTATACTTGAAGTTTCACTATTAACATATGCAACATCTGTTGCCATTTGGCTACCAGAGTTTTACATAAATGAAATATGTAGATATTTTCCATTGGTAAACTCTTCAGAGCAATTGGTCCATAGCACAGATGAAATAGAACCAATTTCTTCTGTAGTCTCCAGTTAAGATGTAAACAACATTTGTATACTGAAATATCTGAATCGTTCTTTTTGTCTGAATTTTTGAGATCAGGCTTTATAATTTGGATTATTTATATTATTCGGACTATTGTCCTCATCTTTATTGTTATCTACACTATTTCTCTGAATTTTTGAGATGAGTCTTGATAATTATTATTATTTGGACTATTGTCCTCATCTTTATTGTTATCTACACTATTTCTCTGAATTTTTTAGATGAGGCTTGATAATTATTATTATTTGGATTATTGTCCTCGTCTTTATTGTTATCTACACTATTTCTCTGAATTTTTAGATGAGGCTTGATAATTAGTATTATTCGGACTATTGTCCTCATCATTATCATCTACACTATTTCTCTAAATTTTTGAGATAAGGCTTGATAATTTGTATTATTCGGACTATTGTCCTCATCTTTATTGTTATCTACACTATTTCTCTGAATTTTTGAGATGAGGCTTGATAATTCGGATTATTGTCCTCATCTTTATCATTATCTACACTATTTTTCTGGATTTTTTTATATGAGGCTTGATAATTTGTATCATTTAATTTTTCACAGTGTTGTCCTCATCTTTATTGTTATATACACGATTTTGACAAGAAACACCTGAAGAAGGAAGGGCACATCGACCGAAACATTGTGTATATAACAACAACAAAATTTCTTGACCTCCCACAAGGCCAGATTAACACAAAGACGTATTAACAGGATTTTTTAATTTTTTTATGGGACATCCACCGAGGATCAAACTCCATTTTCAGTAGTAATGGATCTGTGAGACTAGCTTTTAACCATTATGCCTCAACAGTATGTCCTTAATAAAGGTGAGGACAACAGTCTGAAAAATCAAAATCAAATAGATAAAAAGAGAATGATTCAGTATTAATTTATGAGCTGAGGCTTGATAATTTGTATTATTCAAATTTTTCAGACTGTTGTCCTCATCTTTATTGTTATTTATATACACAAAATTACGACCAATATATTGAGTCAATGCAGTTCTAAGTGACAATCATCTGTAGGATGCAGGTTCAATCCTGACTATTGGTAAAAATAAAATGGAATACCTTATATAGTTTAACACTTGTACCCAGTCATGTTTAACATAATGAGAACAATGTACCCCAATGGATTAAATAAAGGGTTCAAAGTTCTGTGAAGGTTTTCATTTACGACATGAAGGTTCCTGAGTTCAACAAGAAACACCTGAAGAAGGCCAAATGGCATATTGACCCAAACATTGTGTATATCTTATTATAATGGAGATTGTGTGTTTTTCTGTCTGTAACCAAAACTATATTCCTACTCAAGTCACAATTCCCTTAGTTATTGACATCACATTCTCCATGGTTTTATTTCTATCTAAACCTCAATTATTAATAAAATTGTCTTACATTATTAATACTGTTAACTATGTCTACATACTGACAACATGCAATTATATTTATATATACAACAAAATAGCGGTTTACAGTGTGAACGGGAAGGCTAATTTGCATATTAATATTAAAATATCGAATTTAATAAATATGTGCTTAGTTTTATTTTAATGAATATAAGTAAAAATCTCTTCAATGAATCTTAAATGAAATCCATTAACAAGATAAAATAACTGTCATTTTATTCTTTACTTCCTCTTTTAACTAAATACTTAAATTAGAAAAAATAACAATGAAAGACGAGAGTGATGGAAGAGTAAGTTTCCGTTGTCCATTTTTTATTATACTCCCTCTGTTTCAAATCTTTTTATCTGTATTCTTATTTAGTTTCATTAGCCTTTCTAATTTAATACAATATTTTATTACATTAAAACTTAAATACCTGCACCCGGAGGGTGCATATATTTGCTAGTAACAATAAAGATGAGGACAACTGTCCGAAAATCTAAATGATACATTCTCTTTTTATTTTTTGAAAGAAATAACAATTTTTATTTAAGGCGACATGACCTCCCATTTTCAGCATACATGTCCGGTATCTAATCCCTCCCCCCTCTCGGTTTTGCATATAAAAAGCCGCCCTGTCGGCTGGGGTGTTAGAATGCACCAATTGCACCTCTGCAGAGGGGTAAGACTCCCCCAATGGGGCCACCTGTTGGCTGTTGGTGGCAACCCATGATGCTTAAGGATAGAACCCAGGTGGCTGAGCAGTCCATGACTTGCAATACTCCACTTTGGTCCTATCTTGGGCTAGACGGGCAGTCGGAGAGGCCCCCTCTGATCAATCGGCTGGTCACATCAAGCCCTAGCACCTATATGATTTTCCCAACCCTATTGCCCTTATGGCAAGCCCCAACCCCTTTTTTCCATATGGGTGCTAGAAGGCGGTGACTGAGGGTCTACATGTCCTGGGAATGACGTTAAACTTTTGATGGTGAGGTTCCAGTTTTGGAGGTTTGGGGAATGTGGAGCACCCCTTCATCATTATTGCTCCCTGGTCCACTCTGACCCGGAGTGGTAGTACCTGTTAGGGTCCCATCTATCATAGATGGGACCCTATGGGTTAAATAGAAAAACATGAATTGTTAAACAAAATTGTATTATCCATTGAGAATTGATTTATTTCAAAACTTTATCGGCATTAAATAACCCACTGAGGTTGATATGCCATAAAACAAACCAAACCAAACCATATAAAAAGCAGCACATTGGTAAATTCTGGGACATTTCCCCCCACATAGATTTTATGTAACTCTGAATAATCCATTTTTTTTTTTTTTTTTTTTTTTTTCCTTTGGACATTCTCACATTTCTTTTTTAGTTTTAATTTAGTCACAAGAGTTGTCCACTGGATAGGGTTACTTGGCCCTGATGGCATTACTTCTTCTTGAAAAAGATCTTGGAATTATACACAGGCTACAGCTGATGAGTAAAGACAACAGGCACTTGACCTTAGTCACCTGCATAAAAAGGACATTATATAGAGAGGTGATTAAATGCTGGTTGACTAATCTACCTTGGTCAAGGAAGTGCTTACTGTATAAATAATGAATGACTTAAGAAGAAAAGACGGTTAAATCCCACTTAACGGACATAAATTCCATCATCGTATGTCACCACGCCGAAAGAAAAAAAAATACTGAAAATCAAGAAATTAACCGAATTTAATTAAATTTTTTTTTTTTTTAAATTTTTTTAATGAATAAACAATATAATGCACAAGTTATTTTATTTGAACATTTTTTCAAGTCAGTTAACTTTGAAACACATATCTTTGAGGCATAACACAGATTCACAAACATACGTGGTTCAAACTTAATTGACCTGAAAAAATGTAAAAGGTTTTAAATAAAATAAAATAATTATTAAATAAAATAATTATTTATATCATTATGACTGGTTTATATCAAAGAATAAAGATTTTTTTTAATAATCTATTTATAAAGAGTGTGCACTGTATAACTTTAAAGACTAAACTAGGGCCATATAAAGTGTAAATTCAACTGGAGTCGTAGTCTGTATAGTTTTATCGACTCTGACTGTATTGACTCCTTAATTGCTTTCAACTCCACAGCCCTGCTTAGAAATAGAATAGTCAAAAGTAAGGTAGGATCTGTAGATTATGAGTCATCTCCCTTGTACTGTTTCAGTAGAAGGAACTCTACGGCAAAAGAGGAAGAAAGTTAATTGGCAACAGACTATATATGACAATCGTCCACCATTAGGGTGACTACCATTCAACTGCCTTTTGACAGGATCTTTTTAATTTATCAGTTTTCAGTACAGAATAATTTTAATCACTAACTAAAAATTAGATGTGAAAGGGTTGTACTTGAAGAATCTCGTATATCTTTCTTATTATCAAAATAAGTATATTTTGGCTGCATTTTTTCTTTATACATGTTTGGTTGAACATGACAGACATTTCCTGTTTGATGAGTTTCTTTTTAATCATTTTCAATTGTCTGGCCAGCTTTTTTAGGTCTGGGTGGAATTGGTGAATAAATCCACCAAAGTTTCTATCACGCTTACTTTCGGCACTACTTAGTGCCATCATCAGGTGTAGAGTAGTAAGATGTTTCTGTGGTTCTTTTTAAACAGTTGGAGTAAGTAGTAGGAGGGACTCACAGTTATAAGAAATTTTATGGGGAATGGGGGGGGAGAATTGGCGGGAAATTATAGGCATTTGAAAATGTGGCCATATTTCTTATTATTACATAGAAATCTGATCTCCCTGATAAGATAAAGCCAAGATTCTTCCAAGCTGTGTCAGTGCTACTGTATAAAAGTTTTGTAATATTTTGGTATGTGTTAATTCTCAGTGTGTATATCATGTGACTGAAGCAGTTCAAGCTGTGTTGGGGGGGGGTACCTGTTGGGGTTGATAGTATTGTGTTAGTTGGTGCGCTGACACCTGCATTGCTTCACTACTTGTGTGATATGCAAGGTAGACTAATTTGGGAACTTATGCTGACCCAGAATGGTAGTACTTGTTAAACTAGCATTCCCAGTTGATTTTTTTTAATTTGAGGTTATTGTTATTTAATTACATTAGTTATATAGAGCTCTGTAAATGGAGTTCAGAACTGTTTGAATTATGCAAATATTCCCAGTGGTTCAAAATTATTTTAGAATTTAAAGCCCCGAAATCGTGAGTACAAAAGTGAACATGATTTTGTTGAAAAAATGTTAAATCACGGGCCAATTCAAAACAAGAAATTCAGTCATTTCTTCTCCATTTCTTTATTTTTAGAGCAATTTTGATAAAACTTGGAATTCTTTTATAAAATTATGTTCTTCCTGATTCTGCACTGAAATTGTATATATCTCTATGCTGTAACCCATTATTTAGAGAATAAGAGGTACAGATATCAACATTATTTTTTTTTTTAAAGTTTACTACAAGATTATTCAACATTTTCATTTTAATACTGCATGTATACACATATACAGTATTAATTCAAATAAATAACATCACTTTGAACTTAAACATACCTTTTTAAATACTTGCTATGTTGTATTACATACAAGAAATAGAATACCTATTTACATCAATTTTTTTAAAACAAAGCCTGTCTGACCGGCATGTAATGTATTTTGTTAACGTTTTAATACTATATCATAAGTTGTTTTGTTATTTTTTTCCAAAACTGAATGTTTGACAAAAAATCCTGATGGTTAACCATCATATAAATATCACATATTGTATATCAAAAGAATTCTGAGACTATCTTCTATTAAGGATATAGTGCTTTTTTAATTTTTTTGCTTAGCTTATACTTTTTGAAGGAATCTGCCTCAAATTTTATTGGTAGTGGTTTCGCTTCCAAAGGTCGAAGAAGAAAAAAAACAACCTCCACGATGTAGTATAAAGTGTCTACTAATTAAGTGTTCAATTTCAAGAATATCAATGAAGATTATCCTCTTTGATTTAGCAATGCAAACTAACGACTAAAATTTAGCCCCCCTCCACATTCATATTTTTTATTTTCGTCTGTTCAAACTGTAAAAAATAATTCAATGGATAAAAACCCATGGAACTTACATATTTAGAAAGATTATTTTCTTTTCTTTCCAACCATATAAATATTTCTAAGATTGGATCAGAAATACTCGAGAAATTGCGAATTAAACTGATTAAGGTCGCAAATTTGTCAATGTCCGCTGATTTCAGCTAACTGCTTGCAATGCTACTTGTTATGGGTCAAATAGATCTGTTGAAAAATTGTTTATATTTAATAGGACCTAGTGTAAAAAAGGTCTCAAGAAAAAATCTCTTAAGAAAAAACTTCACAAAAGATTTGAATATGAATGTATAATGAATGTGATTCCCTAACTTCTCGGCATAAAATAACCCTTGATGGGTTGACATGAAATCAGTCAATTATTATTTTGTGTGGATGTGTTCATATATCTATATTAGAGATCCTCAGTTTCTGGCAATTTTAGGTTGACAGCCAATAATTAAGTAAATCTTGGAGTTGCCCCCCCTCCCAGTGTTGCCCTAGGAGGTGAGACAGGGACATGCCCATATGTATAAAGCAATGGTTCTCAACCTTTTTATTACCCCTTTTAATCCTATTTTACTCTGGTGGACCCTCCCATAGCCATTCGATGTCAAAAAATCCCATTGTATTTTCATAGTTAGATATATTTTGCTTACCTGGGTCCCAAAAAATGTTATATGGTCAACATTTTTTTTTTTTTTTTTTTAAAGTTTACTACAAGATTATTCAACATTTTCATTTTAATACTGCATGTATACACATAGATAGCATTAATTCAAATAAATAACATCACTTTGAACTTAAACATACTTTTAAATACTTGTTATGTTGTATTACATACAAGAAATAGAATACCTATTTCCTATTTACATCAATTTTTTTAAAACAAAGCCTGTCCGGCCCCTGGTTGAGAATCACTGGCCTAAAGGAATGGCTAATGAAACTCAGCAATTTGCAAATGATTTTCACTAAAAATACATTTTGCATTAGTTTGATATAAGATTTCTCACATTAAAGGAAAAGATTATGTATTACATTCTGCCAATTGTGTGATGATGAATAAATATTTGAAGAAGTACTGAAAAATTCTCAGCCCAAATAAGGAATTACATTTTTTTTTTTTTTTTTTTTTTTTAAATCTTTTTAAAGGGTAAACTTGAGAAATGTATGTCTCCTGGCTCTAGGTCATCGTTGTTTGGTTAGATTTTACGGCATGTCAACCCTTGGGTTATTTTATGCCAAAGACGTTTTTATTTTATTCATTCTTGTTGGGTATTCAAATTTTTTTTAAACTCATTTTTTAAAGACATTTTCTTTTAAACACATTTTTAATCTATTTTACCCTTAGATGGGATCCTAGTGGCTACTACCACTCCAGGTCAGAGTGGACATGGGAGTAATGGCAATGAAGGGGTACTCCACACTCCCCAGAGCTCAGATTCAGAACCTCTAGATACAGTTTAATGTCATACCCAGACACAACTCTATTTCCTTGGTTGGGTGGAGGACTTTTCGACCCCCTTATATTTTGTGTTATTTGGATTATTCGGACTATTGTCCTCATCTTTATTGTTATCTGTACAATGTTTCGGACGATGTGCCCTCCAGCCTTCTTTGGGTATTTCTTGTCAGACTTTAAAAGATTCTCTTCGAACTTGGGAACCTTCTCATAAAAATGAGGACAATTATCCAAATAATACAAATTAACAAGCCTCATCTCAAAAATTCAGAGAAATCCCCCCTTATATATGTGGATGTGTGTATGTACTCATATTTTGTATACCAGGTAACTTCAACACACAAAGAATGATGGTAGCTCAGAAAAAACATGTTGATAATTGATCTACAATTAGATAAGTTTTTATTTGAAGTTTTTTAAATATCTAATTAGAAAAATGCACGTGTATCTATGGAATCCAATTAGTCTAATTTTTCTCAATCAGTATAACAGTTTTTTGTTATTATTTTTTTTCACAAAAAAAATGCATGTATAAGTTTTTTCTCTAACCGTGTAGAGTATAAGATTTTGTTTCTCTAGTAGAGTATAAGATTTTGTTTCTCAGAGTGATTTTGTTTCTCTAACCGTGTAGAGTATAAGATTTTGTTTCTCTAACCGTGTAGAGTATAAGATTTTGTTTCTAACCGTGTAGAGTATAAGATTTTGTTTCTTAGGTGTAGAGTATAAGATTTTGTTTCTCTCTTAACCGTGTAGAGTATACTCTAACCGTGTAGAGTATAAGATTTTGTTTTTCTCTAAACTCTAACCGTGTAGAGTATAAGATTTTGTTTTTTCTCTAACCGTGTAGAGTATAAGATTTGTTTTTTCTCTAACCGTGTAAGTATAAGATTTTGTTTCTCTAACCGTGTAGAGTATAAGATTTTGTTTCTCAGAGTATAAGATTTTGTGTATAAGAGTGTACCAGTGTATTAACCGTTTTTATTTTCACAAAGTGTGTATAGTATGTGCAGAACATATTTCTCAAATTATGGAATAATATTGTTCTGCAACTGTCTCTCAAGGATGCCTTGTAATTTTTCCAAATGTGCCAACATGTGTTGCATAGCCATTACTTGAAAGATCTCTCCACCCCCACCCCCTTCATTGTCATCTTGCTGTTCATGTGTCTATTCTTGTCTGCCATATTGTTACCATCTTGTTCATCTCTTGTCATACAATGTTTCTTAGTCTACTCTCATATAAATATATTTTTTAGTCTACTCTCACACAAACAATGTTTCTTTTGGCCAATGTGCCATCTTCAGGTGAAGTGCACCTGAAGAAGACTGTATATAAAGTATTCTTATCTAATAAAAAATAATTTGCAAACGGATGTATTTGAGCCATAGATAGGGCTCCAGAATTGGAGTCATGCCACTTTGGGTGGGTGTTACTCCCTCTACTGGGGATACAATCAACATACTCCCTGCCAACAGGAAACAGGATCATAAGAATATGCCAAAGATTGAATGTGTTTTGTGATGAGTTTTGTTTACAAATTTTCTGCACTCATGTACAGGGTATCTGAGGGCTAAAGAATCAAGTCTGGAAGACCTTCAAATAAATAATTTAAATAAAAATTGTTGGGTTATTTCCTATAAGTCTAACATGATCAAAGGGGAACCACTCTTGACTGATAAATTATTTATTTATTGATCTACTAGGAAAAAAGAAGACGGGTTTAGGGTTAGTTTAATGGGAAAATAAATAAATAATTTATCAGTCAAGAGTGGTTCCCCTTTAATCATGTTAGAATTATAGGAAATAACTAATTGTTCAATTTACAAAATCTTATATCCAAAAACCTAAGGGTTGATATTACACCTATTGTTTATCAAAGACGAAAAACCTTGTTCTACATGAAGGTGTAAATTCTATATTTTCAAGAATTTAATTTCATTGGTATTTTATCCCCTGAAATGTTCAATTTGGAATTTTTTTAATCAAAATTAACTTGAAATTCTGTATTAAGTCCACCACGTTGAAGAACCATCTTTTTTTTTCTATCAGTAAGTAAAGTCATCGGGCAAGGGAGTCTATCCCCTTTTCACTAGCACTAGACCAAGGAGATTGTTTTTACATCTTAGGTGAAATGCCACGCCTACCATCAGCTCCTTACTTTACTGCACATATCCCTGTGCTACTCATACACTGAGTTGGTGAGGGCTGGTATTGAACTAGGAGCCTTGTGGTTTCTAGCCGAACGCTCTTTTCTATATTGACCAAAGAAGGTCTAACAGACTGAAACGTTATAATGTCGACATCACTACCTACAATAAACACCCATCTTGTATAATATCCCGTGTTTGTCTACCTTTCTCAATATATATATATATTGGCCAATCCAATTTGTAACCAAATGTTTTACTACAACTTCAAAGTTTAGGTAAGACTAATTTGGTCGTCAATGGTATAATGGTTACCATCATAGGAAATGGTCACGACGAGGAGAGTTCAAATACTGGACCAGGCTGCTTGTGTTTCACATAGTGCCAATACACTTGAGAAATGTATGCATCCAACTATTTTCCCTCCAACCATGGACAAATAGAACAGACTGGGGTTTGAACCTTGGTTAGGCAACCAGTCTAAGAGAAGGAAAACTCTGAGATCAAATACTGGTGTAGCATAATTATTATGGACTATGGGGAATTGAAAAGAAAACGGTATTCAGATTTCTGGAGAAAGAGAAGAAGCAGAAATAACAACAGAGAGGTTAAAGTTTGGAACAGTAAGCACTTAACGGGGGGGGGGGGGGCAGCCATTGATCATGGTTACCTATCAGAAAAATTATAGTAACATTATCTACTCCTAGAGGGCACATCGCCAATATATGATATTGGCGCCAAAATTAAACCCCTTGACGAAAGTCACTTATCGACGGGCCGTCATCAACCAGACGAGTCACTTTTTCAAGCGCTCCCTTTACCTTTACCTTCAACACTTATCGTGTTGACAGTCAACTATAGTTACAGATGTAACTATTTTTAAAACATATTGGAAGTGCGTGATGTAAGGGTTAGTCATAGGAAATGGACTCTTCAACCCAAGTTCAAATCCTGGATGAGGCTGTTTGCATTTCACATAACGCTAATACCCTTGGGAAAGCTATACATCCAACTACTGTCCCTCCAGCTATGGGTAAATAGTAGGGTAGACTGTGCTCTTTAACCTTGGCTAGGCAACAAGTCTAGGAGAAGGAAAACTCTGAATTCAAACCTGCTAAACTCCGCTCAATAAATTGATCTTGTGTGACATCTTGCTCGTGCGGCGGGGGGGGGGGGGTATATATGAATTAATATTGAGATATGCAAAGGTTTTAAAAAAGAAAACATTACCAAAAGTTTCTATTATGGTCAAATCGCACTGAAAGCACCAGTTCCCGCTAGATCACCAAATTTAAGCAGCAATAAGACTATTCAATATTTAATTGGGTGACCACTTGAGCGGGTACTGTAAACAACGCGAGTTCTTTCTTCTTTCCCTTTAAAGGATGTTTTCATTTCCATCGAACTTCACACTGCATATAACCATGTGCAAATTATTTATATTATAATTACTTAAAGCTATTTTTATTTATTTATTTTATTTTTTTCATGTAGAGTATTATTACGGTAATATGTTATTAAACAAAACCAAATGAAAGTTTTAGTACAAAGTTGAATCAGTTCTAAAACTTGAAGTTGAATCCTTTGTTGGCCTTGTGCCATAACTAACCTTAGTAAAAGTAAAGTAAAGTTGACGGAGTGGCCTATTGTCAGTATCAGCTGAACAGTGAGGGAGTCTATCCTGTTTTTACTAGCACTAGACCAGGGATTTTTTTTTTTTCGCTGAGGTGGAGCACCACACCTGCCATCAGCTCCACTTTACCACACACATCAGATTACCCACTCTGTTCAACTCATATGCTGAGTTGGCAGGGACCAGTATCAAGCCTGAAACGTTGTGATTCCTAGGGAGGAGTTCTACTGACTGAGCTAAACCAGCCAGACACTTAAGAATAAGGTATTCATGCCATAAGGTATTCATAATTCAACAATTTTAATTTGAAGTAGGTTATACTTGCTGCATGAGTAATTTACGATTTTGTCTCAGAAATTTTGAAACTTGTTCTAGAGCAGTGATTCCCAAACTTTTTCGAGCTAGCACCCTCTTGGCTTCCCAGTGAATTCCTTGTGCCCTTTTTTTTTTCCTAAAATACTGTAAAAATGGAATTTACCAAAGTGGAAATGGAAAAAAATGGAATTTACCAAAAGTGGAAACGGAATCAAGGTAAATTTAAAATGGAGTGGTAGTACCTGTTAGTGAACCTGGGATTAATAGCAAGGAAGGAATACTCATCAAGTAGTCATCTTTAACACTCTGCTACCATTAATAAATGTCAAGGTGTTGAATGGTATAGTTCTTCCAGGCATTTACTAGTTGAGTCCCAATGGACAAACTACAACAGATTAAATAGTTGTTGCTACTACTGCTAGGAACAGACCACTAAGTTGAGGAGGTGTTTGGCTTGTTCCATTAACCAATAGTTAACACTCCACATCCCCCAGAGATTCAGAACTGGAGCCTTACTATCAGATGCAGTTTAGTATCATTTCCAGGACACCCCTTTTGGGGGTCAAGGTTTCTTATTCCTCCACAGGGGATACAGTCAGCGTACTCTAAGCCACACTGACAGGGTGGCTGTTGCCCAGGGTACTAAGCACTAGGGAGCAAGTGTCATGTGTCTGGGACAGTAGGATGGTGGGGGATTAAACAATAAGAACTGTCAAAAAAAAAAGAGAATTCCCTGAGGTGAAGTCACCTAAGAAAGACACAATCTCCTTACACAAAGCTTTCTTGTAATTATTTACTAAGGTTAGTTATGGCACAAGGCCAACTTATTATGATCTTATTGTACTAACACACAAATTTAACTTTGTACTAAAACTTACATTTGGTTTGGTTTCTTTTGTTTAATAACATAAAAGCCTTTGTAGGTCATTTAATGTCAAAGCCATCCTCATAGAAGAACAGTAGTGGTAATATTTAACCCATAGCTGTGGGATGAAGGGATTCATACCTTTTCCAAGGTTATTAATCTAAAAAATGATTATAATAACATGACTGAAGTGTAAAGATAATAATTATTTATCAGTAAGATAGATGGACCCGTTCTTTTTGTTTATAATGATAATAAGTTATATTCCTCAAATGATCGTCTAAAACTTTTTCTTCTGATATATATATATATATATATATATATATATATATATATATATATTTTATCTGTATTTTTGTAAAATATAGTAATATTCTTTAAAAGAATGTAAAGTTCAACTTTCCCAGGTGTGAGGAACCCTAGGGATGATTCTGCTTGTAATTCCATTCTAGTTGTCTGTTGTCTCATTCATATACTATCACTGTTTAGATTCTACTTTGTTTGTTTAGGGTGGTGGGGTTCTGTCTAGATGGGGAGATCATAAACGTTAATATAAATGCCTGTCAGTCATTTCTAGATTTTATGTTTCTATTTGGTGTAGCGTTAGAAACAATGCTTGTCAAAAATGTTTTCTTTTAACTGACAACTTTTTCTTTGAATATATTTATTTTTCTCTATGTAAAATATAATAATATACCTTAAAAGGTGCCAAAGTTCATCTTGCTCAGGTGTGAGGAACCCTAGTTGTCTGTTGTGTCATTCATATACTATCACTGTACTTTGTTTAGTGAGGTGGGGGGGGGTCTGTGTAGGTGGTTAGATCATTAAACATTAATATAGATCAGTCTGTCAGTTTGTTCTAGAATTCATGTTTTTATGTAGTGTAAGCTTTGTAACAATGCTGTGTTGGAACTTTTTCTTCCGATATATTTATTTTTCTCATAATAAAATATAATAATATTCTTTAAATGAACCCCAAAAGGGTTTATATGTCATAAAACAAAATAACAACCAATAACAAACCTAAATATTTAGGATATTTTGCTACAATAGAATGAGGAAAGGTTTTGCTGATGTAACCTGCTTGCATAGTATATTATAATTACTAGCAAATATATGCACCCTTCGGGTGCAAGTATTTAAGTTTTAATGTAATAAAATATCATGTTAAATTAGAAAGGCTAATGAAACTGAATAAGAATGCAGATAAAAAGATTTGGAACAGAGGGGGTATGATTGAAAAATAGAACAACTTTGAAAGTAACTCTTCCATCATTTTCCATTACTCCCGTCTTTCATTGGTAAATTTTCCTAATATAACTCTTTTGTTAAAATAGGAAGTAAAGAATAAATTTACAGTTATTTCTTCTTGTCAATGGATTTTTTTTTAAGATTTATCCCTGAGATTTTTGCTCATATTCAATAAGATAAAACCAAAAAATTAGAAATCAATAATACTAAGCATATATTTATTAAAATCAAATTTTTAAGATCAATATGTAATCCGTTCACACTGTAATCCGCTATTTTGTTGTATATATAAATACAATTGCATGTTATTAGTATGTAGATATTGTTAACAGTCTTAATGATGTAAAACAATTTTACTAATAATTGAGGTTTAAATAAAAAAATAAAATCATGGAGAATGTGGTGTAAATAACAAAGGGAATTGTGACTTGTATAGTAATATAGTTTCGGTTACAGGCAGAAAAACCCACAATCTCCATTATAATAAGATATTCAATAAGAAAAAAAATCTTTATTTAAATGCTGAATGTTTTCAGTTTCTATATAAACCGTTTTCAAAGGATTTGATTTATTTTGGACAGTATGAACTCTAGGGCTGTGGAGTCGGAACACAAGTCCTCAGACTCTGACTCCTCAGTGATTACACTTGATAATAAATATAAAACCATGATTTTTTTTATAATCTAGTATAAGGACTGTATAACTTTATTATATAACTTTACAAGCTAAACTAGGGCCATGTAATGTGTAAATTCATCTGGACTCAGTCAGTATAGTTTTACCGACTCTGAGCCCCAACTCCAGTGAAGCCTTAATTGCTTCCGACTCTGAGCCCCAACTCCAGTGAAGCTTCTGAATCTGACACCATATTTTTGATTAAATCTCATACTAGTTATAAAAACCTACATTGTTGCATATTGACTTCTTACAGAACTTTATCAATATAAGGAAAGATTATTTATTTCCTTGACTAATTGATTACCAACCGATTCTAAACAACATGCTTTAGTGAATGTAAAAATAAATCAAAACAAAATAAAACATGTTCCTATTCCTAATAAATAAATAAATAAATAAATAATATCTGTATTGACCGTATAATGCTCTACTAGAAATAATAAATTCCTGGTAGTAACCAAAATTTCCAAATTGGATTTCTAGAAGTTCAGTTGACAATGTTTTCCAAACTGTCTTGATACAGTTGTTTGATTGTCAAATCTGATTGATTTTTAATTGATTGTTAATTGATTTTTTTTTTTTTTTTTTTTTTAATGCTGATCCATTACTTTTTCTTCAATTTCCTCTTCATCCATTTCACTTCTGTCAACCATTTTGCCACTTTGTTTTATTCAATTATTATAAAACTCGCAGTGGCTACCCAGCGTTGCCTGGGTAGAGGGTTTTTTTTTTTTTAAGTTAGTCCCACAGATCCATTATTACTGAATCGTGAGTTGAATCCTCATGGGATGCCCCATTTAAATCCCTATGTAAAAAAATAGACCTTGCATTGATCCAGCTACTCTAAAAAGAAATGTTAAGGTCTTACTATCTAAAATATTAAATGAAAAAAAACAAACCTCCATGCTGTTATCATTTAAATTTTATTTTTTAATTATCTTCACGAATATAAATCAAATCTCTATTATTTTTGCTCAATAACCAAGCCCTGGTGATATTTAATGTGTATATATATTTACTTTGACATTAATTGTTTTATTTTTGATGTTTCCTCCGGACAAACATATACGCACAACTGCCCTTTATATATGTATAGATAAATGATAAAATAACAGTATTGACCCCCCCCTCCAAAAATAAGTGAAAAAGATTAATTATTGTCACATTTTAATGAAACTTAAATAGCTTAGACACATGTGTCTGTATCAGCCAAACAGTGAGGGAGTTTATCCCCTTTTCACTAGCAGTAGATCAGGAAGATTGTTTTTGCTGAGGTGGGTCGCCATACTTACCATTACCTCCTAGATGCTGTACAGCACAGATCAGAATACCCAAACTGTGTTACTTATACACTGAGTTGGCAGGAACCAGTATTGAACTCGGAATGTTGTGATTCCTAGACACACCTAGGAAGTGATTATTTTCCTTGATTATTGTTTTCAAAGCTTCCTTAGTTGTAGCAAAAAGTAAATTTTCTAAAAAGATTCTCGGAAATATAAAAAAATAGGAAATTTCTTAGAATTTTATTTTCATTGATTTGATATCCTAATTTGTGATTAATCCTTTGCTAATGGGGGAGATGAGATGCTAATGGGTACACCTCTTGCGTCCCTGATGCACAAAAATCTAAAAGGATACAGTAAAATTGTATCCCTGCATCCTAGTGTTTTTTTCTTTTTTCTTCCCCCCATAACTTCAAGCTAACTGTAAATACATTTCAATATTTCCTTAGAAACGAATTACACAGGATAGATTACAAGGTAGAGGTTAGACAGCTTTAGTTGTTACTATTATAAATAAAAACCCTACAATCTATTAAAAACTTTAGTTGGGACCCATAAATTTTCCTGAGGACTCATTCAAAACAAATATGTGCGTCTCAGGACGCACTGAATCAAAAAGCTATGAACATCACTGGGGTTAGTAAGCAGTTGTCTGAGTTTGAAAAAAAGGTCAAAATGTGGTATACAATAATTGTGGATTGTCACTTTGCAATATTGCAAAGAAATTGAATTACCATCATTCATTAACTCTTAAAATCCTATATCGCCTAATTCCACCCGGCCGGAAGTCACATTCATTTTCCTAATCTACCCCAAACGATAGCCTTTGTTTAAATGTAATATTAAACATATTTAGAAGTCTTTGATTTAAGAGAAATAACAGGTAATTTTAAATGAAAAGGCTATTTTTAGCCATTTTTTTTATAAATCCTTATAGGAATGGGGCTCTGGACTTAAAAAATTCTCAACAGGATGTTAAGAGTTAATTAATGTATCTTTTTTTTTTAGGGAGGGAGTCCAATACTTTAAAGCTCAATTATTTATTTATTAGAAACTTTATCACATGTTGCATAGGAACTGTTATGAAAGTCTAGAAAGAAAAAAAAGGGGAATTTGCCCTCTTCGTTGAGCAAAGTGTCCAGATTTTATCAAGTTTTTTAAAAAAAGAGATAGGGGAGACAACTCTCAGTGGTTGTCAGTAATTAAAAAGAAGACTTTTAAAAAAATCAAGTGATGTATTGTAAAAAAATTGTTAAAAAATTTTTCTGTTAATTCTCTTAAGAAAGAACTTCATGAAGATGTATTTTTTTTTATTAGTTTTTTCTAAAAATTATTTTATCTTTATTTATTTTTTTCTAAATAGAAAATAGATCACTAAGTAGGCCTGAGCCTATTCTAGTAGTGACCAGGTTTGAATTCAGAGTTTTCCTTCTCCCAGACTGGTTGCCTAACCAAAGTTTAAAGAGCCCAGTCTGCCCTACTATTTACCCATAGCTGGAGGGAGAATAGTTGGAGTTATACCTTTCCCAAGGATATTATCGCTATGTGAACTGTGGCTTCAGCCAGGAATTGAACTTTGGTCGACGAGTCCATTTTCTACTACTCTAACCAGTACACCACCACAATTCCCATTAATGTATTTAATTTTCTTTCTTTTTCTCTTTTTAGATATAGATAAGCTGATTAATAATGAAGCTTATAGGGACGAAGTTCTGAAGGATTGGCAAAAGGTAATATTTTTTAATTTTTTCTCCATTAACCTCTTCAACAAATATATTTTTCCTTCTCCAATTTCATATCATCAGGCCAGATTTGGGCTAATTGAATTTGGGTCAACTTTCCATTGCAGCCCATATTAACCCATATGTAAAATCCCTACTAATGGGGCCACTTGTTGGCCATGGGTGGTAACTCGTGATGCTTAAGGACGGAAGCAGTCCATGACATCCAACATTTCCCTTTGGCCCTTACTTAGGCTAGACAGTCGGTCAGAGAGGCCCCCTCCAATCAATCAGCTGGTCACATCAAGCCCTAGCACCTATATGATTGTCCTGACCCTATTGCCTTTATGGCTGACTCCCAACCCTATTTATGATGTATGTGCTAGAAGATAGTGCTCTGGGAAGTGTGAAGTACCCCTTCATCACTATTACTCCCAGGTCCACCCTGACCCAGAGTGGTAATACCTGTTAGGGTTCTATCTATGAGTTAGATTAAAAAATGAGTTTTAAAGAAATTTTTTTTTTAAATTGAATACTCAAGAAGAATGAATAAAACAACATCTTCAGCATATGCCATAAAATCCAACCAACCAACTTGACAGCCCTGTCGGTGGGGCTTTAGAATGCACCGACTGCACCTCTACAGAGGGGTAAGACTCCCCCAAATGGGGTCACCTGTTGGCCGTGGCTGGCGACCCGTGATGCTTAAGGATGGAGTCTTGGTGGATGAGCAGTCCATGACCTGCAACACTCCACTTAGACCCTTACTTAGGCTAGACGGGTGGTCAGAGAGGCCCCTCCAATCAATCGGCTGGTCACGTCAAGCCCTAGCACCTATATGATTGCCCCAACCTTATTGCCCTTATGGCAAGCCCCAACTCTTTTTTAACATATGGGTGCTAGAAGGCGGTGGCTGAGGGTCTACATGTCCTTGGAATGACATTAAACTCTATCTGATGGTAAGGTTCCAGTTTTGGAGGTCTGGGGAATGTGGAGCACCTCTTCATCACCATTGCTCCCTGGTCCACTCTGACCCGGAGTGGTAGTATCTGTTAGGGTCCCATCTATGGATTAAATAGAAAAACATGAGTTTATAAACAAAATTTGATTATCCATTAGGAATGAATTTATTTCAAAACTTTGTCGGTATTAAATGACCCACCGAGGTTGATATGCCGTTAAACCCATATCAAATCAAAACAAACCAAGTTAAGTAGCAATGAATCTGTTCAATAATTGATTGGTTGACCACTTAAGCAATAGCAGTTACTGTAAACAACTTGAGTCGTTTATTTATCAAAAATGACTTGATTCAGCATCAGATAACCCAAAAAGTGTTGATATGCCATAAAACAAAATGACCAACCAACCTGCATATTTCATGCTGCATATCATCCATGTTCATGGCAATCCTTATAACAGGCCTGGCAACCATGCAACAGGGGTTCATGTTTGTGGGCTGAGATGTGGAGACCTAAATTACTATTAAATAACAATTACAGAGAACATTTTTAGTAGGGAATTTGTTATTCATCATCATCATCATGTCATGCCAGCAGCACGGATGTCCATGATAATCTCTTGCCTGCCGGCCCTATCATTCATTGCCCCCTGTGGTTCCTCTGCGCAGCATCCAGTATCCGTGCAGAGCTGGTCAATGTATGTCTTTGCTGGATGGACTACACTGACATGCCCATGTGCTGGCTTCCACAGAAGAACATCACTTATGAGTTCATCTCTGCTTCTCCAGCAGATGCCTAGATTACATACTTCGAACATCATTAGATCCATGAATGAAAAAGGCCTCACACTAAAAAAGGCAAGAAGCAGGCGAATACACCTGCACTGGTTGAATCCATGTTACACAGCCTAGAAAGGGCTGCATGGAATATCTGCCTATACGTGAACTCTGCTAAAACTGAGTTCATGTGTTTTAAAAATGAAGGAGACATCTCTACACGTGATGGTAAACTCCTAAACTCAATGAAACAATTCATGTACCTAGGCAGTAATATCTCATCAATAGAAAGCGATGTTAATTTGTTAGTAATGTCTAGTAAGGGAAGAGATGTGTTGTATAATGTAAAGTTTAACAGAGGCATATAAGATAGAAATATATATATTTATTTATGTTGCAAATGTACAGTGATATGTATTATGTGAGTCTAGGCCTGGATAGCTTTTGTAAGTAGTTCTAACACTAAGCATATGCTATCAGTTCATGATCTTCCTACGCTGCCGTGTTGTGCTGTGTCATGTGAGGAAGTAGTTCGTAATACTATTACAATTAGTTAATTAACAACTATACATCTTGAGATTTATAACTATTAAGTAAAACTTGAAAATTGTTTATTCCCAGGTTTATCCAAGGGTAAATGTAATATATTGCCTGGTCAATGAGTTCTCACTGGGAACCAGGTGCTGCACACAGGAAATGTGCGAGTGTCAAACATGGGCCTTAAAACAAAAACAGAATATGGCCTGGAATGCATTGAACTGACTTTTGGCACCCGGAAAATGTAGGTGTACATTTACATTGTGTAGGTATAGCCCATAACCAATGAAAACAGGGTGCATGGGCAAGGAGGTTTGTTTACAGAAAACCTGTATAGGTGTCACAATCAAAGAGGCGTGACCCTGTGAGTTGAACAATTATAAAAACCCTTTAGAAATCTGGGTTGGAGAGATCGAAATCACTGGCAGTCAGACCCCCCGAAGTGCTCCAGTGTATGTACATCCTCTGCCGATGATTCTCAGTTTGTAAACTGAGAATCATCACATACAAGCACTTCAGACTAAATACAAAAAGAATAAAAATATAATTTTATATTTTTATATATACAAGTTTTCCTTGTTCTTTGTCAGGTCCAGTGACTGTATATAACAAAACTAAACCTGCAGATAGCTAAACCACTGTAGGGATTATCTTCCCGCTGAGTTGTCGCTTGTTCTCACCAGGGGCTATAGTATTTAAGCGCCTGGTTCAAACGTCTCTTCCTCTTTTTTTCTGGTTGCTCGACTATGAGACACATGGGTTAGTTAAGGTCTACCCCTTCTCGTTGGGGCATCGTCTCCCCCTTACATTACTGTAAGTTATTAACACAGCATGGACTATCCCTAGTCTCATGTCTGTGGCTTTTATGTATATCTTGTACCATTCATGAATGTATCTTTATCTTTCTACATGTAACTTTGTTTTACCTATGTATTATGTACCCTTTTATCCATGTGCTGTATACGTATTAAATGTTTTTGTTTATCAAACCTTTGTCGGAGTTTGTATCATCAAGATAATATCACCTTTAAATCTTACACCACTATATTTTATATGCTTTCTTGTTATGTCTTATAAGGGAGAATTTGTTAACTTATCAAAAGCTTTTATATTTTTATATGCTTTCTTGTTATGTCTTATAAGGGAGAATTTGTTAACTTATCAAAAGCAGTTTAATTAATTTTTTTTTTTTTTTTTTTCTTTTCAGATAACAAGATATTTTGTAGGCTATGCTGTATGCGCTGCCATTGGTATCGTTTTTATTATCGTTATGCCTATTGTTGGCTGCTGTCTGTGCTGCTGTCGAACATGCTGCAAAAAATGTGGGGGGAAACATCGAAAACATGACCCCAAGAATGCAAAATACAAGCGAGGATGTTACATAACATTTTTGACAATTTTCAACACTTTCATTCTGTAAGTGCTTTCCATTTTGTTCTCTGCGTGTTTTATTTGATTATCAATACTTATGTCATCTTGTTTTGCTAACTACGAGAGTAGTCAAAAAGTAATGCCATTTTGTTTAGGACAGGTATAATTGCCAACACCGGAAACATGTATCATACATCAAAATGAATCTGGTCCTCTGTGGATCACATCCCTACTTCTCTGTCAT
Source organism: Doryteuthis pealeii (assembly GCA_023376005.1). Lineage (NCBI taxonomy): Eukaryota > Metazoa > Mollusca > Cephalopoda > Myopsida > Loliginidae > Doryteuthis > Doryteuthis pealeii. The sequence goes on from CM042150.1 coordinate 53,276,184, forward strand.
AGTTACCGTTTCTCTCAATAGCAATGTTCCACCTTCAAATGAGAGCATGTATCCCTGCTCCGTAAAATTCTGTTGACTGCTCTTTGAGCCACTTCTTCACTACAGATTTCACTTCCTCGTCACTGGAATAACGTCTGCCTCTCAAACTCTCTTTCATGGGGCTGAAGAGATGATAACCTGAAGGCGCTAAATCTGGTGAGGATGCAGTAAAGTTGTCCAACCGAATGTGGTTATTTTCTCCCTTGTCCTGATGCTTCTGTGTGGTCGAGCATTTTCATGCAGAAGGAGCACATTGTCGATGGACTAGTTGGGTCTTACTCGTCAGATTCTTTCATTAGGGTCTCAATGTAGGCCTTAGTTTTATAAAAAAAAAATTCACATGAAATAAAGAAAATGGCATTACTTTTTGACTCCCCCTCAAAAACCTAAGTAATAATAATAATCTGAAATAAAGAAACGAAAAATATAGATAATATTAATTACAAAAGAAAAAAGTTTAATCTAAATTTGAATGAACGCTTCTTGCACCCCCTGGAATGATGCTCACATACCCAGGGGTGCAAGCACTCCGGGTCAGGAACCCCTGCTCTAGATGCTGTAATAATGTTCTTGTATTCCTGGATTTATGCAAAGATTTTAAAATTTTAAAGTATTATCAATAATAAAAACAACTACAATAAAATATCAATTATTATATAATGAAATATATATATATATATATATTAGCAAATATATGCACCCTCCGGGTGCAAGTATTTTAGTTAAATTTTATAATAAAATATCATATTAAATTAGAAAGGCTAATGAAACTGAATAAGAATGTAGATAAAAAGATTTTGAACAGAGGGGGTATGATTGAAAAATAGAACAACTTTGAAACTAACTCTTCCATCATTTTCCGTTACTCCCGTCTTTCATTGGTAAATTTTCCTAATTAAACTGTTTAGTTAAAATAGGAAGTAAAGAATAATATTACAGTTATTTCTTCTTGTTAAGGGATTTATTTTAAGATTTATTGAAGAGATTTTTGCTCATATTCAATAAGATAAAACCAAACAATTAGAAATCAATAATACTAAGCACATATTTATCAAATTTGATTTTTTAATATTAATATGCAAATTAGCCTTCCCGTTCACACTGTAAACCGCTATTTTGTTGTATATATAAATATAATTGCATATTGTCAGTATATAGACATAGTTAACAGTCTTAATAATGTAAAACAATTTTATTATTCATTGAGGTTTAAATAAAAATAAAATCATGGAGAATGTGATGTAAATAACTAAGGGAACTGTGAATTGAGTAGTAATATAGTTTCGGTTACAGACAGACAAACCCACAATTCCATTATAATAAGATATATCCTATTTAATTAAAATTTATTTAATCTTCTAATATTTTATACTACATAGAAAAATAAAAAATTTTAATTAAAAATAAAATAAACATCAAATAAAATTCACCCACACACGTTTTTCTACATAGTATATGATATTAGAAGATGCCGTTTTTTCAATAGGATTTTTTTTTTTTTTTCATTATATAATAATTGATATTTTATTGTAGTTGTTTTTATTATTGATAATACTTTAAAATTTTAAAATCTTTGCATAAATCCAGGAATACAAATTAAATTTAATAAATATTATTAATAATGTAATAATGTTCTTATCAGTGACTTTTTTTTTCCTTTCAGATTTGCTGTCGTTTGTACTTTTGTGACCAATCAACTTTATCAGAAAAGATTTATTGCTAATGATGAAATTTTTGAGGTAGCCAAGAAAGGAACCAAAGGTCTTATGAATTATGTAGACAATTCTTTTCAGGTATTTATTTTTCAATGTATTTACTAATTTTTCTTAGTCTCTGAATTTCTGTGAGTAGATATCCTATTATAAATATCAAATACATTTCTTAGCCTATAAATGATCTTTATGTGATAGAAAATAGAATTGACTACTATTATTTAAAATTATTATTAAGGAAATTCTATGAAAAAAATATAATAAGAAAGAAGGAGAGTAGGAGAAAGCTAAGAGGGGTGGTGAGAACGTGAAAACAATAACGCTATTCAGTTTCTATTGATGATGAAAAGAAAGAAAGAAAAAAGTGAGAGATAGTTACATTAAGATTATTATGCTTTTTACATAGTGAACTATGTGGCAATAGCTCCTAAGTAAACATATCAAACATTGTAATGATCAAATTATCATACTGTGGTATATCCACAGGTCCTGCTAGTAAAGTATATTATCTTAACAAAAAAAAATATTATTTTTCAGGAACTGAAAACTGTGGCAAAGAAACAAGTGTCTGTATTAGAAACTGATATATTAACGAACCTACAAAGTAAGTAAAATGGCTTTGAAAAATGTCTTGAATATTGTATGTCTGAATTTTTGAGATGGGACTTGATTTTATATATATATATATATATATATATATATATATATGTGTGTGTGTTTTTTTTTGTTTAGACTGTTGTTCTCATCTTTAATGTTATATATACTATGTTTCGGCTGATGCACCCTCCTGCCTTCTTCAGGTGTTCCTTGTAATCCATTGGGGCAAACTGCTTTCACTCCACTACAAGTGTCAAGACTTTGTCTATCTGACCATAGCAATGGTTTCCCAAGTTGAATCATTGCTATTCTCAGATAGATAATCTTGTCACTTGTAGCTGAGTGAAAGCAGTCTGCCCCAATGGATTACAAGGAACACCTGAAGAAGGCACATTTGCCAAAATCTTGTCTGTGTATTTCCTAATGAAGATGGTTTGGTTTGTTTTACGGCATATCAACTCTTTTCCGGTCATTTAATGCTGAATCAAGTGATCTAGATAAACAATGGACTCAGGTTTCTTACAGTACCTAGCAGGAACCTGTGCTTTCAGTGTGACTTGACCGTATCCAATAAAGATGAGGACAACAGTCCGAAAAATCAAAATAATACATCTTGCATATTGTTTTTCAGCTATTACTTGACTTTGACAATGGGATATTGTCAGTTATCCATAATTATACTTGTCATAACTCTTTTCTATTTAGTTTAGATGGGCGGTCGGAGTGGCCCTCTCTGAGTAAATCAGCTGGTCGCATCAAGTCCTAGCACCTATATGATTGTCCTGACTCTATTGCCTTTTTAGCAACCCTCAACCCTTTTTATCATATATGTGCAAAAAGGCGATAGCTAAGGATCTTAGTATTCTGGTTATGACATTAAACTGCATCTAATGGGGAAGTTCTAATTCTGGAGCTCTGGGGAGTGTGGAGTATCCCTTTATTGTGATTACTTCCAGCTCCACTCTGACCCAGAGTGGTACCTGTTAGGGTCCCATTAAATTAGAATTCCAAGCACTTTTGTTGTTTTTTGGTGGACATTGATAAATTCGGACCTTAATCGGTTCAATTCACAATTTCTCATATATTTCTGGTCCAATCTTTAAAATATTTATATGGTTGGAAAGAAAAGAAAATAATCTTTCTAAATATGTAATTTGTATGTACTTCTATTCATTGAATTATTTTTTACAACTTTAAAATGCTGAAAATGCGAAATATGAATTTTTTTTTTTCCAAAAACTAAATTATACAGGTTACTTTATTTTTCAAAATAAAAGTGGCTCATCTTTATCAATATTCTTGAAATTGTATGCTCAATTAGAAGAACACCTTAAGCTAAAAGACAGATTTTTCTGAGAGGGGTGACCTGCTAGTACTGTTACTGTGCTTGATGACTACAACTGACTTACTACTTTGATGCTCACTGGTTTGTGCTAGCAAGAGGAAACCTGATTACCAATGTTCATTTCTCAGACTTAACACCCTGTTATATTTAATGGCCAGAGATTGTGATAATGGGAATATTTTGGTGGAAATGATTTTTACTTTTAATATTTGTAATGTAACCTTTCATTTTATTCATTTTTTTTTTTTTTTTTTTTTTTTTTTTAAGATGCTGGTAATAAAACTGTAACCAAATTTTCCAAAAATGTAAATGCTACCTCTGTCCTGAATGAAGTAGAGGATCTTGGCGAAGGTGAGTAAACTAAGAATTTCTAAAATTTATATAAGACAGTGTGACAGTTTTTTCAAAGACATTCGGAAACATTTTTTCACACTCAGAGTTGCCGGGGCATGGAATAAGCTGCCTACGTCCACTGCATCTTTCAAAGCCTCCATGCTTCCTGTAATCCACCAACACTATACCTGATACTCCCATCCACACACATATGCACACACATACATGTATATTATTACTGTACTCTATTCATGTTCCTGACACTAATACATTATTCTGTGTACTAGACATGAGACATTGATGAGTTGTGGTGCACCTGAGCACTGTACACAATAAATTTCATTATTATAAGTAAATAAACCTTACTATTTTAGCATTTAATGAAGATTTACTCCCTGACAAATTAATCTCTCTTTCTCTCTATTTATACCTATCTCTATCTATCTATCTATAGTGCATATCCTTACACAACAGAAAAGAAAGTTGGTGAAGATCAGCTAGGACTAAAGTTAAATAAAATCCACACTCCATTTTTTATCTTAGAGGGTTTTTTTTTAAAACTTTTTACCCCTCATTTTCCACAACAAACGCTAAATAAAAATATAATTATAGTATAAATCAATGATATATTAAAAAATTAATTAAAAAGTTTTTTCAAACAACAAATAAACTGCTTTGAAACAAGAATATATGAAGAATAAAAGATAATAGAACAAATATATAGAAAAATAACTTTCATTAATCTATATATAAATATAGATAAAAGGTTATGCAAACACACAATATTGCTAAAATGAATATATTTTTATATCATTTTCATAGCTAATACTGACAATATTTCGATTTATAAAAAATCATCATCAGAGCATAATGATAATTAGGTCATTTTTAAGTGATCGCATAGCTTACACGCTTTTTGGAAAAACAATGCTTCCGATTTGAATTTAAATTATTTTCTGCTTCTCTCTCAATGAGTCCGGATTAAAAACATTTACATCTAAAAACATTTTGTTATTTTTATATACACCAATTATAATACTGTCAACAACAAAAAAAATGAATTTTTTATGCGAATGCCGAATATCTACACTTTTTTTTTTTTTTAATTTTTTTTTTAATTGATAAAATTATTTTCTTATTTTGGATTTGCATTATTAACTCATTAAACCTTGTTCTGTGAAAGGCTTGTAAAGAGTCTTTTCAAGGGCGATAACTCTAATACATCGGTTATCTTCCTTGATTGCTTTATAAAAAGTTATGTTATTCATGCCAATAAAAGATCCCTACCTCATCGCATACAGTTCATTATATTTTCATTTTGCAAAACCTTTGCCAAATGATTTTTGATATTTTTATTTTATAATATGTAACACTATTGAGACTTGTTTTTTTTATTTTACTTTGTAAGTTTTGACTAGTTGTTTAAACACATACCATTGAATGGAGCTCATTGAAATATTTCTTTTGGACATAAAATATATTTTTATTTATCTCCCAATAACATCAAAGCATTATGTAAAAAACCAAAAAAAAAACCCCAGCCTCAATGGTGTTAGTAGCCAACCAATTTTATTGGGGCTTTAGAATACACCGACTGCGCCTCTGCAGAGAGGTAAGACCTCACCCCCACCCCACAAATGGGGCTAGCTACTGGCCGTGGGTGGCAACCCGTGATGCTTAAGGATGGAATCATCGTGGCTGAGCAGTTCATGACATGCAACACTCCACTTTGGCCTTTACTTAGGTTATTCATGTCAAGCCCTAGCACCTATATGATTGCTCCAACCCTATTGCCGTTATGGCAAGCCCTTTTTATCTTTTATGTGCTAGAAGGCAGTGGCTGAGGGTCTTCATGTCCTGGGAATGACATTAAACTCTATCTGATGGTGAGGTTCCTGTTTTGGAGAATATGGAGCACTCCTTCATCATCATTGCTCCCTGGTTCACTCTGACCCGGAGTGGTAGTACCTGTTTATAAAAAAAATTTGAGTATCCATTAAGAATGAATTTATTTCAAAAGTTTGTAGGCATTAAATTACCCACCAAGGTTGATATGCCATAAACCAAACCAAACCAGTATTATTCCCTAGAATTTGTGCTGTAATTAAAGTGTAGAATCTGTTCATTTCCCTCAGCCATGTTCTTGTCTTCAAATAGGACATGGTAAAAAATACAAGTTAATCCTGGCCCTGTAATTCTAACCCTCTGTCAGCAGTTTATAAAAAAAATTGAATATCCATTAAGAATGGTTGGCATTAAATAACCCACTGAGGTTGATATATTGTAAAACAAACCAAACCAGGTTATGGAATCTTTGATCTAAAATGTAAGTAATATTTAAGTAATGAGATATTATTAATATTATAAATCAATATAATAAGATGTAAGTAATATTTAAGTAATGAGATATTATTAATATTATAAATCAATATAATAAGATGTAAGTAATATTTAAGTAACGAGATATTATTAATACTAGCAAATATATGCACCCTCCGGGTGCAAGTATTTAAGTTTTAATGTAATAAAATATTGTATTAAATTAGAAAGGCCAATGAAACTAAATAAGAATACAGATAAAAAGATTTGAAACAGAGGGAGTATAATAAAAGATTTGAAACAGAGGGAGTATAATAACAAATGGAACAACTGAAACTTACTCTTCCATCACTCTCGTCTTTCATTGTTATTTTTTCTAATTTAAGTATTTAGTTATAAGAGGAAGTAAATAATAAAATGACAGTTATTTTATCTTGTTAATGGATTTCATTTAAGATTCATTGAAGAGATTTTTGCTCATATTCATTAAAATAAAACCAAACAGCTAGAAATCAATAATACTAAGCACATATTTATCAAATTTGATTTTTTAATATTAATAGGCAAATTAGCCTTCCCGTTCACACTGTAAACCGCTATTTTGTTGTATATATAAATATAATTGCATATTGTCAGTATATAGACATAGTTAACAGTATTAATAATGTAAGACAATTTTATTAATAATTGAGGTTTAGATAAAAATAAAATCATGGAGAATGTGATGTCAATAACTAAGAGAATTGTGACTTGAGTAGGAATATAGTTTCGGTTACAGACAGAAAAACACTCAATCTCCATTATAATAAGATTATAAATCAATATAATAAGATGCAAGTAATATTTAAGTAATGAGATATAATTAATAATATAATCTTTATATGCATGCACATTGTAGCATAGAACAGCATCTGGTTAATTTTTAGATTCAGCTTCTTAGATCATCATTTATGACTGGACACAGAATCAGATGAAATGGACAAATTCATTCTGTCCTTTTTTAGGGAAATAAAATTACACCATAGAATATAGACATGAACTTAATCAATACCATACAACATGATCCCCAATGGTGCTAACACATTGTTAAAACCAATTACTAAAAAGTATAAATATAAATACACAAAATATACTACTTCCTAACCATTAGGCATGACATAACCCCAGACTGGTTGATATGCCATTAAAATCAATAAACCAACAAATTCATCTAGAAAACACATGTTGTGAAGAAAAGATCTGATAACAAATTATAGTGAATGTAATTTTATTGTTAGCAACAGCTTCGAATTAACACAGACTTGGGGTAGAGAATTGGGTGGCTAATTGTCTTGGCAGGGACCTGAGAAAGACTGAATACTTTGGTTGAACATCTGACTGTATACTAGATTAAAATGTGTTGCTTTTATGTGGATTTCTCCTCTTTGTCTTGTCAGATTGTCAAAGGCTTAAATATGTGTGGGTTTAAGTGATTGAAACCTCTCATATCATTCTAGTGGCTTATTTCATCTAATCATTGGTGATTAAGGGCCAGCTTAGCTCAGTCAGTAGAACATCTGCATGGCTCCAGAGAGCACCCTTTCATCACCATTGCTCCCTGGTCCATTCTGACCTTGAGTGGTAGTACCTGTTAGGGTCCCATCTATGGGTTAAATAGTAAAACATGTTTATAAACAAAATTGATTATCCATTAAGAATGAATTTATTTCAAAACTTTATCAGCATTAAATGACCCACTGAGGTTGATATGCCGTAAAACAAAACAACCAGCAACCAACATGGCTCCAGATATGATACCAGCACTCACTAACTCAGCGCATAAGTAACACATCCCTCCAGCTATGAGTTAAATATCACTGTTCTTGCGGCCCTACAAAGATGGTTTTGGCATTAAATAACCCACAAAGGTTTATATGCCATTAAACAAAGAAATCAAACCAAACCAGAAAAAAGCATTTAAACATTGAACATATAATTTTTCAGTTGTTTCTACAAATACTGTTAAAATTTGAGATCATTTGAATGAGAATTGGTCAAATTATTATATGGTCAATATGGTCAAATTATTATATGGTCAATATGGTCAAATTATTATATGGTCAATATGGTCAAATTATTTATATCAGTTTTTCTGAAACGCTATATATGCAAACTATAAGTTATTCAAACTTAATAGAATATAATTTACATTATCTTATTTAGTGGCACACACAATGGTTGGCTGAAACGTTCATATAATGTTCATATCCGCTGTTGATAGTTTTGTCCAATGGGATCCAAGCATTGGCATGCAAACACTGATTAAGGTTAATTGTTTATTTATTTATGTTCCACAACAATAACTTGAACTGCTCTTCTCCACCAAACAATCCAAATTCACCTTCCACCATTGGGCGACACCTTTTGAATAAATCCTGATTGTGCTGCAGCATATAATCCCTCAATGTTCACTATCTTGGCATCCTCAACCAACGAGTTACACCTAGCTGTACTCGAGGCCCTCCTCATCAACAAATTCCTTCCTGCTCTTTGTATACAAAAGAAATTTTATTCTTTACACCTTTTTGGTCCTGCCATTCTTGATCCCACCAACATAAAAAAAAATGATATATAATCAACTAGCAGTGGCTACCTGGTGTCGCCTGGGTAGAGGGAGATTTTTTAAAGTTAGTCCCGTAGATCCATTATTACTGAATTGTGAGTTGAATCCTCGTGGGATTCCCCATTTAAATCCCTATGTAAAAAAAAAAAAAAAAAAAAAAAAAAAAATAGACCTTGCATTGATCCAGCAACTCTGAAAAGAAATGTTAATGTCTACTATCTAAAATATTAAATGAAAAAAAAAATCCATGCTGTTATCATTTAAGTTTTATTTTTTAATTATCTTCACGAATATAAATCAAATCTGTATTATTTTTGCTCAAAAACCAAGCCCTGATGATATTTAATGTGTATATTTATTTACTTTGTCATTAATTGTTTTATTTTCGAAGTTTCCTCCAGACATACATATATACACAAATTCCCTTTGTATATGTAGATTATTTTAGACATACATACACACAACTGCCCTTTATATATATATATTTATTATATTCCATTCACAGGTATTGTTAAACTGAAAGATTCCGTCGCACAGTTGATACAGTCCCTAGATGATCTGACTGCTACTGGTAAAAAATTGGGAGACGAATTAGACAGCGTTAAAACTAAGGTTGTGGACAAACTAAAACAGTGTACGGAAAATGAATGCAAGCAGATTAAAGAATATATAGACAAAACTTCTGTTAATGCTCAGTTTTCTAAGGTAAGTTTTTACTATTTCTCTGTATTTTTTAGATGAGGCTTGATAATTAGTATTATTCGGACTATTGTCCTCATCTTTATTGTTATCTGTACTACATTTCAGCTGATGTGCCCTCTGGCCTTCTTCAGGTATTTCTTGTCATAATCGGGAACCTTCTTGTCGTAATCAGGGGAACCTTCTTGTTGTAATCGTGAGCCATCACGAAAATTTGAACCCAACCCTTTATTCAATCCATGGGGCATCCTGTCCTCATTTTGCTTACCATAGCTGGGGTACATGTGTTAAGCTGTGTTAATTATTATCCTGAGTTCAAGAAGGTTCCCTGAGTCTGACAAGAAATATCTGAAGAAGGCTGGAGGGTGCATCAGCCAAACGTTGTACAGGTAAGATTTTAGTTTTAATTTTTGAGATGACGTTTGATAATTTGTATCATTTAGATTTTTCAGACAGTTGTCCTGTCCTCATTTTTGTTATACACACAACATTTCGGCTGATATACTCTCCGGCCTTCTTCAGGTGTTTCATGCCAAACTCGGGAACCTTCTTGTGGAACTCTGGAGCCTTCATGGAACTAAACCCTTTATTTAATTCATTGGGATCAATTATTCTCATTCCGTTAAGCATGACCGGGTACAAGTGTTAAACTATGTTAAGTATTCTCTCCGCCCTGTCGGCTGGGGCGTTAGAATGCACCGACTGCACCTCTGCAAAACAAACCAAACCAAACCAAACCAATTAAGTATTCTCTGTTATTTTTGCTGTAGTCAAAAGTTCCTGAATTTGACAAGAAACACCTGAAGAAAATTAGAAGGCACATCGACCAATATAACAATAGAGATGATGACAAAAGTCCGAAAAATCTAAATAATTTTTTTAATGTTTTGTTTTCCTGTGCTTGTAAGACTTTGTGTAACACTAGGGTTCCCTGACCAGGTGCATCTCCTGTCTCCATTCTGCCATTTTGTCCATCAACTGTGTGAGACTCCTTTGGTTGTGTTAATTCAAACTGCATCCGGTCAAGAGACAGTGACAAGAACAAATGAAACAAACAACACAAACTTTGCACGCACACATAGCTCACTCCAATAGCTCAGATTGTTAGCACCCCCCCAGGCAAATGACTTTTCAACTACCGACCAAATTTGTGTGTGTCATAAGTAGTGCTTGCTACAATCCCAAGCCTGCCTCTGATTGGCTGAAACAGCCTTATTTAAATTAAACCAACCTATAATTTGTTATGAGAAGGTCTCAGGTTCAATTCCTCAGTATAATCAGATGGAGTTGAAATGATGATGACGATAATGATAGGAAAAATGCATAAAATGTTCCGTACACAGATTTTGCCGACCTTCATCAGAGTAGTATTTTTGATTTTGTACGGAACATTTTATGCATTTTTCCTATTATTATTTTTTTTTTTTTTCCTATTATTATTTATGCATTTTTCTATTATTATTATCATCATCATTTCAACTCCATCTGATTATTTTAATAATAATAATAACGTAAATCCGTATACATTTTGATAAACAGACCGAAACACATGTGTAAGTGATATTGATTAAAAGTGATATCAATAAAATTCATTTTTATCCATCTACATTTCTTTTCTTTACTCATTTTTTCCTCATATATATATATATATATATATATATATATGCCAACAGCGCGTGGTTACTGATATTCCTTACCTATGTGATTCTCAACTGTATATGTATATTATTGTCATCATCATTAAGTTGTACTAGTACAGATTCCCATGACTCTCCCTCTCCAAATATCCCCTATCAGTCATTGCTCCTGGTAGGTCCTCCATATAGCATTCAGAATCAGCACAGAGCTGATTAATGTAGATTTTTGCAGGTCATCCTATACTGGTGTGTTCATGTGTAGGTGTCCACAGGAGAACGTCATTTATGAGTTCGTCCTTGCTTCTCCAGCTGTGTCCGGCATGTTTTGTTCGCCTCACCTGGAAAGTTTGTATAATATAAGGCAGGTGACCATACAGCTCCTTTCTTGTAGGATGCTGCTTCCAGGGTTTGTTTAAGGCAGCACGCAACATCCTTGTGCAGATTCCATCTAGTTTATTCACCAAGTGCTTGTTTTTTTTTTTCATATATTTGTGTATGTTTTGGGGTTATTTCCTATAACTCCAACCTAAAAAATGGGGGATCACTCTGATTGACTGATGAATTATTTATTGATCTACTAGGAAAAAAGACGTGTTTAGGGTTAGTTTAATGGGAAAATAATGGGTAGATTAATTAAAAGATAAAATTCATTCAGAGTGGTTCTCCTTTTTTTAGGTTGGAGTTATAGGAAATAACCTGTTTTTGTTGTTATTATATCTTGGAATTTTTTTTTAATTTCTCAGTTTCATAAATTTTGAAAAAAAAATTATGCCAAGATCACATTCGTTTCATTTTCATGGATTGAATTATTAGTTGTGGATTTTCAGGATTTTCCAAAAAAGTAAAAAGATTTTTCCAAACTTCTTTTTCCAGCTGAATAATCAGAGTGAATTATTAAAAAAACTCAACGATTTATTGGATATTCCTGATTTGGTAAAACAGGTAAGTTTTCTAAAGCTATTAAATATGGATTCAAAATTCTTGCTTCAATAAAGAAAATAAGGTTGATATTTACCACATAGCCCACGTGTATGGGTTAGACGCAAGGCCCTATTAATCTGGGACCACCCACAAACCAAAGCTCATGGGAGGCGGGTGCAAAAAATATATTGATGCCATTGGCATTTTTTCTAATTTGTTAATACACATCAAGTTTTCTTCTAATTTAATGTATAAAAAATGAGAGAAGTATTAATTGTTAAATTGTTTAACAGAAATATACATATGTAAGAATAGGTGCAAAGTTATATACTTGATACACAAAACTCCGACGAAGGTTAACAGACAAAACATTTAATATAATACAGCACATGGATATGACGAGATACAAAGTACATAGGTAAGAGGGTACATAAACAAGGAGTACATAAATAAAGATAAAGACACATTCATGAATGGTACAAGATAACATATAAAAGTACAGACATGAGACAAACTATTTGTTAAGAAATTTATATATGAGGAGCCTAAAATGCTTGGTGAAAATTGCGGCAATTTAAAATCAATCTCTACAGCTCTACAGTTAGTGAAACAGACAAGTATCTAAGAAAAACTGAATATACTAGTTAAAAAAAAATATTGAATGGTATCTCCACCTCATCTCAGAATTAATATTTATTTTAGAAAAATTATTTTTTAAATGTACTAAAGATGTTGAGCATTTTAAAGAGAAATAACTGCACTTTTAACTTGTGTTAATGATTTTTTTAATGTCTTTCAGGCTAAGAAAAAATTTGATTCCGTATCTAAAAATGTTACTGATGTAATCAGAAAGCAGAATGATAGTAAGTATTTTTATTTAATTATTTATTTTTATTTAATTATTTTTATTTATTTATTTTATTCTTTTTTTTTTTTAGGTTTATCAGTGGAGTATGTTAAATTATTAATGAAATTATTTTCAAATGAATCACATTCTTTTTATTTACTACTAGCTTAAAAGCCATATCCTATTGGGCAGCAATTAAGCTAGCTCCTGTGTAGGGCTCTTCATTTGGCCTTCACCTAAACACATTGAGTACATATTAAATTTTATTAAACTTGAACAATATTTTTCAAACAATTAAGTTTTCATCAAAACAATGATATAATTTGTCTATTTGGAACTTATTACAAAGCTGCATGATAAACATTTTTGGTTTTCCCAACACGTGATCAGTACAAAGAGCTTATTTCCATTCCCAACACGTGATCAGTACAAAGAGCTTATTTCCATTCCCAACACATGAACAACCAGCATAAAGCTGCATTTAAATATTGCATTGATATTTAAGCTTACATTTTAAAAGTTCAATGATATATCTTCTGCTGCCATTTACGTTAAAGACAATTTGATGTACATAGTGCCTTACTTTCCGTACAAACAATTATTTCTATTTCATGCGCGACTTTTGCTGAATTTCGCATTTAATTTTGATTATTCCCAAATTTATTTCCAAGTTATAAAATTTATCATACAAAAAATTTTGTCACAAAAAAAATCACGTAAAAAAACTGCCAAAAACAATAGCCGTAACTAAAAACTTGGGAATCCAGGATTTCAAGATTGTTGGTCTGGATTCGTCCTGGAATCTTTGTAATTTGCTCATGGAGTCAGCCTGATTCCAAAGTGGTGTGATATACGAGGGTGAGTCAAAAAGTAATGCCATTTTGTTTAGGACATGTATAGTTACCAACACAGGAACATATCATACATCAAAATGAAACTGTAACCCTGCCCCATAAAATTCAGTTGACTGTTCTTTAAGCCACTTCTTCACTACAGATTTCACTTCCTCATCACTGTAATAATGTTTGACTCTCAAATCCTCTTTCATGGAGCTGAAGAGATGATAGTCAGAAGATGCTAAATCTGGTGAGTATGTGGGATGCGGTAAAGTTGTCCACCTGAAAGAGGCAATTTTTTCACTTGTCCTGATGCTTGTGTGTCTCCTGCAGAAGGACATTGTCGATTGGCAAATTGGGTCTTACTTGTCGGATTCTTGCGCTGAGCCTTGTTAGGATTTCAATGTAGGCCTTAGTTTTATGAATAAATAAAAACTTCACATGAAATAGAGAAAATGGCATTACTTTTTGACTCGCCCTTGTATTAGGCTACAGCCTCTAGGAATAAAGTGAAAAAAATGTGTGATCCTGACATTTGCATTTATTATTAGCAAAGATTCATCCTAAGGCCAAAATGGCTATTCAACAGATTTACAATGATATTGTAAGATGTTTAGAATGATGATTAAAAATTATAAGATGTAAGAAAATATTAATCAGAATTAATGATCATGGTTGACATGTGAGGAAGTTATATTTAAAGTTGGAAGGCTTAAAGTAACCTCCCAACATGGGTACATGTGTGTGTACATAAAAACATTTCAACAAAGGTGTAAAACGAGAACAATATTTATTCCGTAAGTGACAGATACATTTAAGACAAAGATATACAAAACAGATACATAACACTCTATAAGAGGAAATAGGTGTACGACTTTCATCGTAGGGAATGTCACTTACTGGTAGCTGGCTGGGGGGGATCAAAGCCCCTCACCTAAGGGTTAGAGGCGGCAGGTGCCTAGACCATGTTTACTCGTTGAGAAAAATTCAGATTTCCTGGCTTCTGGCTAAATACCAATGCCACCTATCGGCGAATGAACTGCAGCAAGAGAAGATAATTCATTTTAGAGTTATGTCCACCCAGACTTACCATTTTATTGACCCAACAAAAGTAAATAAAATATACGATTAATAGTTTTTTTATTAAAAGAATTTTTTAAAATTCAATACCAAGAGAGATTGAAAAACAGAATGCAGGATGAGTTTATAGGTTTGATTTGGGCTCCTGCAAACCAACGGCTGTTTGTAGCTCAGTTGGTAGAGTAGTGGCACATATAACCAGATTTACCCATGACAGGGGTCACAAGTTCAAGTCTCATAGAGATTATCTTTTTTATATGCCCTGTTCCTCACCATAAAAATTGATGACCCAAGTGCTAAAAATTAAAAGATAAAAAAACAAATACTAGTCAAAATTTAAGAATTTTTACTTTCAATTAAATTTCATTGTTTTTCTTTGTTTTAATCAGCTATTGTACAAAGTTTAAACAAAATTTCAAGCCAGATGGATTCAACACTGAATAATGTTACCGAAATCAAAAAGGTAAGTAGTTTAGTTTTTGTAAATTTTCTTTTTAATTCTTGGTATTCTATACTGTATTGTATATGTGTATTGAATATTCTTTATTCTCAAACCGTAAGTGTCACCAAATATTACTTTATTCTCCAACCATAAGCGTCTCAAAAAAAAAATTTTTTTTTTAAATTATTTTTTTTGAACACTTCTAAATTCTCTGTATTTTGACTGTTTTAACTTCAAATATCAAACATCTTACCCTGAAGGAGGGCGTTTTTAGGGGAGTTTTTTTATACTTAAAAATGTTATATTTTTCTATTATAATTATTATCATTATCTTATTTCATATTTAAAATAGTAATAAATAGAATACAATGTGTACATGGACAAACTCTCAGGCGAAACACATATTGGCATTTCATTAAACCATTTTATCCATTCAACATTTTCTTTTCTTTATTTGTTTATCCTTTCAATATACTGTATATATTTGTGTATGCATATATATATATATATATATATATATATATTATAAATGTGTGTGTATAAATATAATAATTATATGTGATGGATGTTGATGATGTCATAACTATCATTGATACAATGAGATCCAAGCACTGCAACACTGTGGAAGAAGTGTGTGGACTGTAGAAAAATAAACCTCATTTGGTCTCACATTCAATTAGAGCATTTTGGTCAGCCAATAAATTTATCAACCCACCCTCATAAACATGTATCTTGGGTATGACATTAAACTACATCTAGTGGTGAAGTTCCAATTCTAGAGCTCTGGGAAGTGTGGAGTACCTCTTCATTGCCATTACTCCCAGGTCCACTGAATATTAGTACCTGCTTGGATCCCAACTATGTATTGAATAGATAAAAAAATAAGTGAGTTTTAAAAAAAATTTGAATACCCAACAAGAATGAAAAAACAAAACCTCTTTGGCATAAAATAACCCAAAAAGGATTGACATGCCATAAAATCCAACCAACCAACCATCGTAAACACACATATTGTATTCATTTTTTTTTTCTTTCCAGAATATACCAACAGACACAATTGATAATGAATTGAATAAAGGATTGCAAGAGTATAATTCTAATAAAAATTTGGCTAAAATCCCGTAAGTTTCCACTATTTTTGATTTTTTTTGTTCAACATTCCAGAGTTAATAATTTATTTATTTACTTTTTAATGAATTAATAAAAACTGAGTATCAGCAAATTTCCCACAATTCAGTTTTCTTTCAATCATCAAGTGTTACCTCCCTTTATTTTTTTTTTTTTAGATGCAGTGTCATAATTTAACTACTTTGTGAATGTTTGTTTTTTACAAGTACTATTCCAGAGTTAATAATTTTCTTATTTATTCTTTCAAGACTCTTACATTGTTATATTCATATACTTACTGCAGTTCTTTATTGGGGGGTGGGGAAGATGAAATGCAAAAATGTAAATCCTGAGCATCTGGTGTTGCTTATTCACAGAATACTTATTTCTTATGCAAAAAAGTAAGTTTCAGTTGTTCTGTATTCTTATTTAGTTTCATTAACCTTTCTAATTTAATATAATATTTTATTACATTAAAACTTGACCGCCCTGTCGACTGCACCTCTGCAGAGGGTAAGACTCCCCCAATGGGGCCACCTGTTGGCCGTGGGTGGCAACCCGTGATGCTTAAGGATAGAGCCCAGGTGGATGAGCAGTTCATGACATGCAATACTCCACTTTGGCCCTATCTTGGGCTAGACGGACGGTCGGAGAGGCCCCCTCCGATCAATCGGCTGGTCACATCAAGCCCTAGCACCTATATGATTTTCCCAACCCTATTGCCCTTATGGCAAGCCCCGCCCCTTTTTATCATATGGATGCTAGAAGGCGGTGGCTGCGGGTCTACATGTCCTGGGAATGACATTAAACTCTATCTGATGGTGAGGTTCCCGTTTTGGAGGTTTGGGGAATGTGGAGCACCCCTTCATCATCATTGCTCCCTGGTCCACTCTGACCCGGAGTGGTAGTACCTGTTAGGGTCCCATCTATGGGTTAAATAGTAAAACATGTTTATAAACAAAACTGATTATCCATTAAGAATTGATTTATTTCAAAACTTTATCGACATTAAATAACCCACTGAGGTTGATATGCTGTAAAACAAAAACAAATAAATTTGTTTTTTTTATTTTATTTTATTTTATTTAGGTGGTATATTGGCCTTTGTGTTGGATCCATATTACTGTTGATTGTAGTATGCAACTATCTTGGCATCTTATTTGGATTATGTGGTGAAAGGGCTGGCGAAAATACACCTTGCTGCAACAGAGGAGTTGCAGCAAACTTTTTCTTGGCGTAAGTCTTCACAAATAATTTATCGTAATCTCATCTGAATTTTTTTTTTTTCACACTTTTTAATGAAACTTAAATGGCTTAGAAAACACATAGGAAGTGATTATTTTTCTTGATTATTATTAAGGCATCCTATCATCATGTAATGGTTAGTAAGCTAGTCTTGCAAATCCATTACTACTTAAAAGTCAGTTTGATCCTCACTAGATGCCCATACTTGTGTCAAATCCTACCCTAAGAGGTGACGTTGTGTCAAATCCTACCCTAAGAGGTGACGTTGTGTCAAATGCTACCTTTTAGGGTAAATGATTTTTATCTTTTCCCCATTTATTGTTCTCAAAGTTCCCTTAGTTGCGGCAAAAAGTCATAATTTTCTGAAAAAAGAATTTCCTAGGAATACCCAAAAATACGAAATTTCTTAGAATTCTTTTCCTTCATTTAATTGTCCATCTATGCAAAAGTTGTGTGTTAGTATACCGAAAACTCATACCAAAAATTAGATCTTTTGCTTGCACCATTGTTTGAGGAAATATCATCAAAGATCATCTACTAAAATGCACTAAAAATTCGCAAAATTTAGTAAAAGATCTATATTTTGGTATCAGTATACTAACACACAACTTTCGCATAGATAGACAATTTTATTTTATTTTATTTTTTAAGTGAAAAATCGACCTCCCCTATTGCGGAGACCATATGCTAGTAGTATTTGCTCCATCTTTTCTCTGTGTATTAAGTCAAATGCCATGAAGAAATCTACAAACATTGTCATAAAGTACATCAATTGTGATCATAAACATTTTTTTTCTGAATGTTTGAGATGAGGCTTGTCCAATTGGACACATGGCCTAGTGGATAAAGGAGTTAGCTTAAGACAATTCTATGTGACAGTTATCTCTTGATTACAAGTTCAATCCTGATCAAGGGCAGCAGTAACATAATAATTAACAGTTTAACGCCTCTACCCCAGATATGGTTAGCGGAATGAGAACCGGATACTTCCGTGAACTAAATAACGGGCTAGGTTCAAAGTTCCGTGATGGCTCCGGATTATGAAAAGAAGGTTCCCGATTACGAAAAGAAATACCTAAAGAAGGCCAGAGGGCATATCGTCTGAAACATTGTACAGATAACAATGAAGATGAGGACAATAGTCCGAATAATGCAGATAATAGTAATAAAAAATTTTGCCAGCTGTTTGGGGGGGGGGGTTGATATTGTATATGCATCAATGTGTCTTTTTTTTTTTTTTTTAACTTATCATTTTTTATTTATTTTTTTCCTTATTTCAGTGGTGTTGGATTCTATTTCTTATTCTGTTGGATTTTGATAATTCTTGTACTGATCCAATTTCTTGTGGGTGGAGCATTTTATACAGAATTATGCCGATATCTAGACAAAGATGCTCCCGAACGATTGACGGTAAGACCTTTTTTTTAATATCATCATAGTTTTTCACACCAGCATTACCCGATGGTATTTCACTGGAGTCTGAGTGACAACAAGTCTCCAGGTCTACAGGACTCTGAGCCAACAGCAGCAATGCAGTTGTCTGGATGGTCTCAATTCTTCCTCTGATTTCCAGATCCTCCAGTCTTTTTACCAAGATTATTGGGACCGTTGCAAGTGCACCAACTACAATTGGTATCACTTTCACTCTCATATTCCACAGCTTTTTCAATTCTCTTGCAAGATTCAGATATTTATCTATCTTTTTGCTTTCCTTCATCTTCACCTTGTTACCAGCTGGAACTGCAATGTCTACCAGATGACAGGTTCTTTTTTTTTTTTGTTAATCAATACTAGGTCTGGTCTCCTGGCTGGGATAATGTGATCTGTTTTTATCTCGAAGTCCCAGAGAATTTTATACATTTCATTCTCAAGAACAGATTCTATTTTATGTTTATACCATTTTGTTGTATGGTCAAAATTTAGTTTTTTGCATAATTCCCAGTGGATCATCTTCCCAACCCAGTCATGCCTATCTTTGTATTCCCGTTGTGCTAGTTTGCTACATTCACTTAATACTTGGCTTATCTCTGTCACCACACAGTCTACATTTACTGTTTTGTTGTGTCTAATCAATTTTTGCTTTGATATAATTTGTTCTTATGTCATTGTTTTGTGCAGCAATTATTAGTGATTCAGTTTCTCTCTTGAGGTTTTCTCTTCTTAACCAAGTTTTTTCATATGCAACCATTGCATAGGATCAAATTTGAGTTGTAGTAGTAGTAGTCGTTAGTAGTAGTAGTAATAGTTGTTAGTTCAGAAACAACATACGCAAGTCGTATAGTTTAGGCTTGTGAGTTCTTTTTCAGAGAGAGAGAGAGAGAGGGGGTAGTGTCAAATTATTCTATCGTAAATCATGTTCGGTACTACTATGTGCAACACATCACGGGGAACTCAGGAAGCTCTGTCCACCCCCACCCCCCTACGAAAGCCCAGCTGAAAAAAAAACGATTTTTTTTCTTCTTTCGTTTCTCATCCTGAGGTGGAAGGGGCACCCAACTTCTGCTTCCAGTAAAAACCCAGAACTTCCGTTTTTTTTTTTTAAGTCATTCGTCAGTCAATGGGGTATTGAGTGTTTACTCTTCCAAACTTTAACCTTTGTTCTTATTTATTTTTCTTCTCTTTCTTCAGAAATCCGATTACTGTTTTGTTTTCAATCCCTAAATTCCCAGTAGACCACAATAATTACGCTACACGACTCCCCCAATTTGTCGTTTGAAGCATCCATATTATTATTATTATTATTATTATTATTTATGTCATCATTTTCCTTTTTGAATTCAAAAGGTCAATTATCCAAAGTTGATGGGACAAAATGAAATTATTTCAAATTTTTTGATCACCCTGTCAACAGGGCTTAGAATAAATACACTAACTGTATCCTTTATAAAAGGGTAAGATGCCTCCCTGCCCTGATTAAAAAAAAAAAAAAAAGGGTGTCCTGAGTGTGGCACTAAATTGCATCTGATGTTGAGGCTCTATTTCTGGTGATCTGGGAAGTGTAGACTACCCCTTCATTGCCATCATTCCTCACCTGAAATGGTAGTACCTGTTAGGGTTTTAGCTATGGGTCAATTAGGTCTGTTTAAAAATTATTTATATTCAATAGGACCATGTGGTAAGAGGAGGAGGATACTAAGAAACAATTACACAAATGTTAATAAGCCTTAAAATGAACGTGATTCTCTAACTTCTAGGCATAAAATAACCCTAGACCGGTTGAAATGCCATTAAAATCAATCTGCATATACATTAAATATATTTAGTACTTGTTCTTTGGTTGAATGTTTATTTATTTATTGTTTTTATTATTGTGGCTTCAAGTTTTTGGGGGTGATTTTCAGATGCTGTTGTTTCAGCTTCCAGCCCTAAAATACGCTAAGCGGCACCTGCTAAAATAGTGACCCATGCTAGTTATGAACCGTGTAGCGGTTTGAAGGTGTTTTTATCGACAAATTAATGCAATATGAAAGCAATATTTTACAACCCCTCCCCAATTTTTTTTTTATTGTAAATATTTTAATCCCCCCTCTTTTTAAAAATTGCTTAAGGATGGAATCCTCGTGGCTGAGCAGTCCATGACATGCAGCACTCCACTTAGGTTCTTACTTAGGCTAGACAGGCATTCAGAGGCCCCCTCCAATCAATCAGCTAGTTATGTCAAGCCCTAGCACCTATATGATTGTCCCAACCATATTGCCCTTAGGACAAGCCCCAACCCTTTTTATCATATAGGTGCTAGAAGGCAGTGACTGAGGGTCTTCATGTCTTGGAAATGACGTTAAACGCTATCTGATTGTGAGGTTCCAGTTTTGGAGGTTTGGGTAATGTGGAGCACCCCTTCATCACCATTGCTCTCTGGTACACTCTGACCCAGAGTGGTAGTACCTGTTAGGGTCCCATCTCTGGGTTAAATAGAAAAATGTTTGTTAAAAAAAATTGAGAATCCATTAAGAATAAATTTATTTCAAAACTTTGCCGGCATTAAATGACCCACTGAGGTTGATATGCCATAAAACAAACCAAACCAAACCAATATTATTCCCTAGAATTTTTGCTGTAATTAAAGTGTAGAATCTGTTCATATCCCTCGGCCATGTTCTTGTCTTCAAATAGGACATGGTAAAAATACAAGTCAATCCTAGCCCTGTAATTCTAACCCTCTGGCAGCTGTTTATAAAAAAAATTGAATATCCATTAAGAATGAATTTATTTCAAAACTTAGTTGGCATTAAATAACCCACTGAGGTTGATATATCGTAAAACAAAACAGACCAAACCAGGTTATGGGATATGATTTTGTTGTCTTTTATCTAAAATATCCTTTTCTTTTTCATTACTGCCTTTATAATCTTGTTTAATATTATAATCTAATATTTAAGTAACTAGCAAAAGTACCCGGTCCATGACAGGGCAAAAAAAATTTTAAACCAAGTTCAAAGCCTGTGCCGACGAATGGGGTGGAAGAGTTTTTTTATTTATTTTAGAACTCGTCTTTTTATTACAGTTGTTGCATAGCGCCTTCTTTACCGGCACTAAATAGGTATATGTTATATACTGGTCTTTTCACGATACCAAATCATATAACGTTATATACCTTTCTTACTTCTTACTCTAGTCGTCTTCTCCTCTGGCCGGCTTTGCTTCTGATCGTCTATCATCTATCTTGGTCTGGTATATCTTCTAAGGTCTCGTCTGGTCTTCTATTGAGGATTCCGGGTCTGGTTTCTGTTGGGGATCATTCCTTATCAGAAGCCCTGTGTCATTGTTCGTTTTTAGTAATAAACACAAGACTTCGATTTAGGTTGATGTTACTTTATTCCAAATCCCCACCAAGACAATCTGCGCAGATGAGGCTTACATGTTGCTAGCTCGGCTTCTAAGTTCTAACTGACTCTTATTTACTTAGTATCCTTAAACCGGAAGAGGGCCTTCTATTGCCTTTTGGTTCTCATGATCATCCCCAGAATGCAAGGTCAGAGTGAGGTCAAATGCGGTCACTCACTCTCAAGGCCATCAGCTATACTGATCGCCATAATGATTTCTACACTACCTTAAAAATGTATTAGGGATCCAATTATTATGTAACACAGTTAGGAACCAGTCTTAACACTACTTCAAAGCTCGATTTGTGCCGACAGGTGATGATGTGGGAGGGTCTCGATTTGTATTGACAGGTGATAGGGTGGGATGATAATTTTTTTTTTTTTTTTTTTTTTTTTTTTTTTTTTGAGAAATGAACATTCGGGTCTGCTGTCTGGTAAGTTCAAAACTAAACTCATGTCGACGTGAGTAGGGTGGGGGTGGATGGGTGTGTATATGGTATTTTTTCTTTTTTTCTTAATTATTGAATTATATCGCTTAATTATTAAAAATCAAAAACCAAATTTTGTGTGTTTCTTACTTATAAGCATATCAAGTATTATGCGAAATTTCAAATCTGTTATGACCTCTCGTTTGTGAGTTATAAGTCGACACGTACATACCAAATCATACCAAACTTTCTTTTATATATATGGATAAGATATAATTAATATCATAAATCAATATAATAAAATGTAAGTAATATTTAAGTAATAATATATAATTTAATATTATAATCTTTATAATCTTATGTATTTTTGTACTTTTATACAAAATTATTATATTTTATTACAGCCTTTCTTGAACAATTTCAACTACACATATACAGTGTTCGATGATCAAGTTCCTTTATTTACTGCTGAGGTTCTTAAGTAAGTACTTTCAATTTTAATGCAATTATCTTTTTCACACTAATGTTAATTTCATACATTTTTTATTTGTTTAAATAAACTCATAAGTATTTCTCTTTTTGTAAATTAGTGCAGTAGCTTTTAGTGGATGTATATCCCTGAGGTCAGACACCTACTGAAAATTGCTGATAGGTATGGGTCCTGCATCCCTAACACACAAAAATCTAAAAGGACGGTGTAAAATCATATCCATGCATCCCAGTGTTTTTCTTTTATCTTCCCTTACCATTTCAAGCTAACTAGTTTCTTAGAAATGAATTACACAGGATAGGTTACAAGGTAGGAGTTAGTTGGGACCCATAAATTTTCCCGGGGACTCGTTCAAAGGAAGTATGTGTGTCCCAGGATGCACTAAAAAAAAAAAAGCTATCAGCATCACTGTATCTATACATACAATACATGGAAGCGCATGGTGTAATGGTTAAAGTCATGGAAAATGGACTCGTCGACTTGAGACATGGTAATTGCATTTCACTTAGCGCTAATACCCTTGGGAAAGGTATGAATCCTACTCTCCCTCCAGCTATGGATGAATAGTAGGGCAGACTGGGCTCTTTAACCTTGGTTAGGCAACTGGTCTAGGAGAAGGAAAACTCCCAAAACCTGTTGAACTCCGCTTAAGAAATTGACCTTGTGTCACATCCTGCTCGTGTGGAGGGGTTGGTATATATATATATATATACATACATACAATACATAGTAAATGGGCAGAGCAAGACAAGTTCAAATCCTGGACAAGGCTATTTGCATTTCACATAGCACTAATACCTTTGGGAAATGTATGAAGCCAACTATTGATACAAAAGGAATACGAATAACCTAAGTTTAACAATTTGCTTCAGTAAAGAGGATTTTATCATATCTAACTATTATATCACTTCTCCCTGTTTCCATCCTATTTTTTATTATTCGTTATTCATTGGCACCTTTCCATCCACTAAGGACGATGGTGTAGCATCCAAAAGAAGAAAAAAAAAATTTCTACACAAGTAGCTGAGCAGGTCAATCCCTGAGTGACAGTCTTTAGTGCACTGACTGCATACAAACTGTGATGTTTGCTGGGCTGCTGTTTTCTCTCCATTCTTCTGGCTCTCTTTGCTGTAGAGGCTACTCTCCTCTCAGCCTCACTCCTCTTCATGCCTTGTTTAATATTAAGGCGCCAGGCTGCTCGATTTTCTGCATCTACCTCCCACATGTTTCTGTCAATGTGGCATATCCTCATGTCTCTCCCACAGATATCTTTAAAGCATATAGGTATGGTCTACCTACTGATCGGGGAACCTTTTACTAATTTGCCATACGAAAGGTCTTTTTGAGATGCGGCCATTTTCCATCCTCCTGACATGACCAAGCCAATGAAGGTGTCTGGGGCACATGCTGTTCATGTTCTTTTTTTTTTTTTTATGTTAAATAAACATGTCCATTTATCAAGTTTTAATGCTTTCATTTTGTATTTCAGAAAATGCCACAAAAATAATTCACTATTGAATTCCATAAACTTTCCCAAAAATATTCTGGAAAAAAACATCCCAACAGAGGTAGGTATCACAAATTTAATTTTTTTTTAAAGAATATTATTACAAAGACTGGTTGTTCATCTATCTTAATAAAACCAGTGATCACTTTGTTGGTTGCATTTGGCCACTAGATTGAAACCTGTGGGAGGGGGGCACACTAAATTAAAACCTGGGGGGGGAGTTAAACCTGGGGTTTTGTTTTATTTTAATATATATTTAAAGTTATCAGAACTAAGTTTCCATTTCAAATTGTTTTATTTATTAATCCATAATTTGATCTCGCTTACTTATAGGCAGGCTTAGCTTAGCTCAGCTCAGTCAGTAGAGCATTCAACTAGGAACCACAAGGTTCTTAGTTTGATACCGGCCTTCGCCAACTCAGCGTATGAGTAGGTCAGGGATATGTGCGGTAAAGTGGGGAGCTAATGGTAAGTGTGGTGTTCTCGGACGCCAAAACAATCTCTTTGGTCTAGCACTATTGAAAAGGGGATAGACTCCCTCACTGTCTGGCTGATACCGACTTTAAGCTGCCCCGTCGACTTTACTTTACTTACTTATGGTACAAACCCCCACCCACTCAGGCAATATTGTTCCAAAATTAATTTTTACACCACCCAGAGAGTTTGTTTTTTGTTTTTTTTTTGTTGTTTATTTTTTTTTTTGTTTTTTTTGCTAGTATTATTAAAATTTTCTTGATTTGTAATGTAGCCACAATCCTATTGAAAACTTCTTATCATAGCAGGATTTTTATTAACGTGTAATTTTTTTTTTTTATATATAAGTGTAAAGCTTAGAAAATGAAGAATTTCTTCTTGAATTTGCAACCAAATAATCAATTTGTAGCTTACACTGAATATCACTTTCTGTAGATGAGTTTAAAAAATGTGTCTTTAAAAAAAAATTGAGTACTGAACAATGAATCACCACATTCATTATTAACCATGTTTTTGTTTTTTCCAGAAATTAGTTAAGGAAGTAGAAAAAATTTCAACTCAGGACTTATCTATTTTCAATGTGACACTGCTAGATGCCGAACTGGAAAAAAAACTGGAAGATTTTAAGAAATTAAAAACCAGCAACATTAATTTCACTCAATATGAAATAGAGGTAAGAACCTTTAAGCATTTGTTAATTTTGTTAATGGCTACCATTACAAAGTAGCAGACAGCAATAATTTCCAGAACAGAATTTTATTTATTTTTTTTTTTTTTATTTATTTATTTGTTTGCTTGTTTTTTTGTTTTTTGTTTGTTTTTTTTTGGTGGGGGGGTTTCGTATTTTTTTGCTACAGATGAAATGTCATCCATTTTCGAATAGTGAAAGTAACTATACCAACTGTTATTTTCTTGCACTTACTTCCAGCTCCCAAAATAAATTCCACATTGTAGGGTTGTAGAATACACAGACTGCACTTCTGCAAAGGGTTAAGCACAACCCCCTCCCCATGTGGTCACTTGTTGGCCGGGGGAGGGGGCATAATGCTTAAGGATGGAATTTTGGTGGTTGAGCAGCCTATAACATCCACTTTAGTCGTTACTTGGGCTAGATGGGCAGGTTGAGAGCCCCCCACCCCCAATCAATCAGCTGATCATATCAAGCCCTAGAACCTATATGATTATTCCAACCTTATTGCAAACCTATGCCCTGGATATGATGTTAAACTGCATCTAGTGGTGAGGTTCCAATTCTGGAGCTCTGGAGAGTGTGCAATACCCTTCCATTGCCATTACTCTCATGTCCACTCGGATCCGGGGTGGTAGTACCTGTTCGGATACCATCTATGTGTTAAATAGATCAAAAGGAGTTTTAAAAATGTGTTTAGTCCTTGTCTGTTTTTGTCTCACTGCATATCAGTGAGTATATCCAGTCGAATCATTAGGGGAGATAACTCTCCCTAACAGATATTATATAAGGTATCTTTATAGATTTATTAAAGTGGAAAGAACACTTTAAAAAAAACTGTTGGGGAAACTCTCCTAAAATCACAAAATAATCACCCAAAAGATTGTTGATTGCCAATTAGACATCAAGCTAAGAGACTTTATGATGGATGTCCTAAAAACAGAAAAACCACAGGCTTCAACAAAATACCCCTTGAAGGATGGAAGACTTTGATAATGCAATACAGTGTATAAACAAAATACAATAGAGAAATGGACGAAAAGCTGCAACCACCCATTCTCCAAAAAAGGCGGCCTCAGAATCACTAAGAACTACAGATGTATAACTCTTACTGCCATAGTTATTAATTTTTATAATTCCCTTCTTAATTGCGTCCAACCTGAAGTAGAGAAAATCCTTAGGAAAAACCAAAACAGGTTTCGTGAAATAGATCCACAACTTCTCAGATCCTGACTATTCCTCGAATCTCCAAGGCATTTGACTCCATGCACAGAATGAAAATGGAGCAATGGCAACTAGCATATCGTCTCTTTTGTGCTGAAACTTTGCTAGAATATATTCCAGGTTAAACATTGCAAACTTCAGTACTTAAATTGTTTTTCTCTACTACAAGTGCAGTCTAAAATACAAACATTAATATATATCTGTGATATTTTTTAGTTATATGAAGAATTCCTAATCTATACATGCTTGTATGTCACACTAATCATCACCTCAGATAGATCATGAATCATTCTGTTTTGATTGTGAAGAAAGTGAATAAAAATAAGAGAGGGGGAGAGGGAGAAAGATAGAGAGAGAGGGGGGAATAAAGAGATGTACTCCTTCTGGATCAGTTTGCTGTATTCACTTATGTGGCTTATTGCTCTCTCTCTCTCTCTCTCTTCCACATAGTCTATTTTTGCTCTTAAGTCTTATCTATTTTAACTTTTACATAATTAATTCTTATGGCTGCTATTAATAATGATTTTATTTCTCTCTTTAGACTTCCTCTACATAACCATGTCCAGGTCATATTGTGCACAATGTTCTTAGTTTATATTCTGATGTGTCCATATAGTTGTTTTATTATTATTATTAATAATGATCATTTATATTAGAATTTGACTAAGTAAAACTTGAAACTGTTTTCTTTTTGGTTTTGATTATAAAAATGTATGGTGAATAAAGTAAGAGGATATGGTGTTTCCATTATTAATACAGTTGACGCTACTTTTGCACATTGTACTACTATTTGTATTTTGTTTCTTTTTTGTACTATTTTTCCTTTTTGTTTTTTGTTTTTTTTGTAGCAGTTTTTCACTTTCATAAAATCACATAAATAGCATGAAAAAAAAATGTTAATATAAAAGATGTTTACTTCTGTATCATGTTAAATAAATTTTTCTTAAATGTGAAAAATGAGGTATATTATAGAAATTGATTACATAAAGAAAATTAAGGTGGGGTTTTTTTTTTTCTTATTTCTTTTTTCTTAATTTCTTTTTTCTTCTTCTTAATTTTAAAAATATCAATCAGATAACATTGTGAATATTTGTGAACAATATTATAATGCATAATTTAAAAATGAAAAACTATTTGAAATGACTTTGATCAAATGTTTAAATGGAGAAACCTTGTAAATTTTAACTTGACTTAATCTATTTTCAACTTGTTTCTCTTTTTGTTTGTTTGAATGAAATTTTATCTAAATTTATTCCATTTTTCTTTTCAAGCTTACCGAGGTGAGTTTTGTCTTCAGAAAAAGAGAAAAAAAAGACTCTCACAAAATTGGCTGTAACAAGAGAGAAAGCTTGTCTGGCTGAAGACAAATTGTTTTTATTATATGCATGATTTGTTTCCCGCCCCCTCAATCACTCTTTCCCGACTGCCGCCATTTTATTTATTTATTTATTTATTTATTTTTTATAATGGAAATGGTTCCCAAATACCCCAGGTTAAGAACGCAGTAAGGGTAACCTAAAGCCAAACTTTCTTAGGCCTTATTTTTCCACTACAAGGAAAGTTTTCATAAAACAAGCCAAAGCTTGCCAATTTATCAAAACTTTTTTTTATTCCACAATGATACCTACATTGGAAAAATAAAAAAGTTCACCTTTGCGTTACCCTTACCAAACTTTTAACCTGGACTAAAACATATTTAGCCCTACTTCTCAAAGCTTATTTTGAGAAATTCTTCCTGTACCTCCATAAAACCATTATTTAGAATTAATTTATTGTAAGTAATTAAAGAAGAAGAATCATTATATCCACTTAAAAATTAAAAATAAAAACTTTCATTCAAAAGAATTTGGTTAAAAAAGATTTACTTTAAAAAAAGAATTTAGTTTAAGAAATTGATTTAAAAAGAATTTGGTTTTAAAATAACTTTTACTAAATAAAGTTGGTTTAAAAATTTAGTTTAAAAAATTTTTTGTTTTGTTTTGTTAAAATGAATTTGTTTTAAAACAAAAAATAATTTATTCAAAAATTTGGTTTAAACAAATTTAGTTTAAAGAGAATAATGCACATGATGTTAAACAAATTATTTATCAAAATGACTTGATTCAGCATTAGATGACCCAAAAAGGGTTGATATGCCATAAAACAACCAAATCAACCATTAAAAAAAAAACCTTTTTTACCAATGCATGTAGAAAATTTAATGCAAAAGAAGATTGTTTTATTTCTTAGATGAAAATTTGTCAGTGATTAGTATTCTTTCTGATATGCACTGTTTCTCTTATTATTTATGATGCACTGTTTCTCAGTGTAATAGAAATAATACAAAAGAAATAACATAAAAGAAATAACACAAATAAGTTGTAATAAAAAATCAACTAAGATTAAGATGAAATAAAATAGAATACTTATCAAATTCACAGCTAGTTTTAAGTTACTTTATATTTGCTAATAGAGAAAATTAAATTAACTTCCAACAGATTTTCTATGATATTCACTATTTCTTCAAAAAAGAAAAGAGAAAATCATTTTGTCCTGGTTAAAAGCACGGCAAGAGTAACCTGAAGCTGAACTTTTTGGGGTGGGAGACGAAAAAAGTTTTGGCAAATTGGTCAGTCTTTGGCTCATTCAGCATACTGTCAAATCATGTTGAAAACACCGATTCCCACTAGATCACCAAAGTTAAGCAGCAATGAGCCTGTTCAATACTTATACGGGAGACCATTTAAGCAACAGTAGATACTGTAAGCAACTTGATATCAAAATGACTTGATTTGGCATTAAATGATCTTAAAAGGGTTAATATGTTGTAAAATAAAACAAACAAATTTGCTCCATTTACCAAAACTTTTCTTGATTTCATTCCCCAATTATACCTGCATTGGATAAATAAGGTCTAAAAAAGCTTGGCTTCAGGTCACTCTTTGTATGGTTTTAACTTGGACAAATAATTATCTTCTATATCAAATACAAAAAATATACATACATATACAGGACTGGAGTCGGAACACAAAACCTATTTCGACTCCTCTATTTTTGGACCCCCAGATTCTGACTCCTCTTTATTTTAGTAACTGATTATGACCTACAAATAAATATAAAAACCATGATTTTTCATGATCTATTTATAAGGAGTGTGCACTGTATAACTTTACAGACTAAACTAGGGCCATATAAAGTGTAAATTCAACTGTATAGTTTTACCAACTGCAACTCCAGTGACCCCTTAATTGCTTCCAACACTGAAGCTCTATATATGTGTGTGTACGTGTACACACACACACACACACACGCGTAATTTCATCTTATGATTTAAATATGACAAATGACTTTAACATTATATCCATCCATTTTCCCTTACCAATGAATTGCTTTTCAAAGATAACCCAGGCTTTTTTTATGTATGGTAATGACTGATATTGCATGAACAATATCCAGCTTATATGCATGTGGAAAAAAAATCTCTGTACAAAAATTAATTAATTTCAATAGAATTTTTTGTTTTTTTTCAAGCATGGAAATACTACATAGAATTATTATATTTTCTATTTAAGAGAGACAACTTATATTATCATTTTTGTTGTTGCTTTGTGCCAATCTGAGAATTTCAGCACATACAAGATGTCTGTCTTTATATTTTTGTATATCTTATTCATTGTGGATTTTTTTTTCATTTTTTGTTTTTCTTTTCCATTGCATGTATACAGGAATATTTTCTAGTTGTTTGAATTGTACAGAATTTTTATCTACCCCAGCAAGCGTAATAATCAGCTGTTCTTAACCCTGAATTCTCCGTTTCAAACATGGTTGGGTAATATTGTCTCACCCACAAAAAACATTCCCTAAAATTCACAATACCTGATATTTTTTTTTTAATTTTTTTTTTTTTAATTTTAAAGATTTATTATTTTTGATGATTTTTAAATCATTGGTGTTGATTATCTGAACTTTTTTAATATCCATTCAAAAATTTCTTTCGAATGTTTTTCATGTGCTGAAGGTGATAATTATTTATTACATCTTATGAGCTACCAATTTAAAAATGTTGGCAAAAATTCAATGTACTATTTTTAAGATACAATCAACAAAAATATTTTCTTCTTTTTAAAAAGAAAAAATCGGTTAAATCGAACTTAACAGACCTAAATTCCACCATCGTATGTCACCCCGCCGACAGAAAAAAAAAATACCAAAAATCAGGGAATAAACCAAATTTAATGAAATTTTCAGTGTTAATATATTAATGAATAAAAGATATAATGCACCAGTTATTTTATTTAAAATCTTTTACAAAACTTTTACATTTTTTGAGGTCAGTTAACTTTGAACCACGTATCTTTGAGAATCTGTGTAATGCCTCAAAGATACATGGTTCAAAGTTAACTGACCTGAAAAAATGTATAAGTTTTAAAATATAATAATTAATGCATTTTATATCTTTTATTCATTAATATATTAACACTGAAAATTTCATTAAATTCGGTTTATTCCCTGATTTTTGGTAAAAAAAAATTTTCTGTCGGCGGGATGACATACAATGGGGGGAATTTAGGTCCATTATGTTCAATCTAACCAAAAAATTTTATTTTTGTTCGTTAAATTCAAAGTGCATTCCTGCTTCATTAAACTTCAAAAAATTATAAAGACATTTTTAACACTTTAGACTATTTACTCCTTACAAAGTTTATTGATATTATTTCCACTGAGAAACCAGAGTTGAGCATCTTTGATCTATAATCCTTAATTATTGACATGTAGCCCTTCAAAATCAAATTTGCATGTTTCCTTGTTAATTGCGGCACAGTTATCATTTTAGGAATGTCTCTTCCACCATGAATGTCTTACAAAATCCTGAATGCATTAACTCTCTATCAACCTTTTTCCATCTTCAAAATTATCCAAAATATTAATTTTCTATTTATTATATGCTTAAATGCATAAGTGTCTGTTTATTATGTACCTCATGCAGTTTACATGATGTTTGTGTACCTCGTGCGGTTTACATGGTGTTTATTATGTTTACATGGTGTTTATTATGTACCTCATGCGGTTTACATGGTGTTTATTATGTACCTCATGCGGTTTACATGGTTTACATGGTGTTTATTATGTACCTCATGCGGTTACATGGTGTTTATTATGTACCTCATGCGGTTTACATGGTGTTTATATGTATCACGGTTTACATGTGGTTTACATGTGTTGTCGTCACCATTTACGTACCTCGTTGTTGTCGTCACCATTACGTACACATGGTGTTGTCGTCACCATCTACGTACCTCGTGCGGTTTACATGGTGTTTGTCGTCACCATCTACGTACCTCGTGCGGTTTACATGGTGTTGTCGTCACCATCTACGTACCTCGTGCGGTTTACATGGTGTTGTCGTCACCATCTACGTACCTCGTGCGGTTTACATGGTGTTGTCGTCACCATCTACGTACCTCGTGCGGTTTACATGGTGTGTGTTTTACATGTGTTGTCGTCATCATTTACGTACCTCGTGCGGTTTACATGGTGTTGTCGTCATCATTTCGTACCTCGTGCGGTTTACATGTGTTGTCGTCATCATTTACGTACCTCGTGCGTTTACATTGTGTCGTCATCATTTACGTGTTGTCGTCATCATTTACGTAACGTACCTCGTGCGGTTTACATGTGTTGTCGTCATCATTTACGTACCTCGTGCGGTTTACATGGTGTGTCGTCATCATTTACGTACGTACCTCGTGCGGTTTACATGTGTTTCGTCATCATTTACGTACCTCGTGCGGTTTACATCGTCATCATACGTACCTCGTGTGGTTTACATGGTGTTGTCGTCATCATCTACGTACCTCGTGTGTTTACATGGTGTTGTGTACGTCATCATCTACGTACCTCGTGTGGTTTACATGTGTTGTCATCATCATCTACGTACCTCGTGCGGTTTACATGTTATCATCATCATCTACGTACCTCATGCGGTTTACATGTTACTAATGAACCAAGATAGAAAACTGGTTCTGAAGAAAGATATGTTTAAAACTGCAAAAATAGACTGTCAATAAAGATAAAGAGAAATTGTTATTGATACAACTTGAACTGAAAATACAAGTAAATGACTTGCATGATTCGTGCAAGGGTCTAATTTCTCCAAGGCCATTGGCATATTCTCAAAATAAGTCACACTAGCTCTTTAATTTAAGAATATTTTATATATATAAATTTTATTTCTAAACTCAGACAGTATAAAAAAAAAAACTCCCGGCTTTATAGTTTGTAATTACACAATACAAACTTTTGCCTAGAGTAAAAATATATGAAGAAAAGAAAAGACCAAATCATATGCACCTTCTGAAAAAAAATCAGATGGTACTATAAAAATGGCCAAAAGAGTTGCCTAAGTTAAATATACTAAAATGCTCAATGCAAAAAGTAGAGCAATAAATAATAGAGTAAGCCTAACGAGTCAGAGAATATCTACCTAGGTTTCTCCTAACGGATCATCAGGATGATTCAGAATAATCCTGATTACTTGTTAGGAGAAACCTAGGAAGATATTCTCTGAATCATTAGGCTTACTACATATATATATATATATATATATATATATATATATATGGGTTAAGATGCTCGCCTGTCCGCTTGACGGTCGGGTTTCGAATCATGCACAAGGCGGTCTTCCTATCTATAGCTCTGCTGATGAGGCCTAATAGGCCGAAATGTACATACAGAGATTGATTTTTCTCTATTTGTTTAGCTTTACATTTAAAATAGGTATGCCCACCTAATTAATTAATTATCTTTCAAAATTAGGTACGACTTCAATTAAGCACATATTCTCCCAAAAATTGTCGGCTAAAAAAAAAAAACCATATCATAAACACATCGCTATGTATTTACTTCTTATATATATATATATATATAACAGAAAAATTACAGAAACACGCACAACCTATGTATATATATATATGTGTGTGTATATATATACATATATATCAATATATGTATTGATCAAAGCCTGAAGAAGATACCAGAATATCTGAAACACGTGTTGCGTATGTGAAATAAAAAGAATAAAACATTTTTTCTGAGAACGATACATTTTGCGGACCTTCATCTTTTTATATATATATATATATATATATATATATATATATATATATATATGCCAGTAATGTCAGAGATTTTTAATTGAAGTGCATGCAGTGATCTTCAGCTTTGGGTAATTGTTTTGAGCGTTTTATAAAGAATCAAAGGGATCAAGTTTATTTTTGTAATATAAAAATTTGCCACTAATTCATGTACATAACAACCAATGGTGGATGACAATAACTTTAAAAACTGCTTTGTAGATTATCAATAATTGGCTAACAAACAGGAAGTTCATTATTTAATAAACTTAGCTTGATTTGGCACAAAGTCAGAAGTATGAGGCACCCAGTGAGAATCAAACTCACTAACAATGGTCTGCTAGCCTAGCATAGTTCTCTACCGCCCTGTCGGCTGCGGCATTAGAATACACCAACTGCACCTCTGCAGAGGAGTAAGACTCCCCCAATGGGGCCACCTTTTGGCCATGAGTGGCGATCCGTGATGCTTAAGGACGGAATCCTTGTGGATGAGCAGTTAGAAATAATTAGAAAGTAAATTTAAATACTTAAGTAGTGATAAAGCAAAAAAAAAAAGTCACTTTTTCACTTGCCCTTTGACCCAGGATTCATTGTGGTATAAGTAGGGTCTATTTGGAATTTAACACATTCATGATAAAATAAGCCAGTTAAACACATTCATGATAAGGCCAGTTCAATTTGGAACTAAACACATTCATGATAAAATAAGCCAGTTCAATTGGAACTAAACACATTCATGATAAAATAAGCCAGTTCAATTTGGAACTAAACACATTCATGATAAAATAAGCCAGTTCAATTTGGAACTAAACACATTCATGATAAAATAAGCCAGTTCAATTTGGAACTAAACACATTCATGATAAATAAGCCAGTTCAATTTGGAACTAAACACATTCATGATAAAATAAGCCAGTTCAATTTGGAACTAAACACATTCATGATAAAATAAGCCAGTTCAATTTGGAACTAAACACATTCATGATAAAATAAGCCAGTTCAATTTGGAACTAAACACATTCATGA
The DNA here is from genome assembly GCA_023376005.1 of Doryteuthis pealeii. Classification (NCBI taxonomy): domain Eukaryota; kingdom Metazoa; phylum Mollusca; class Cephalopoda; order Myopsida; family Loliginidae; genus Doryteuthis; species Doryteuthis pealeii. The sequence continues at coordinate 53,311,717 of CM042150.1, forward strand.
TAAAATAAGCCAGTTCAATTTGGAAACTAAACACATTCATGAAAAATAAGCCAGTTCAATTTGGAACTAAACACATTCATGAAAAATAAGCCAGTTCAATTTGGAACTAAAGATAAAAAAGCCAGTTCAATTTGGAACTAAACACATTCATGATAAAATAAGCCAGTTCAATTTGGAACTAAACACATTCATGATAAAATAAGCCAGTTCAATTTGGAACTAAACACATTCATGATAAAATAAGCCAGTTCAATTTGGAACTAAACACATTCATGATAAAATAAGCCAGTTCAATTTGGAACTAAACACATTCATGATAAAATAAGCCAGTTCAATTTGGAACTAAACACATTCATGATAAAAAAGCCAGTTCAATTTGGAACTAAACACATTCATGATAAAATAAGCCAGTTCAATTTGGAACTAAACACATTCATGATAAAAATAAGCCAGTTCAATTTGGAACTAACACATTCATGATAAACCAGTTCAATTTGGAACTAAACACATTCATGATAAAATAAGCCAAACTAAACATTCATGATAAAATAAGCAAGTTCAATTTGGAACTAAACACATTCATGATAAAATAAGCCAGTTCAATTTGGAACTAAACACATTCATGATAAAAATAAGCCAGTTCAATTTGGAACTAAACACATTCATGATAAATAAGCCAGTTCAATTTGGAACTAAACACATTCATGATAAAATAAGCCAGTTCAATTTGGAACTAAACACATTCATAATGAAATAAGCAAGTGCAGTTTGGAACTAAACACATTCATGATGAAATAAGTTCAGTTTGGAATTGAATACATTTATAATGAAATAAGCAAGTTCAGTTTGGAACTAAACACATTCATGATAAAATAAGCAGGTTCAATTAGGACCAAACAATTTGTTTTATATCTATTACCTTAGCTTCACTGTTAATTAAATATTGGTCAATCTAAAAGCCGTTGTTACTTTCATCCTTTATATTTTAAAACTGATTGGATATGGTTTAAGTAGAAGCTGTTGAATTTGGTCTTGTCTATGTTATCTGCCTATTATTCTTATTGCATTACAGATTTGCTTTCTTGAAGCTTATAACTGATATTTTCATAATTGATTTTCAAAAACTTTAACTAACACTGGCGATAAGGAATTGGCTTCTATCAATTGAAAGATGGCTGTTACTAAACTAATACAATTTACCTAGAAATTTGAATTTTTTTCTGCTCATTGGTGATAGAATTTTAGTGTATTATCACATAAATAAGTCCTGGCCTCCTGCCCTAAAAAACACTAAGCAGTGCTTGCTCAAAATCCAACCTGCACTACTACTCAGTCATATTTATTTAAAAGTATATGACAGTTTTTTTAATTAAAATAAAATGAAAATACAAAAAAAAAAAAAAGAAATTTTTTTAAATTAAAAATGACGTGACATTTTTTTAATTAGAATAAAAAAGAATATCTAAATATTCTGATTTTTTTTATTTGTGTTAATGTCTTGAGTGTTTTTGTGACGCCTTCAAACTGCTAAAAAAAATATTTTAAAGAGTTGGGGTTAAAATATTTACATTTACTTGTTGAGAAAAGACTTGGGAGAGGGGTAAAATATTGCTTTCATATCGCATTAACTTTTCAGGGAAAAACACCTTCAAACAGCTAGGGAGTTCAATAGTAATGCAGATTGGATTTTGAGCAGGCACCACTTAGCGTTTTTTTAAGGCAGGAGGCCAGGATGCATTTATGCGATATGCACCAAATTTTAATCTTGTTATGTTCCTTTTTTTAAATTTATTCCTTATTTCTATCATATATTCTATAACATATATAGCATAACATTTATCTTCATAGGAAATAGAATTGATAACCCAAGTTCAGATATGATTTTCCAAACCCTATTGCCCTTATGGCAAGCCCCAACCCCTTTTTATCATATGGGTGCTAGAAGGTGGTGGCTGCAGGTCTACATGACTTGGGAATGACGTTAAACTCTATCTGATGGTGAGGTTCCAGTTTTGGAGGTTTGGGGAATGTGGAGCACCCCTTCATCACCATTGCTCCCTGGTCCACTCTGACCCGGAGTGGTAGTACCTGTTAGGGTCCCATCTATGGGTTAAATAGAAAAATGTATTTATAAACAAAATTGTATTATGCATTAAGAATTGATTTATTTCAAAACTTTATCGGCATTAAATGACCCACTGAGGTTGATATGTTGTAAAACAAAACAAACCAAAACCAAGTTCAGATCTTGGGCAGGGCTGTTTGCATTTCACTGCACACTGGTGCCTTTGGAAAAAAAAAAGCATAAATCCATCTTTTCTCCCCTCAGCTATGAGTAGGTCAGACTGGGTTCTTTAGCCTTGGATAGGCCACTAGTCTAGAACAGTGGTTCCCAACCTTTTTCTATTCCTTTAAGAGTTTTGCTCTGACCTCGCACACCTACAATTTATACTTTTGTTCAAAAATACAGAATGTGAATCCATACTACAGTTTTATCAAAAGATCATATATATTTCACTCTCTAAACACTCTCGACATGATGAAGGGTAATGATAAGAATCTGAAATAAAGAAAATAATAATATAGATAATATTAATTACATCAGAAAAAAATGTAATCTAAATTTGAATGGACGCTTCTCGCACCTCTGGTTGGGAACCCCTGGTCTAGAAGAAGGAAAACTCTGAATTCAAACCAATAAAAAATTGACCTAGTGTCATATCCTGCCCATGACAGAGGGTTGGGTAAATACATACATGTAGTAATCTGAAATGTAACATAAAGAAAATAAGTTGATGTAACTTCTTTAGATTCTTATTGTTACCATTGATAAACCACTTATTGGTTAAAATCTGTATTACATTTTTTTTTTTTTTTTTTTTTTTTTTTTTTTTTTTTTTTTAGATTTAGTGAGTTTTTTTGTTTTTTTTTTTTTTGTTTTAATGGATCTGTTATTAAGTAAGTTATGTTTTTAGAATTATTTCATCTTATGCCTGGCATTTTCATATCCATTTCAGTTAAACAAAACTGTGGTAACAACAGATCTCAATGTGATTGCCCACAACTTATCTGCTCTTTCCAGCAGGGTAAGTAATTGTTTTAATCTTCTTTTTTCGTCTCCTTTTTCATCTCCTTTTTTTTTCTTCTTCTTTTTGTCTTCTTTTTCGTCTTTTCTTTTTTTCTTTTTTCCTTTTTTTCTTTTTTTTCTTTTTTTTTTTTTTTTTTTCTCTTTTTTTTCTCTTTTCCTTTTTTTTTCTCTTTTCCTTTTTTTCTCTTTTTCTCTTTTCTTTTTCTCTTTTTTTTTCTTTTCCTTTTTTCTCTTTTTTTTTCTTTCCTTTTTCTTTCTCTTTTCCTTTTCTTTCTCTTAAAAAAACAATTTTGTTTTTTTTGTGTTTAGCATATATTTCACCAAGATTCCTATCTGTTTTACTTTTGCAGAGTAACTTATCTTTTGAATCTGAAGCAAAGGAATTAGAGAAGATTCATACCACTACGTACACTGTCATGAAAACGCAAATGGTAATTTCTTTTTAACATTTTTCTTCTTTTACATGATTATCTCAACTTATATTGTTTTAAATTAATTTTATTTTTGCTTTAGAAGGTGACTTATTGGTTACCCAGTGAAACCTAACTCTTATGTTAAACATTTCATCTCTGTACTTTTATACAGGTCATTTTTGTCAATGCCATAAAATCCAAGCAACCAACCTAAACTTTAAAAAAAAGATTTTCTTATGATTATAAACGACAAAACTGTATGATTTTTTTTTCTCAGGCATTTGTTTTCTGAAAGTTTTGATTTAAGAAATAAAACTGAAAATTCTTCCAATTTTTTTGTAGAATAAATTGCGCACAGTCCTGTCTGATGTTGAAAAGAATATGAATATTGATGTAAGTAATATTTTGCCTGTTCTTATTTTTTTTTTTTCTTTTCTTAATCTGTTGACCTGGATTGAGTTAATACAGTTCTAAGTGACAATCATCTGGAGATTGAAGGTTCAATCCTTCAATACTTAACATAGCTTAACACTTGTACCTGGTAATGGTTAATGGAATGAGAACACCCCAATGGATTAAATAAAGGGTTTGGTTTGAAGTTCCTTGAAGGTTCCTGATTGTGATATGAAGGCTCCTGAATTTGATAAAGAAACACCTAAAGAAGGCCAGTGGGCACATCAGCCAAAATGTTGTATATATAACAAAGTCAACAACAGTCTGAAAAATCTAAATAATACAAGTTATCTTGCCTCATCTCAAAAATTCAGACAAATAATGTTTTTTATATATATATATATATATATATATATATATATATATATATTATATATATATATATATATATATACTTCACACTGGCCCCAAAGTGGTAGTACGTATTAAGAACCCATCTACAGATCAAATTATTTGTATTCGATAGGATAACTACACAAAAAATGTGAAATAAAAAAAACATGGTCCTTACTTGGGCTAGACAGGCGATTATTCAGCTGGTCATGTCAAGCCCTAGAACCTATATGATTGCCCCGACCCTATTGCTCTTATGGGAAGCCCAAATCCTTTTTATCATATGGGTGCTAGAAGGCGGTGGCTGAGGATCTTCATGTCCTGGGAATGACGTTAAGCTATATCTGATGGTGAGGTTCCAGTTTTTCGAGGTTTGGGGAATGTGGAGCACCCCTTCATCACCATTGCTCCCTGGTCCACTCTGACCCGGAGTGGTAGTACCTGTTAGGGTCCCATCTATGGGTTAGATAGAAAAATGTAAACAAAATTGATTATTCATTAAGACTGAATTTATTTCAAAACTTTGTTGGCATTAAATGACCCACTGAGGTTGATATGCCATAAAACAAAACAAACCAAACCAAACCAATAT
>CM042150.1:53321595-53387518 GCA_023376005.1 Doryteuthis pealeii
ATGAAATTGCTTACATATGAAATCTTATAATTTCAATGCAGAAAAGTTTAATTTATTTTATTCAAATTGAAGAATAATTAAAGTCCAATTACAGTCGAACTGGGAAGACAAGGCAACAAACGGTTGTAACTTAAATACAAACCCGAATGTCACAAAGTCTACTGCAGAATGACAGGATATATATAAGACTCCACAATGTCATTCAAATCAAGCAGCCAATCAGAACTCAAGGAATGGAATCACCCAAATCACCCAGATTCATGGATGGATCATTCTTGAGTCCTATTTATACCAGCTGTCTTGGACACTGCTTGAGTTGTTCTTAGCTGCTGTTATTCAAACCAACAGTAGGCTAACTGACTTCAATACAAATAAAATGAATAATATATATCAAAAGTATTAAAGTAAAATTATAACCCCCACCCCACTCTAACAGCTCAGACAAGCTGCATTTTACCTCGTTGATTGAGATACATTACAAGATATTGTTGTAGGTAGCATTATTTTTTTCTCTTATCAATGAATGAAAAGCAAACAAATATGAACTCTGTTAAGAACAAATGTAGTGATGATGATGATTTCTACTGGAGAAAAATTCTGACATTTTCATAAATTTTTTTTTTTTTTTTTTTTTTTTTACTCCTTATAGAATGGTTTCTGGTTCAGCACTGGATGGGCAGTTTTCTTTTTCTTACCCACAATTATTTTTGCCACTAAGTTGGCTGGACTCTATCGATGCTGGTATAAGAATGACCCAACTCTGGAGTAAGTACACTACCACATTTCTCAATTAATATACTACTTTCTCTTACACAACACTTACTACAATTTTCATTTGGTTGGTTTATTTCTTTCATTCCTTTTCTTCGGCTATGTTGTAGCAAACAAACAAAATTATAAACCAAATTGTGACTTTGATTAGAAATGCATAAATTTTGTAAATTCTCTCCTGTTTTTGCTTACACAATCAAGTTTAAGTACACCCGAAAGTAATAATATAACCCAAGAGTACATATTCATACTGTTGTAACTCAAGTATCAGAGTTAACAGAGAAATAATAGAAAAAAGCACAATGATAAAGATTATATTTCATTTCCAACATCCGTTTGGTTATTTCTCATTAGTAATCTTTGTTAGGTTACAACAAAAGTAATAAGTTAAATTGAAAATTAGGAAATGTGATCAGGATATACTGATATTTGAACAATATAATGTCGATGTTTAATGTTTCAATTGATATGTAAATATCAAATGTTTATCTAAAGTTAATGTCTATCTCCAATCTTCTTCAGAGCAAAACAAATATCAACTGTTGATGTTAGTTTTTTGTTAAGTGATGTGAGAAAGAATATACATACATTAGAATTATGTCATTACAGCATATATTTTTTTTTAAATAGTAAACTTTTCCCCTATTCTTAAGAATAGGGAAAAAGTTTACTAAGCAAAGATACAAGGTGAACATAGTAATAAGGAAATGCTAGGTTGAATTAACAGGTACCATGAGATCTTGTGTTTTTCGTCAGACATTATTTAGAGGAAAAACAGATGATTCCATTCTCATTATTTAAGTATATGATACATACTTACTTAAAATGTATTTCCTTTATTTAATACAATTAATTTTGTTTAAAAAATTCAGAGTGTATATGCATAAATTGATACATAAAATTTGATTTTTAACCTGTGTGGTAAAGCATCTGTGAGCTGGAAGTTGGTGTGGCACTCTGCCTCAGCAAAACAATCTCCGTGGTTTATTACAAGCAAAGAAAAAGGAAATAGACTCACTCACTGTTCTACTGATGCTAACAATAGACCACTCCTCTGACTCTAGGAAGTGTGGAGTACCCCTTCATAATTATTACTCTCAGGTCCACTCTGATCTGGAGTGGTAGTACCTGTTAGAGTTAAATAGATCAAGAAATGAGTTTTTAAAAAAATGTTTTGAATACCCAACAATGTTACTATTGTTACTGCTGCAGCATTCACCCTGGATCAGTTGAGCTAGCTCCACCCAACAAATTCACCATATCCCAAATGAATGCAGACTATGCGTGTAATCCAAAGCAATTGAGGTTATCAGTGTCAGCCATTCGCGGTTCCATTGACAAACTCAATAAAGGCCTGAGCCCAGGATCAGCTCGGTATTTTGCTTGACTGTTTTGAGCCATGTTTTCAGTTGACCCCCTTGCCGTTTCTTCCATCCTTGAGCTGGTTCTGGATCAAAGGATTCCCGGATGATGTCACCGGATTGTCAACGTAAGGCATGACCGAGCCAGCGAAGACATCTCACAAGAAGAGCCTGCTGAAGGGATGAGATTCTGCATCTTGCCCGAACAGTGGTGTCTGAGATGAGTTGCCGCGATCGAACACAGAGAATGCGGTGGAGGCAATAATGCTCAAACACCTGTCCTCGGCCCTCATCAACCAAGTTTTATAGCTGGTAGAGCTTGGTGGATGCGTATTTTTGTACGCATTTTTATCTCCTGCTTGGCCCACAGTCTTCGCATGAAGACAACAGAAAGCAAAGCGAATGGTACCAATGTAAAGAATGAATAAAACAAGAACGTATTCGGCATAAAATAACCCAACAAGGGTTGACATGCTATGAAATCCAACCAACTTACTAACCAACCAAACATGACCATTTTTATTGCTATGATCTGTTAATGTTTATAATTTACTCATTTCTAATCAACCTTTTAAGCATTTAACAAGTCTTTAAAATTATATACTTACAATTTGTATACATTTTGAGGCAATCCTTAAAACAGGCCTGGCAACCATGCAACTGAGGTCTGTGACTGGGGGCACACATGTGAAGACGTTAATTAGCAACTTTACATATTATTAGGAAGCACCTACAATTATTGTTTTTTTTTTTTTTGGGGGGGGTTCCATAAAAATCAAATGTACAAAGAAAGAATAATAATAATCTCATCTACTAGAGGTTAACGACTTGAAAAAATATGAATTATCAATACTGATTGCTCCCTAATAATATGTATAGTTGATAATTAACTAATTACTGGACATTACTAACAAATTCCTTATTAAATTTTTCTCTATAATTGTTATTTAGTAGTCCAGGTGTCCGCCCCCAGTCGCAAACTCCAGTTGCATATGGTTGCCAGGCCTGTTATAAGCATTGCCATGATACATTTATATATCTACAAAATGCAATGATACAAGCCTTAATAAACCTTCCTCTCCAGATCAGAATATATATATTTTTCTCCAATCAGAATTTGATAAATCTTTAAATCTCTGAGTTGTCTAATGAAATTATATTTTCTTAGTGTAGATTAGTTTGAATATTGGTGTTGTTTATAAGTCTAGTAATACACGGTATAAACCCAAATCAGGAGGTGATCGTTCAAATCCTGGACGAGGTTGTTTGCATTTCACATAGTGCTAATACCCTTTGGAATGGTATGCATCCAACTATTCTCCCTCCAGCTACAAGGTTCTGTAGAAATTAGACTAAAATTTAAATTTTCCAAATTGTTATTGTTAACTATTGGTTAATGGAACAAGCCAAACACCTCCTCAACTTAGTGGAGTGTTCCTAGTAGTAGTAGTAGTAGCAGCAACAACTACTTAATCTGTTGCAGTTTGTCCATTGGGACTGAACTAGTAAATGCCTGGACGAACTATACCATTCAACACCTTGACATTTATTAGTTATAAAGATTCCATTTCATTTCCAACATCCGTTTGGTTATTTCTCATTAGTAATCTTTGTTAGGTTACAACAAAAGTAATAAGTTAAAGTGAAAAATAGGAAATGTGATCATGATAGATTGATATATGAAAAATATAATGTCAATGTTTAACGTTTCAATTGATATGTAAATATCAAATATTTATCTAAAGTTAATGTCTATCTCCAATCTTCTTCAGAGCAAAACAAATATCAACTGTTGATGTTAGTTTTTTGTTTATTAAGTGATATGAGAAAGATATATACATACATTGGAATTATGTCATTACAGCATATATTTAGAAAGAATAGAAAGAATAGAAAAACTAGCGTTCCTGTTTGAAAGATTTGTTTGATTGGAATGTAGAGCAATCATTTCTCGTGTTCTGGGTATAACATTCAACTTGCATCTAGTGATGAGGTTTCAGTATAATGTCGACATTTAATGTTTTAATTGATATGTACATATCAAATATTTATCTAAAGTTAAATATACATCAAATATGTATCTCCAATCTTCTTCAGAGCAAAACAAATATCAACTGTTGATGTTAGTTTTTTGTTTATCAAGTGATACGAGAGTATACATACATTGGAATTACGTCCTTACAGCATATGAGGTGTTCCAATTCAGGAGCTCTGGGGAGTATGGAGTACCCCTTCATCGCCATTACTCCCAGGTCCACTCTGACCCAGAGTAGTAGGACCGGTTAGTGTCCCATCTATGGGTTACAAAAAAAATGATTTTTAAAAAAATATTCCTAAAAAAAAAATTTTTTTAAATGAATACCCATCAAAAATGAATTAAACAAAATATCTTCTGCCTAAAATAACCCAACTAGGGTTGACATGCCGTAAAATCCAACCAATCAATCATTTCTCCCCTACGTAGAAAATAACCCAATTTAAGAGCCGGTTTAGCGCAGTCAGTAGAGTACTTGACTAGGAATCGTAAGGTTCCTGGTTTGATACCAGTCCTCGCCAACTCAGCATATGAGTAGCACAGGGATCTCTGCGGTAAAGTGAGGAGCTGATGGTAGGTGTGGCGCTCCACCTCAGACACTAAAAAAACAATCTCCTTGGTCTAGTGCAAGTGAAAAGGGGATAGACTCCCTCGCTGTCTGGCTGATACCGACTTTAGGCCACCCCGTCAACTTTACTTACTTAAAATATCTACAATACTCTTCTCAAAAGCAATTAAGAAAAAAAAATTAAGTTCTTTCTGTTAAATACGCTTTTTAATAGGGAGACAGTTAACAACCAACGCTAACACAAATGCCAACAACGTATTCAGGATGTTTATTTCAACACTGCCACTTGCTCCACTGATCACCATGGAGACACATGGCACACGAAAAGGGTTTCTTAAAAGAGGAGAGTTCTCTTAAAGAAAGATAACTTGAGTTATCTTTCTTTGTTCCATGACATCAACACTTTCAATTTAAATGATAGGCACAGACATTAAACTAAAAATCTATCCAATATCAAAAATCTTATTTCATATAATTTTTTTTTATTTTACTCATTAAACTCATCAACCTGCTACATGTGTTGAGGGGGAAATGTGGGTTCCATTTTGTTTTAGTCTAGACTAGAAGTTATTTAATGTCTCTGCAGAAATCCCGATTCTTATGTTGTGGGAGATGCCGACAATATTCCCTTGGCCAGGTAAGTAGAGTCTTCTGAGATTGCCACATACCACACTATGCTTCACGACCAAGTCTTTACACCCTCCGCCCCCCTGCCTCCTCCTTTTGTTACTTTGAGTTTACCAGATATGTAAATTCAGACAAACAATGCTTAAAAAGCTGTTCTTGTGTCTGTAAAGTTTTTACTAGAAAAATGTGTACATCCATCATCCTTTGTATCTTATAGAATTTAGCAAAAAGAGATTTTGTAAAGGGAAGCTTAAAAGTGTCTTTTTGAAAAAAAATCCACTTTATATCATGACAAAGAAAATAGATGTACTGGATTTTTCAATGAAAGAATTTTAAAAAATAAAAAAAATAGAAGAAATTTAGAATTAAAAAAAAAACTTAAGGGAAAGCTAACACTTAAAAATACATCAGACCCCTTTTCTTTTTTTTTTTTTTCTTTATTTTTTTTTTTTTTTTTTAAATCTAACCTAATTCATTTTTTTTTTTTTTTTTTTAATTTATATGGAATTGTTTTGGAGGAAGATATTCCTTTTTCTAAAGTGTTACACTGTTTATATTGTAGAAAAGTTAATAAGAAAAAAAAGGATGAATTATTAATAAAGATGTCTAACCAGAGTTAAATTTATTTTAAAAGGGAAAAATGAGAAAGTATTTTTTTATTTATCTATTTTTTTTTTTTTTAAGTCTTTTTCTATCGGCAGCATTCTGTTTAAAAATTGTGTTTGATAAAATATATTTGAAATATAACACATTTTCCTATTAAAAAAAATCTAAATAAAATAAATAGATGTGATTAAAAGAAAACTAACTAATCCCCCTACAACTTATATTTATTATTACATATGTTTATTGATATTATCTATATTTTCATAGCTTAATTTATGTATATGGGTTTATATTATATAAATATATATAACACTGTTTTATTATATTTCCTTTAGTCAGCTTTTTCCTTTTTTTTCTTTCCAAGTTAAAACTGACTACACACAATAACTGACAATCATGCTAATTCACCTTCTTTTCTTAACACGCTTTACATTATTCTCTCGCTCCCAAAGCAAAGTTACTCAACTTGTGGAACTGCTTTCAAGTCTTTTTTTTTTTTTTTTTTTTTTTTCCTTTCTCTCCAGGCTTTTAATTTCTTACCATCTTTGCTACTTTCAGCTCTTTGATATCCAGCCCATTTTGCACTATTCCAACATTTCTTGCTAGAACCATTTTTTTTTTTTGTCTAGGCAGCCTTTTAGATTTACATCTCTACTGCTGCTGCCATCTTTGCTAATCTTGCTTCAAATTAAAGCTAACAGATAAATTTTTTTTTCAGTTCTCTACAGAAAGAAAAAAAAAAAAGAATTCCACTTTTTCTCTGAATTTTTGAGATGAGGCTTGATGATTAGTATTATTTGTATTATTCAGACTATTGTCCTCATCTTCATTGTTATCTGTACAACATTTCAGCCGATGTGCCCTCCAGCCTTCTTCAGGTATTTCTTGTCAGACTCGGGAACCTTCTTGCCATAATCGGGAGTGATGACTTCCAATTACAACAAGAAGGTTCCCGAGTCTGAGAAGGTTTTTGAGTCCGACAAGAAATACCCGAAGAAGACAATGAAGATGAGGACAATAGTCCGAATAATACAAATAATACTCCACTCTTTTCAATTTCTTTAATTAAAAGCATTTAGCTTTTATTATTTAACAGAAATAGTAATTCATCGACAGCTTATGCACTGCATTTATATATATATATGAAATTAGTTTTTATGTGTGAATTAGTCAACAGTTTATCTATAATACAAGGCAATCTTTAAAGAAGGCCTGGCAACCATGCGACTGGAGTCCATAACTGAGTGGCAGATGTGGTGACCTAAATTACTATTGAATGACAATCAGAAAGAAAATTTTTAATAAAGAATTTGTTAGTAATGTCTAGTAATTAGTTAATTAAGAACTATGCATATTATTAGGAAACACCTACAATTATTGACTTATTTCAATAAAAATCAAACCTACAAAGAAAGGACAAAAATAACCTCCTGTAGTATAGGTTTATTCCTCAAAGAAAATATGAATTATCAATACTGATTGATTCATAATAATATGGATAGTTACTAATTACTGGACATAACTAACAAATTTTTACTTAGAATTTTCTCTGTAATAGATATTTCATAATAATTTAGGTCTCCATGTGTCCAGTCCCAGTTATGGAACCCAGTTACATGGTTGCCAGGCCTGTTATAAGGATTGCCATGGTATATTGTATATGCTTCAAACATGCTATGCATGCTACAATGTGTCTGTATAATAGATTCATTTCTTTCAGCTACATAATTTTAAAAAAATGTTTAATTTGTTCTTTAGATAAGTGAGTGGGGGGTAAAAAAAAAAATATATATATATATATATATATATACGATTTTCAAACCAAGACTTGGTTTGAAAATCGCATAGGCAAGAAACTGTTTGTTAGTTACCAAGCATTGTTTACTTCATGTATACACTACTCTAAATTAGATATATATGCCCTATCAATGATATTTAGCACTCTTTGCTTATAGATATAGCAAACTATATTATCAATATATATATATATATATATATATATAATATATATATATATACACACACACACACACACATCATTGTATAATTCATACAGTTATTCTTCATTAATGTATATTACACCTTATGTTTTTCGCATTAAGTAGCGTTTATCATACAACTATTTCTAAATTCTTTCCCTTTGTCATAAAATTCTTCAGGCTATGTAGGAATTTTTTTTTAATATTTGAAATCGTGTTAAAATTGTTCTACTTAAATTAAATTGCTGACAAAAACAATCGAGGTTTATCTCCCTTGATTAAATGAAGTGTTATAAAATAGTAACAGACGCAGTTACTACCCCTGTTATACCCCTAACTCCCGTCCAACAACTCTGATTACTTTCTTTTTTTTGCTTCAACATTTTTGTCCAAAAAAATACTTTTCTGTTCGGCGTGTTGCATTACGTGGTTTTTTGTTTTGTTTTTTTGCTTATGTAAATTGTTCAGTGTTTGGTTAGTCTTGCTTCTTGTATAAATGTATAAGTGTCCAATTGCAGATTTTGTTTATATAATCTTTGGCCATGTTGTACTGTAAATATTTTATTATTCTCATATATATGTATATATGTATATGAAATTATTTTTAGAAAAAACAAACACATGATGTTAAAATTTGCTGACAGAAATCTGTTTCGACCCTTTATTGAAGTGGTCTTCATCAAGAGCGATGTGTATGATGGAGAGACGGTGTGAGTGGACTGTTATAAATAAAGGGTCGAAAACAGATTTCTGTCAGCAAATTTTAACATCATGTGTTTGTTTTTTCTAAATATTAATTTCATACTGTTGGATTCACTTCCATTCACTTTTTTCATATATATATATATAATATATATATATTCTTATTTGTCTGAATTTTTCAGAATAGGCTTGATGATTTGTATTATTTGTATTCTTTAGACTGTTGTCCTCATCTTTATTGTTATGTACTCAACGTTTTGCTGATATGCTCTCCAATCAACTTCAGGTGTCTTTTGTCAAACCCAGGAGCCTTCTTAGTATTAAGCTATGTTAAGTATTTTATGTTATTATCACCCGTGCTCAGGATTGAACCTGCAACCTACAGATGATTGTCACATAGAACTGTTTTAACTTAACCCTTATATCTGTTGTGTCATGTGTCCAACTGAACCTAAAACAGTGTGTATATAACAAAGTTGAGGACAACAGTCCAAAGAATTTAGGTAATACATATATTTTATTGTATGTGTGGTTGTTCACTGGGCAACATGACACTAGCATGTTTAAGCAATTCCTTGACCAAGCTGTTTGCATTTCACATGGTGCTAATACCCTTGGGAAAGGTATGAATCCAATTCTCCCTCCAGCTATGGGTAAAGTTTTCTTAAACACGCTTTTACATTATTCTCTCGCTCCCCAAGCAAAGTTACTCAACTTGTGGAACTGCTTTCAAGTCTTTTTTTTTTTTTTTTTTTTTTCCTTTCTCTCCAGGCTTTTAATTTCTTACCATCTTTGCTACTTTCAGCTCTTTGATATCCAGCCCATTTTGCACTATTCCAACATTTCTTGCTAGAACCATTTTTTTTTTTGTCTAGGCAGCCTTTTAGATTTACATCTCTACTGCTGCTGCCATCTTTGCTAATCTTGCTTCAAATTAAAGCTAACAGATAAATTTTTTTTCAGTTCTCTACAGAAAGAAAAAAAAAAAGAATTCCACTTTTCTCTGAATTTTTGAGATGAGGCTTGATGATTAGTATTATTTGTATTATTCAGACTATTGTCCTCATCTTCATTGTTATCTGTACAACATTTCAGCCGATGTGCCCTCCAGCCTTCTTCAGGTATTTCTTGTCAGACTCGGGAACCTTCTTGCCATAATCGGGATGATGACTTCCAATTACAACAAGAAGGTTCCGAGTCTGAGAAGGTTTTTGAGTCCGACAAGAAATACCCGAAGAAGACAATGAAGATGAGGACAATAGTCCGAATAATACAAATAATACTCCACTCTTTTCAATTTCTTTAATTAAAAGCATTTAGCTTTTATTATTTAACAGAAATAGTAATTCATCGACAGCTTATGCACTGCATTTATATATATATATGAAATTAGTTTTTATGTGTGAATTAGTCAACAGTTTATCTATAATACAAGGCAATCTTTAAAGAAGGCCTGGCAACCATGCGACTGGAGTCCATAACTGAGTGGCAGACGTGGTGACCTAAATTACTATTGAAAGATATTTTACAGAAAGAAAATTTTTAATAAAGAATTTGTTAGTAATGTCTAGTAATTAGTTAATTAAGAACTATGCATATTATTAGGAAACACCTACAATTATTGACTTATTTCAATAAAAATCAAACCTACAAAGAAAGGACAAAAATAACCTCCTGTAGTATAGGTTTATTCCTCAAAGAAAATATGAATTATCAATACTGATTGATTCATAATAATATGGATAGTTACTAATTACTGGACATAACTAACAAATTTTTACTTAGAATTTTCTCTGTAATAGATATTTCATAATAATTTAGGTCTCCATGTGTCCAGTCCCAGTTATGGAACCCAGTTACATGGTTGCCAGGCCTGTTATAAGGATTGCCATGGTATATTGTATATGCTTCAAACATGCTATGCATGCTACAATGTGTCTGTATAATAGATTCATTTCTTTCAGCTACATAATTTTAAAAAAATGTTTAATTTGTTCTTTAGATAAGTGAGGGGGGGTAAAAATATATATATATATATATATATATATATATATATATATATATATATATATATATATATGATTTTCAAACCAAGACTTGGTTTGAAAATCGCATAGGCAAGAAACTGTTTGTTAGTTACCAAGCATTGTTTACTTCATGTATACACTACTCTAAATTAGATATATATGCCCTATCAATGATATTTAGCACTCTTTGCTTATAGATATAGCAAACTATATTATCAATATATATATATATATATATATATATATATATATATATACACACACACACACACACACATCATTGTATAATTCATACAGTTATTCTTCATTAATGTATATTACACCTTATGTTTTTCGCATTAAGTAGCGTTTATCATACAACTATTTCTAAATTCTTTCCCTTTGTCATAAAATTCTTCAGGCTATGTAGGAATTTTTTTTTAATATTTGAAATCGTGTTAAAATTGTTCTACTTAAATTAAATTGCTGACAAAAACAATCGAGGTTTATCTCCCTTGATTAAATGAAGTGTTATAAAATAGTAACAGACGCAGTTACTACCCCTGTTATACCCCTAACTCCCGTCCAACAACTCTGATTACTTTCTTTTTTTTGCTTCAACATTTTTGTCCAAAAAAATACTTTTCTGTTCGGCGTGTTGCATTACGTGGTTTTTTGTTTTGTTTTTTTGCTTATGTAAATTGTTCAGTGTTTGGTTAGTCTTGCTTCTTGTATATAAATGTATAAGTGTCCAATTGCAGATTTTGTTTATATAATCTTTGGCCATGTTGTACTGTAAATATTTTATTATTTCTCATATATATGTATATATGTATATGAAATTAATTTTTAGAAAAAAACAAACACATGATGTTAAAATTTGCTGACAGAAATCTGTTTCGACCCTTTATTGAAGTGGTCTTCATCAAGAGCGATGTGTATGATGGAGAGACGGTGTGAGTGGACTGTTATAAATAAAGGGTCGAAACAGATTTCTGTCAGCAAATTTTAACATCATGTGTTTGTTTTTTCTAAATATTAATTTCATACTGTTGGATTCACTTCCATTCACTTTTTTCATATATATATATATATATATATATATATTCTTATTTGTCTGAATTTTTCAGAATAGGCTTGATGATTTGTATTATTTGTATTCTTTAGACTGTTGTCCTCATCTTTATTGTTATGTACTCAACGTTTTAGCTGATATGCTCTCCAATCAACTTCAGGTGTCTTTTGTCAAACCCAGGAGCCTTCTTAGTATTAAGCTATGTTAAGTATTTTATGTTATTATCACCCGTGCTCAGGATTGAACCTGCAACCTACAGATGATTGTCACATAGAACTGTTTTAACTTAACCCTTATATCTGTTGTGTCATGTGTCCAACTGAACCTAAAACAGTGTGTATATAACAAAGTTGAGGACAACAGTCCAAAGAATTTAGGTAATACATATATTTTATTGTATGTGTGGTTGTTCACTGGGCAACATGACACTAGCATGTTTAAGCAATTCCTTGACCAAGCTGTTTGCATTTCACATGGTGCTAATACCCTTGGGAAAGGTATGAATCCAATTCTCCCTCCAGCTATGGGTAAATAACAGGGCAGACTAGGCTCTTTAACCATGGTTAGGTAATCAGTCTAGGAGAAGGAAAACTCTGAATTCAAACCTGTTAAACTCCACTTAAGAAATTGACCTTGTGTCACATCCTGCTCATGAAGAGGGGTTGGTAAATATATATACCATGTTTAAGCTTAAGGTATAATGGTATTGCTTATATTTTGGTCAGTGATATGTTTTAATATCTTTTGCCTTTTCAGGCAGAAAAAATAGACTATTAATATGAGGGTGAGTCAAAAAGTAATACCATTTAGTTTAGGACAGGTATGATTACCAACACAGGAACCTGTGTTATACATCGAAATGAAGCTGGTCCTCTGTGAATCACATTCCCTATTTCTCCACATAGTTATCATTTCTCTCAATAGCAATGTTCCGCCTTCGAATGAGTGATGTATCAACTTAGTGGATGGAGGGTGAGGTAGGAGGGAAGGATCGAAAATATAATTGGTATGTGGAGGCAACAAAGAATTCATCTTAGGTTGAAGGGGGCCATGGCCTAAAAAGGTTGAGAAACACTGATCTAAATAATACAAATCAAAATTAATGCTTGATATTTAGTCTTCCTTTGAATACAAAGATAAGTTTCTCTGAATTTTTTAGATGAGGCTTGATAATTAGTATTATTTGGATTATTCAGACTATGTGCCCTTTGGCCTTCTTCAGTTATTTATTGTCAGACTCAGGAGCCTTCTCGAACTCAGGAACCTTGCTTAACACC
Source organism: Doryteuthis pealeii (assembly GCA_023376005.1). Classification (NCBI taxonomy): domain Eukaryota; kingdom Metazoa; phylum Mollusca; class Cephalopoda; order Myopsida; family Loliginidae; genus Doryteuthis; species Doryteuthis pealeii. The sequence goes on from CM042150.1 coordinate 53,334,603, forward strand.
TTTACCCTATCTCTTTATGGTTAGCTGAATGAAAACAGGACACCCCCGTGGACTGAATAAAGGGTTGGGTTCAAAGTTCCTTGATGGCTCCTGATTATGACCAGAAGGTTCCTGAGTTCGAGAAGAGAAGGCTCTCAAGTCTGACAAGAAATACCTGAAGAAGGCCGGAGGGTATATCGTTGTACAGATAACAATGAAGATGAGGATAATAGTCCGAATAATACAAATAATACTCCGCTCTTTTTAATTTCTTTAATTAAAAGCATTTAGCTTTTATTATTTAACAGAAATAGTAAATAATCAACAGCTTATGCACTGCATTTATATATATATATATATATATATATATATTATATATGCGGAGGGCATATTGTTGTACAGATAACAATGAAGATGAGGACAATAAGTCCAAATAATACTAAAGATAAGTTTGTTTGTTGTTTTTTTTTTGTTTGTTTTTTTTATTCAAACCCCAAGAAGCATGTTATGTGTTACTGCAGTCTGTGTTAGGATGCTTTTTGTCAAAAATGTACTGCTTGTAATTCGTTTAGCCAGCAAGTAACATTGCTGGAATGTTGTTAGAGGTTGTCTTTATTTATTATTTGTTTATTTCTTTGTCCTGATGTTTATTCCAGGATTGTATGCTTCACAAAAAAAAAGTCTCTTTGAAATGCAACTTCCAGCTTCAGTCTGTCTTACTAGACGCTTTCTATGATATTTGTGTGAATTTTTAAGACAAGGCTTGATAATTTGTATTATTTAGGTTTTTCAGACTCTTGTCCTCATCTTTAATCTGACATGCAATACTCCACTTTGGCCCTATCTTGGGCTAGACGGGTGGTCGGAGAGGCCCCCTCCAATCAATCGGCTGGTCACGTCAAGCCCTAGCACCTATATGATTTTCCCAACCCTATTGCCCTTATGGCAAGCCACAACCCCTTTTTATCATATGGGTGCTAGAAGGCGGTGGCTGCGGGTCTACATGTCCTGGGAATGACGTTAAACTCTATCTGATGGTGAGGTTCCAGTTTTGGAGAATGTGGAGCACCCCTTCATCACCATTGCTCCCTGGTCCACTCTGACCCGGAGTGGTAGTACCTGTTAGGGTCCCATCTATGGGTTAAATAGAAAAATGTATTTATAAAAAAATTGTATTATCCATTAAGAATTGATTTATTTCAAAACTTTATCGGCATTAAATGACCCACTGAGGTTGATATGTCGTAAAACAAAACAAACAAAAAAACATAATCTTTAATCTTTATTGTTACTAGCAAATATATGCACCCTCCGTAGGGTGCAAGTATTTAAGTTTTAATGTAATAAAATATATTAAATTAGAAATGCTAATGAAACTAAATAAGAATGCAGATAAAAAGATTTGAAACAGAGGGGGGGGGTATAATTGAAAAATAGAACAACTGAAACTTACTCTTCCATCACTCCCGTCTTTCATTGCTGGATTTTCCTAATTTAACTATATAGAAAAATTAGGAAGTAAAGAATAAAATTACAATTATTTCTATTTTGTTAATAGATTTCTTTTAGGATTTATCCCTAAGATTTTTGCTCATATTCATTAAGATAAAATCAGACAATTAGAAATCAATAATACTAAGCACATATTTGTTAAAATCAATATGCAAATTAGCCTTCCCGTTCACACTGTAAACCACTATTTTGTTGTATATATAAATACAATTGTATGTTATTAGTATGTAGATATGGTCTCCAGTCTTAATAATGTAAAATAATTTTATTAATAATTGAGGTTTAAATAAAAATGAATTCATAGAGAATGTGACATAAATTACTTAAGGAAATTATGACTTGAGTATTAACATAGTTTCGGTTACAGACAGACAAACACACATTCTTCATTATAATAAGAAGATATACACAACATTTCAGCCAGTGCACCCTCCGGCCTTCTTCAGATGTTTCTTATCAAACTCTGGAACCTTCTAGCATGAAAGTTGCATAGTTCAACAAGAAACACCTGAAGAAGGCCGAAACATTGTAAATTGAAATAGATCACTAAGTAGGCCCGAGCCTATTCTAGTAGTGACCACCCCAAGTGGAGATTTTAGGTCTGAATTCAGTTTCCCTTCTCCTAGACTGGTTTCCAAACCAAGGTTAAAGAGCCCAGTCTACCCTACTATTTACCCATAGCTGGAGGGAGAATAGTTGGATTCATACCTTTCCCTAGGGTATTAGCACTATGTGAACTGTGGCTTCATCCAGGAATTAAAATTCAGGTCAACAAGTTCATTTCCCACGACTCTAACCAGTACACCACCACCCTCTCCAAATATATAATAATAAAAATGAGGACAACAATCTGAAAAATCTAAATGATACAAAGTTTTCTATATTGTGTTACTAGCAGCGGCTACCCGGCATCACCTGGGTAGAGGTTTTTTTTATTTACTCCCACAGATCCATTATTAATGAATCATGAGTTGAATCCTCATGGGATGCCCCATTTAAATCCCTATGTAAAAAAAAAAAAAAAAAAATAGACCTTGCATTAATCCAGGTACTCTGAAAAGAAATGTTTACTATCTAAAATATTAAATGAAAAAAAAATCCATGCTGTTATCATTTAAATTTTATTTTTTAATTATCTTCACGAATATAAATCAAATCTCTATTATTTTTGCTCAAAAACCAAACCCTGGTGATATTTAATGTGTATATATATTTACTTTGTTGTTAATTGTTTTATTTTCGACGTTTCCTCTGGACATACATATACACACAACTGCCCTTTATATATGGATAGACAGATTACCTTAGGACATACATATACACACAACTGCCCTTTATATATGTATAGATAGTACCTTAGGACACATATACACACTGCCCTTTATATATGTATAGATAGATTACCTTTGGACACACATACACACAACTGCCCTTTATATATGTATAATAGATTACCTTTGACACACATACACACAACTGCCTATATATGTATAAATAGATTACCTTTGGACACACATACACACAACTGCCCTTTATATATGTATAGATAGATTACCTTAGGACACACATATACACAACTGCCCTTTATATATGTATAGATAGATTACCTTAGGACACACATATACACAACTGCCCTTTATATATGTATAGATAGATTACCTGTGGACACACATACACACAACTGCCCTTTATATATGTATAGATTGTCTTTGACATTTTCTTATCATTTAATTTTTGGAAATGTTTCTATTGTTTCCACTTTTAATCAGGTTTGGTTTTTAAGATACTTTACAACAAGTTGTACGTAATAACACTTATTCAAAAGCCTGTGGACTCTACTTGTCAGAGCTATAATATTGTTTTATACATTTCAAGTAAGAGCTTGTATCTTAAAAATTTGACCTGATAAGAAAAAATGAGTATGTTTTGTGTGTCTATTATTGACTGATGACAATGTCCTATTGTCTAAGCTACACGTTCATAAGAAGCAGCAAAATAACAGACTTGTTTGCTAAACGTTATTTTTATTTGCTTACTGTCATATTGCCATTATGTCCTACATTGCTCATTGATTGGTCAGATGATCTATAATGGTTGGTGGCTAAATACTGTAAAAGGTTTTTAAATAGCACACTTTCTTTTTATTCTATTTTTATGTTCAAAAATATTAACTAGTGTATTAATTAATATTTTATAATTCACTGTTCATTCAGGTATATATATATATATATATATATATATATATATATATATATATATATAGACATCCAAAAAAAATCTTATTTCCTTCGCCGAAAAGCATAAAGGCCCCGGATGTGTTTGTTATTATTCACTAAGCGCCTCCCTTGCCTCATATGGTAGAGACGCTAGTATCATTAACAGGTTAATTTTGCAAGGATTTCTCGGTGCTGTATCGTGGCTGAAACAGTATATTGTCTAAACTATCCTGGTTTCAATTTCTGTCGGAGGGAAATCGTTAGTATATATCGCTGATGAGACTTAATAAAGTTGAAACAGTCTGTACGATATTCTACACACCGAGTAATTCTTTGCGAAATTCACTTGTCATTGTTATCTTCTATAATTATCGAATTTATGCGATATTCACATTGTAATTGCCTTCAAGCAAAAATATAAAATATTTAATATATATATATATGTATATATATATATATATATATATATATTTTAATCTAAAGTTCAAAAGATTGTTATATGAAAGAAGGATTGTTTTTAAATCAACAAATAGAAAAGGGTTCTCAGTAAAGATGAGCCAACTTATTCTCTCTTAATAGAAGGTCAGATTTGATTCCGAAATTAGTTCTGATCTTGAATATAGTTTTTTTGAAATTTAAGGAATAAAATAACAATAGATTTCTATGAGAATTAGATTATTGATTACACTGGCTGGCAATGTTTTCAAGGTTGAATATATAATAGCTGATTTTAATGAAGTCTTTTATGCTGAATTCAAAAAATCACACTCACTTTTTCTTATTAGATCAAATTTTTAAGATACAAGTTCTTACTTGAAATGTATAAAACAATATTATAACCCTGACAAGTAGAGTCCACAGGCTTTTGAATAAGTGTTATAATGTACAACTTGTGAATTATCTTAAAAACCAAGCCTGATTAAACACAACAAATGGTATTTTTAAATTCAACATAAAATGGTGATCATATATCACTTGAGAAACCTTTGGGGAAAGAAATTTGAACACAAGCCAGTGTTATTAGTAAATTCCTTAATTAGACATTTTTTTGTCTGTTACCAGGCTTTGATTAATTATTGGTTTCTGACCATGGATAGTCAGAAAATCTACATTTAAGGTTTCCATAGAGGAAACATTACAGTATTTTCTAGCATATAAGATGCACATTTAAATTAACAGCAAATAAAACAAATACACACGTGCACACACACACACACGTCTATATACATTGATAATGTTGTTTGCTATATTTATAAGTAAAGATTACTTAATATCATTGATAGAGCATGTATATCTAAGTAAGGGTAAAAAAGATAAGAAAGATTGAAAATTACATAGGTGAGAAACTATCAATTACCAAGCACCATTGACTTCATGTCTTGGCTACTCTAATTTAGATATATATGCTCTATCAATATTTAGCACTCTTTACTTATAAATATAGCAAACTATCTTATCTATCTCTCTCTTCATTCTAAACTTTACTCATATATATTTATTTATTTATTTGTTATTATATAAATTATCTGCAAAATGTTTTGGTTTTTTAAAGTTTTTTTTTTTAATTTTTAAATTTATATTATTGGTTGCTATATGCCTTTCAGACTCTTTAAAATCCTTTTCAAACTTTTAAAGATTCTAAAAACATGTGTTGCACCCAATTAGATAAGTTTTTAAAAACAAAATTCCAACCACTTTGCAGACCTTCTTTATTATAAAAAATGTACTTTTCTTTCATTGGATCTACAACAATCTTTATATATATATATATATATATATATATATATATATAATGTATTAGGGAAGCATGGACATGGAGTCGACTGTGCTTGGTTACTGACAGTTTCTCACCTATGCAATTGTTCAAACCAAGTGCTTGGTTTGAACAATCGCATAGGTGAGAAACTGTCAGTAACCAAGTGATGTTGACTCCATGTCCATACTACCCTAACTATATATATATATATATATATATATATGTATGTATAGATAAAAGGGTATGAAAACACACAATGTTCTTGTTTTTTTTTTGGGGGGGGGCTGCTTCTCTCTCAATGAATCTGGATTAAAAACATTTACATCTAAAAACGGACCTAATTATCATTATGCTCTGATGATGATTTTTTTATAAATCGAAATATTGTCAATATTAGCAATGAAAATGATATAAAAATATATTCATTTTAAAAACTGTGTGTTTTCATACCTTGTATCTATACATATACCGTCAGATTCATTTCCTTACTCTTAACTCGTATATATATATATATATATATGTGTGTATATGTAAAAATGGAATTGGAAATGAATCCGACAATATGAGGAAGAATGAATAAAGAAAAGAAAGAACAGAATGGATATTAAAATTGATTAAATTCATCTTTTTTTATAAACATTCTGTTCTTTCTTTTCTTTATTCATTCTTCCTCATATATATATATATATATATATATATATATATATGATTTTTAATTTTTTTTTTTTTTATTTTGTCCAGTATTTTCCATTTTAAAATTGATGGACAAACTTGTTCTTCACTTAAAGAATTGAAGTTTTACTATTTATGCTATTGTGCTTTCTTCAGCCTTGCTTTTTTATTATTAAACTTGTTTGTTTTTTTTTGTTTTTTGGTATTTTAAGCTGCTTTGAATTTTTTTTTTTTCTTCTCACTTTGCAAGAACACTTTCTACTTTGTTTCTCTCTCTCTCTACTAAATTTTTCAACAATGCGTGCGACTCATTGCTTTTTCTTATGTCCGTTCTAGAGTGAATCAGGGGAAGTCTAGTCCTCAAGGATTGCCTAACAGTGCCTATGATGAAATTTCAAGTAACAAGTACCACCCGCCACCCAACCATCCGTATAATTATAGCGGACCTGGACACCATTACAGTGGCTACCCCGTATATCCTCCCCCCTCTTACCATGATAGTAAGTCTCATTCTGTGTATATAATGTAAATATCTATGTTGTGCCGTCAACTGCATGTCTGTGTTTGTAGTTGTTCTCCTTGTTCTTGTTGTTTTACACCAATATCAGTTGCAACTCTTTTGTTGTTTTAACTATGCTCATCCTTATCGCATTCATCACAAATGTTTTCTCACCGCCTTTTTTAACAATTAATTAAATTAACTGACACTTTTTTGTTTGTGCAATAAATTTGGTCTGATCTGCAGAAATATTCAGACAATATTGCCGAATGGCGTTTGTGGTGTAATGGTTATCTTCATAACAAATAGACACAGCAACCAGAGATCAAATCCTGGACAAGGCTGTTTATATTTCTAATAGTTCTGATTCCTTTGGAAAAGGTTCAAAACCAACTATTCTCCCTCCAAATATGGGTAAATAGTAGGTCAGACTAAGATCTTTAACTCTTAACATCCTATACTGCCTCATTCCACCTGGCCAGAAATCACATTTATTTTCCTAATCCACCCCAAAAGATACCCTTTGTTTAAATGTAATATTAAATACATTTAGAAGTCTTTAATTTAAGGGAAATAACTTAGCTAACTTTAAATGAAAGGACCATTTTTAGCCATTTTTGATAAATCCTTATAGGAATGGGGCTCTGGACTTGGAAAATTCTCAACAGGATGTTAAGAGTTAACCTTAGTATGGAAATTGGTTTAGGAGAAGGAAAACTGTTAAACTCCAAACCTGTTAAACTCCACTCAAAAAATTAAACCTTGTATTACATCCAGGGTATGATACTAAACTAAATCTGATAAGACTCAAATTCTAGAGATATGTGAGGAATTCACATGGTGCTAATACCCTTGGACAAAGTATCTATCCAATTATTCTCCCTCCAGCTATGGATAAATAGTAGGGCAGACTGGGCTCTTTAACCTTGGTATGGTAACCAGTCTAGGTGAAGGAAAACTTTGAATTCAAACCTGTCAAACTCCACTTAAAAAAATTGACCTTGTGTCATATCCTGTTCATGCAGAGGAGTTGGGTAAATACATATTGTTGAATGGCTGAATATACGATTTCATATTTGCATTTAATTTGTCCTGTTTCTTCAAGGAAAACTACCTTTGTTCATATTCCAGCCCTGTCAACGAGGTTTAGAGTATGCTAACTGTATCTCCTGCAGAGAGTTAAGACCCCCTACCATCACCCAAAAAAAAGAGGGTGTCCTGGGTATGACTCTAAACTGCATCTGATGGTGAGACGCAAATTCTAGAGATCGAGGGGGGGTATTATTGGCATTATTCCTAGGTCCCCTTTGACCCAGATTGGTAGTACCTGTTGGGGTTCCATCTATGTTCCATCCATCTGTTTAAAAATTGTATCTGATAATACCATGTGCAAAAAAAAAAAAAGGATTCTTTAAAAACTACACACAAAAAAAATATATATACATAAAGTCATCCACAGACACCGTGTTTCGAAATTTCACGTCTCTTCAGTGTGGCTAGACACAGCAACTAACTCCGACCTGAAGCAAAACCCGACCGACTTTACGTCTGCCCGATCCGTTAACCTCTAGGCCATCACCAGCTGCCATTTAAGGAGCAGTATTTTAACTGTTTTAAATACATACATCTGTGCATATATTTTACAACCACCAGAGAGATCAAATCTGTAAACAGATGATCATTGCATTATATATAATATATATATATAATCCAAAAGTCCAGAGAAGAAATCTTCCTTATGACACAAGAGTTTTATTTAAACAAAACCAAGTCGCAGTTTGAGAGCTCAATGTGTACTCTTAATGTTAGAGTCACAGAGCAAATATATGAGTAAAGAAATAACAAAAGACTTAGAGATTTAGCATTATAGTCTATTTCAGGGAGCTTAGACAAATAGTCTAAATCTCCTGACTCATTCGCATCTGATGAGTCGGGAGATTTAGACTATTTGTCTAAGCTCCCTGAAATAGACTATAATGCTAAATCTCTAAGTCTTTTGTTATTTCTTTACTCTCATATATATATATATAATGCAATTCCCTAATCTCTAGGCATAAATTAACACTAGACAGGTTGACATGCTATTAAAATCAATTAATCTTTTTATATTCTAGTTGGATATAGGTATTTAATAAGCCCAGCTTGCTTTGGCGCCGGATCACAGCACAAGGCCACTTAGTGAGAATCAAACTCAGTACACTAGCAAATTGGTCTCTGAAACAAACTTACTAACCATGCCACCACTATGGTTAAATATAATAATCAACATGCTATTTACTAATGCTATAATTAACGTTAGCTAATAAAAATAATGTTAATTATGTTAACTCACATATATTATGTTAACTCATATATTGTTAATTGTTAACGTTAACTAATAAAAATATTTTGTCAACTAAAGGAGAAATAACATGTGTTATATTGATATAACTAGAATATCATTCCTTCTAATCAATCATTCAGTTAGAATCAGAAAGCTTTAACCATGTCAGTATTACTGTATGGCTGCATCACGGTAATCTGAACATTAGCTACATAAATAGGAGTAACCTCCCCTTGTCTCTTTCACTTGGAGGAAACCTTAATAACTATTAAGTTTATTTTAAATAATGCGCAAGCACAATTAAGAACATGATATTTTCGTATTATAACATGCAGTTGTATTGATTTGAACAAATTTGTATTTTCAGTGTAGATTTATGGTGAAATAAATATGGCAAACCAAAACATAAAGCTTCCTCAAAGTGAAAGAAACAAGGGAGGTTACTCTCATTTATGTAGCTAATGTTCAGATTACCTGCATCACTTGAACTCTAACGAAACACGTAGAGAAAAAGCTAGATGGGAAGTACACAAGAAATGCTGTGTGCTGTCTTGAATAAATCCAAGAAGCAACACCTAACAAAAAAAAAACAAAAAAAACAGCTGTACAGCCACTTGCCTCCTATCACACAAACTATCCAAGATGAACAAGACATGCTGGAGAAGCAAGGACAAACTCATAAGTGACATATTCCTATGGACATCTACACATGGACACACCAGTGTAGGCTGACTAGCAAAAACCTACATCAATCAGCTTTGTACTGATTCTGTATGCCATGCAGAAGACCTGCCAGTGATGATGACCAATAGGCACAGTTAGATTAAAAATGCAGAGTCATATAAAATACTAAGAAAAATATAAGCAATAACTTACTTAACCCTGTATCTACCACTGCCATCCAGACCAATAGCCGAAATGTGAAATGGTTGACAAGCTAGTATTGTATTGCTGATACTTTACTACTGAAAAGAAATGTATTCATTTAATTTATTTCTCTTTTTTTTTTTTTTTTTTCTTTTTTTTTTTTTTTTTTTTTCTTAACTCTAAACCATATTCTAAGAGCTGACATCTCTGCATATATATATAAAAAATTTTTTTTTTGGGGGGTGGGGTGCATTTTGATCATCAGGTGCTTTATTGGGGTTCTGGTAGATAAAACAGTTAATAGTATGCCAAGTCAAGTTTTGTGCCAAAAGCAATCTTCAGACTGGTGGGTAAAGTGAAAAATGGAGATAACTCCAGAAAATACTAAAGACTATGAAACACAAAAGTAGAAACATGAAAGGAAAACGTGACATGAGGATAAGTGGAAAGCAAATGGAGTGCGAGAAAAGGAGAAATTATATATATATATATATTGCATGGATGTAATTCTGTGACCCTGAGTTTCATACCTTTTCAGTATTCATCAGCTAGATGATTCTTATATATATATATATATACCAAACTTGTTGGTAAATCCTCGCGGTGAGAAAAAAAACAGCAAATAGTTTGATTGTAAAAATATACAAATCAGTCAGATCTTAGCCCTGATGAGCATTAAGCGAAACTTTCAGTAGGTTTATCTGACTCATTAGATTTATCTTTATATATATATATATATATATATATATATATATATATATATATATATATATATCAGCTTTATCACTGATATTGAGCTCTCCCCTAATAATACTACAAAAACTTGGCCCACCACTAAATCATCAAGTCAGCTAGTGATAACCATTTTATATATATATATATATATATATATATATATATTGCACACACATATTTACTAAACTGGGTCAGGCACAAAACCATAATAATTGGGTACCCAGAAAATATCCACCTCACTCACAGTAACCTACTAAACTTACTTACTAATCATTGCTCTATAGTAAAGGAATTACTCTACTGCACAAGTATATTGTTATTCTTTTTAGTCTTTATCAAAGTAAATACAAGACAGTGTTTAGTTATTTAGGTATTGTGTAATGGGTCCATATAATAAAATATAATCATGACTTTGCCAACTTCATTAACTAATGAATTACAATGTATTTTATTATTGGTTCAGCAGCATTAATCACATGAAGGTATGTAGTTTTAAAGAGAGGCTACTCTTTAACTAATTGGAAGGTTTTGTTTATTGATACAATATATAGGACCTGTTCAATAGTTAGATTGGGTGACCATTTAAGCAACAGGTTTATAGTAAACAACCTGATATCAAAATGTCTTGATTTAGCATTAAATGATATGTAAAGGGTTGACATACCGAAAAACAAACAAAAAACACCAACCAATCTACAGGATGGTCTGAAAGTCTTGTCACCCCTACATATTGTTAAACTTTAATTATTTTTATTTTAATAATATAATATTAGGTAAAAACAATGTGGGTGTGACAAGATATATATATGAATTGATGGGAGAGTCCATCATATATATATATATATATATATATATATATATATATATATATATATATATATATAGGTAATTTTATTTTTATGGAGAGAAATTTTTATTTATATAATTCAATTATCAGACAAGCAAATTCGGCAAATACCATGTGCGACGTGAGGAACACTGTACAGCTGTTTCAACCTAATTTGGTCTCATACACTGCTGATGAGACCAAATTAGGTCAAAGCAGCTTTACAGTGTTCCTCACGTTGCACATGGTATTCGCCGAATTTGCTTGTCATGATTAATTGAATTATATATATATAGATATATAATCTTAAACAATTAAGTGATGTTAAATACTGGTGTTAAATTAGATGTTAAATACTAGTGTTAGATTAAAAAGTATAATCAATTCAAAGATCTTTTTCATTTTGTGTCATTCTTTGGGATTTTATCATTAGGAAATATCCCTTTCCCTTCCAAAATGTTGATTTGAAGTTTATTACAAAATCCACAAAAATGAGAACTTTGTGCTGAATAAGATAAGGATAAGATGTTATGTGTTGTCCTGAGTTGCAAAGATGTTTGTTTATATAAATATACATTTTGTTATTTAATTTGTTGAAAATAAGATTGAATGATTTTTTTTTTTTTTTTTTTTTTTTTTTTTTTTATTAAAAAAAAATCTGCATGTCCATCTTTTGGTTTGTGAATCTGCTGAGATTTTGTTTCAAACTTAACTTTTTTTTTTCTTTTTCTTTTTTTTTTGATTTTTTGATTTTTTTTTTTTTTTTTTTTGGGGGGGGGGTCTTTGAGTTTGTATTACTATCTGTTTCTTTGGAAATATATTCCAAATGTCCATCCCTTTGGAAACTTCCAAGAAGTATTAGTATTGAGGAACAGCAGTTCTAAACAAATTGGATCAAAGAGACTAATGTATGATAGATTGGTATTTTTTTTTTTGGGGGGGGGGGGTAAAAATTGGGTCTCAAACGTACAACCCTTATGGCCTATGACATAACTGTTTTCATCACCAATATTTTCCTGAAACTTTGTCATTTAATTAAAAATTAATTCTTACATTTTATTCTTTATTCACAAATAATATCTTGTACTAGTTTACATACTCCCAGGTATTTTATGTTGTATGAACAACTTATTAGCTGTATTTCATTGTAACTGGTGGAAATTGCCGATATCATCCTCCCATTACTTCAATTTTGGCCTCCTACATCTCTTTGATAGGACATTTTTGTCTCCTAGAGTCTGGAACCACTTTTTTTTACAGCATTTGGCCAGATAAAAACTAAAGCCATCTATTGGATAGAAAAAGAAAAGGAACTTCTAATGTCTGATATATCAAATCATTAAATCTATAATAAGCAAAATCAAATATACTTATAATTCATATCATTGTCAATGTACCAATAAAAAATATGGTCTTGTCAGTTAAAAAGAAGTTCCATTGAGTAAAAAAAATGGGTAATCTGAACATTAGCTACATAAATGAGAGTAACCTCCCCTTGTCTATTTCACTTTGAGGAAGCCATCTGTTTTGGTTGGCCATTTTCATTTCACTGTAATCAATACAACTGCATGTTTTAACATGAAAATATCATAAAATGTGTTCTTAATAACAATTAAGTTCATTTCAAATAATCACAAGCACAATTAAGAAACATTTTATGATATTTTTGTGTTAAAACATTCAGTTGTATTAATTCAAACAAATTCGTATTTTCAGTGTAGATTTATGGTGAAATAAAAATGGCCGACCAAAACAGACAGCTTCCCCAAAGTGAAATAAACAAGGGGAGGTTACTCTCATTTATGTAGCTAATGTTCAGATTATCAAGAAATGTAGACCTGAATTCTGTTGTAAATTTGCATTTATTAACTGTTCAGTGTATGAATATGTATGAAATTACCTAGTCTATGGATTACAGTCAAGTCACAGAAAACACCAATTTCTGCTAGATCAATAAAGTTAAGCAATGATGAGCATGTTTGATACTTAATTGGGTGTCCACTTCAGCAACAGCAGGTACTATAAGTAACCTGAGTCCTTTGTTTATCAAAATGACTTCATTTGGCATTAAATGACATGAAAGGGTGTTGATATGTCAGAAAACAAACCAACCTACTAACCAACCATATCTATGGTACTCTACAAGTGATCTAAGATGCTAATTAAGTAGTGTTATTTAGTTTCTGAGAATTGAATGTATTTGAAAATAATCTGATTTATTTGTAATGAAACCTTTTTAAATATTGTATTCTATATGATTTAAAAGCTAATTCTTTTTTTTTTTTAATACTGTATATACTCATGTATAGGTTGATCCTATGGGGCAGGTCAAAGTTTAGGTATGCTGAAAAGGGTTGGCCCCCTTAAGGAATAATTGTGATATTATAAAAAAAATACCTGGTATCTCTAAAGTTGAGGGTCATTCCTAAAATGAGGTAACCAAGCGAGTACCCGGTACTATTAGTATTTTTGTAATCGGTTAACTTTTGATTTATGTTCACAAAATTAATGATTGATAAGAATTAATTTTTGAAGCCAAAGTTTGTCTCAAGTCAAGCCTATACACATGTATATACAGTACCTTATTTTAACTCACATTAATTACAATGAATTAATTTTGTAAAAATAGTAACATGGAATTAATATTAATTATTATCAAATTTCTAACCATCTTAAAAAAAAAAATTAAAGCATTTGGTCATGTGTTTAACTTTGATATTAATCAGAAAAAAATTTTAGTTTTTCTTTTTTTTTTTTTTTTTTTTTTTTTTTTTTATTTATTTATCTTATGAATATGAAATGTGTTTATAAAGGTTTTTTTTTTGTTGTTTTTTTTGTTTTTGTTGTTTTTTTGTTTTTTTGTTTTTATTTTTCATTATGTTGTAATCATAACTTTTTACTAATTTTTCATTTTGTTTTCCCAACTCATAACAATTTGAAATTATGATTTTACTACAGAAAACGATTGAGTAATTATTATTGATTTGACTTATATTTTCATCTGTAAATTTTAAGTTGCTTTTCATTGCAACTTATTCAAGCCATCAACTGTGATAATAGACAACAAAAAGTTAACTCTTTGCCTACCAAATTTCCCTGGTATTTTTCACCTGTATGATGGGATATTTCAAAAGTTCAGTATCTATTCACCTCGGAACTCATTCTATTCAAATAAAGTCCTTCTACTTAATCATGATGAACTATCAGTTTTTGTACTCGCTTGGGTGTGGTATTGAGAGCCACTATGAGCGGCTTAAGTGGGCAAAGAGATAAAAGAGGAAAGAAAGTACTAGTCAACAATAACTACAATAGTTGACAGTGCTTCCTCTAAAGATAAGATGCAATTGAATAAATTGTCTGAAAGATTTCATATGGTTTTAATGTAATTGGAAGTAAAGGCTATCAATTTGAGAAAATAAAATACATTAAAAGTGATTTTTAACTTTTTAAAATCTCGGTTTTTATTTACAAGATCATAGCTTTAAAAATCTGTCAAATGTAATCCTGCCACCGTGTCATTGAGGAAGTGTTGAACCTCATCGGCGTTGCTAACTCCCTACAAATCTTGCAAACGTTTTTGACATCCATGCATGACATGCCATACACTTCCGTTGGTTGGCAATGAATTTCAATCGGTTTAATGCTTTTTGCATTCAAAAACTGAATAACTGCATGAACTTCACACTTGGTTGTAGCATCAACCGGGAGCTCCATCAGAAATAACTGTCAAGCCAAGACTATGCATGTCAGCAAGGTGCATGCACAACAAACAAAACAGTGTTGCTAATAGCCCAATGAATTGTTTCCCTGCATCCACAATTCTTTGGAGATCTTACTTTAGCTTCCTGTAATTCAATAATACTATACTTGATATCTCTCTCTCCATACATACACATATATATTATGACTATACACTATTCATTTTCCTGACATTAGTACCTTACTCTATGTACTATACATATGATGAGTTGTATTGTATCTGAACACTGTACACAATCATTTCATTATTATTATTACTAGCAAATATATGCACCCTCCGGGTGCAAGTATCTAAGTTTTAATGTAATAAAATATTGTATTAAATTAGAAAGGCTAATGAAACTAAATAAGAATGCAGATAAAAAGATTTGAAACAGAGGGGGATATAATCGAAAAATAGAACAACTGAAACTTACTCTTCCATCACTCTCGTCTTTCATTGTTTTTTTTTTTTCTAATTTAAGTATTTAGTTAAAAGAGGAAGTAAAGAATAAAATGACAGTTATTTTTTCTTGTTAATGGATTTCATTTAAGATTCATTGAAGAGATTTTTGCTTATATTCATTAAAATAAAACCAAACAGTTAAAAATCAATAATACTAAGCACATATTTAATAAAATCACATTTTTAATATCAATATGCAAATTAGCCTTCCCGTTCACACTGTAAACCGCTATTTTGTTGTATATATAAATATAATTGCATGTTGTTAATATGTTGATATCGTTAACAGTATTAATAATGTACAACAATTTTATTAATAATTGAGGTTTAAATGAAATTAATATCTTGGAGAATGTGATGTCAATAACTAAGGAAATTGTGACTTGAGTAGTAATATAGTTTCGGTTACAGACAGAAAAACACACAATCTCCATTATAATAAGATTATCAAAATGAAGATTTATTTTCTCTGTGACATTTGTATTTAGAAATTACAAGATGAAAACACTTTGATGTATCAATTAAATTTTTTCCATTTTCTAGACATTAGTACCTTACTCTATTTTCCTGACATTAGTACCTTACTCTATGTACTATACATATGATGAGTTGTATTGTATCTGAACACTGTACACAATCATTCCATTATTATTATTATTATCAAAATGAAGATTTATTTTCTCTGTGACATTTGTATTTAGAAATTACAAGATGAAAACACTTTGATGTATCAATTAAATTTTTTCCATTTTCTAGAACAACAAGTTATGTCCTAGAAGTATGTTCAACTTTTTATTGTCATTAGTTGCTGTTAACCCAAGTTTTCTCTTTATTTTTTATTTTTTTTATTTATTTTCATCTAATTTTTTATTCTTTCACATCTACTTCGCCTTCATAGTTCCTTTTTTACTTTCTTTCCTTTTTTTTTTTTTTTTTTTTTTCCTCTTTTTCATTTTTTCTTTTTTCCTCTTTTTTCCTCTTCCTTTTTTTTTCCCCTTTTGAATCTTTTCCTTATGTCTTTCTTCGATTTTGGAGACACAGGAAAACTCTGCCTCCTTCTGACATTCTTGTTTATTTATATATATATATATATATATATATATATATATATATATATATAATATATATATATAATTAAATTTTCCAATTGGTATCAGCTTATTGGTTTTTGCTTTTTCGCTTCTTGCTTTTATATCTCGGACATTAACCCCATTGGCTTAAAACTGGTACCACAAACATCGTGTTGTATGCCACATACTTGCTTCTTCCAATCCATTTAAGGGGTAAAGCTAATTTCTTCAATTTTCCTTCCTTGATACAAAGAATTTATACTTATAATAATTCTATTTTGTCTAAAAAGACTTTTTTTAATCACTGTGTGAGTTGGAGGCAAATTGCCCTTCTAAAACTATACATATCAATATGAACTCAAGCAACAAAAATGCTTGTTATAGGCATAAAATTGACCGAAGTTCCACATTTTAAATTTTATTTATTTTTACAAATTCTTTACCCCCTGATGAAATTATTGTAGTTGTACTCAAGGAAAAAAATTCAAGAAGTTAGCTCCCTTCTTTCAAACTGAGGTCTCATCTAAAGAAACACCTGGGAATTTTCATAGGATTTTCTGTAAAAACCATTAAAAATGTTTCCTCTTCAATGTGCTTTCTATTTGGGTTAATAGAATATAGTAAGGTTTGATTTCAGTGCAGAAGATATGATTGCTTTGTAGAATGTATTGACAGAATTTTAAAAGAAAATAATGAACATATTAGCTATTTACTTGTTGCATTGAAAATGAAGATTTGACTAAAAAATCTTCTGCATTTAATAATGCTGCATTTTTATCTTAATCTTATACATTAAAAATTTGTTTTTGTTATTACTTCACTCTTTGTGAGTTTTTACACCAGCAATAGCTGATGGTCTTTCACTGGAATCTGAGTGACAACAAGTTTCTTCGTGTATCCAGGACTCTTCTGAGTATTCAAGCTGATTTCAACAATACTGTTGTCTGGATGGTCTCAATTCTTCTTCTGATTTCCAGTTCCTTTAGTCTGTTTTCTAAACTTTTGGGGATCACCAACTAAAATTGGTATCACTTTCACCATCATATTCCACAGATTTTTTTTTTTTTTGTTTTTTTTTAGTTCTCTAGCAAGGTCTAGATTATAATTATTATTATTATTATTTCACTCCATTCGAGTTTTTCACACCTGCAGAAGCCGGTGGTTCACTGAAGGCTGAGTGACAGCAAGTCTCCTCAGTTCTCCAGGACTCTTCTGAGTATTCCAGCCGATCTCAATAATGCTGTAGTCTGGATGGTCTCGATTCTTCCTCCGATTTTTAATTCACTCCTTGCAAGTTTTTCACAACAGTGTAAGCTGATGGTCTTTCACTGAAGTCTAAATGACAAGCCTTCTCGGGTCTCCAGAGGTCTCCAGGACTCTTCTGAGTATTCTTGCTGATATTATTATTAACATTATAATAATCATTATCATTATTCACATGATCTGTTAATCAAATAATATATACTTTTGTGACTACTCAATTTGTTCTTTGACAATTTGATATCGATGGAAAAACAAAAATATGCAGACATATAAGATTGGAAAGAAAGTCTTGTCCGATACAAAATAGTATTTAAACAAGGTTTGTTTAGAATGGCTTTTTGCCGATCATTTTTTGGAGAATAAGTGCTTAATTGGAGTCGTACCTAATTTAGAAATTAATTAATTAATAATGAATTAGGCGGGAATACCTAGGTATTCCCGCCTAATTCATTATTAATTAATTAATTTCTAAATTAGGTACGACTCCAATTAAGCACTTATTCTCCAAAAAATGATCGGCAAAAAGCCATTCTAAACAAACCTTGTTTACAACTTATCATATCGTCGTGTCATAAAAGTCACTAGAAGTGGAATGTTAACCTACTCTAAACAAATCATAAAAATCTAAGAAGTTCGTTTAGTGTTGAGGTTATGGGATCGGCCTGTCAGCTTGGCAGTCCGGTTTCAAATCACGCACAGGGCGGTCTTCCGATCTATAGCTCTGCTGATGAGGCCTAATAGGCCGAAATGTACATACAGAGATTGATTTTTCTCGATTTGTTTAGCCATACATTTAATAGGTATTCCCGCCTAATTCATTATTAATTAATTAATTTCTAAATTAGGTACGACTCCAATTAAGCACTTATTCTCCAAAAAATAGTATTTATTTAACCAATAAAGACATGTAAATTGAGAAATATAAACAAAACCTCATTCATCAGTGTGTCTCTAAACTGTTGAAAGTAGTCTCCCTTATGATCCATACATCTTTGCCAACATTCTGGAAGTTGTTTTATGCCATTTATAATATTTTTAATAATTGCTATCTGAAACAAATAAATAAAATATATAAATTAAACATTTAAACAAAGCCTTTGATAAAACATTGAAACATCTTAGAGACACTGACAAATGATGTTTTGTTTATATTTCTCAATTTACATGTTGTTTTTATTGGTTAAATAAATACTATTTTGTATCAGACAAGACTTACATTCCAATCCTATATTCAAATTCTAAGAGACTGCTGGACTCTTGTTTTTAGAAATGTCAGACATTTTGATTAATTATTTAATTTCATTTAGCCATACCTACCTTTTTTTTTTTTTTTTTCTTTTTTTTTTTTCTTTTTCTTCCCCCCCCCCCTTATTTAAAGTAATTTTTTATAGAAAGTTTAAAGAATTTTTTTAATAATGCAACTGCAAAACTATGAAAGCCCAGTGGTGAAGAAATATTTTTGGTGGATTTGCTTTAAAATGCTTCTGGAACAATTAGAGGGGCAAATTAAGTTGGTTTTCAGATGTGCTAGATTTGTGAACCTTTTTCCTATCAATTTGCTTTTAAATTAAAACTGTTTTTTCTTCTTTCTTTCTTTTTTAACTTTAATACTTAAAGTTGTGGCTTATATCATCTTTGCTTATTAGAGATTATTGAAATTGGTTTTATTGGAGCTTAATAATCTGATTTAACTTTTATTAACTCTTTGCACATTGACAAATGAAGGGCAATGGGATATTAGAAGTATATCCTAGCTATACACACCCTTCCCTCCATTTTTTTTTCTTTTTAATGTTTTTGAAAACATAAGTAATTTTTCAACCAGCTACTTTATTTGTAACTCAATGGTACTAAAATTACTTAAATACTTGTAAAATATTCAACTAAAGTCAAAATTAAATAAAAATGACAATTGACAATTTTTTTGATATTGTTATAAAAGAAAATAATTATAATTTATGAAACATAATCTTAACATATATTTAAACATATTAAATGTTTATTTATTTACAGAGCAAGGCAATCCTTAAAGACCTGGCAACCATACGACTGGGGTCGGACATGTGGAGACCTAAATTACTACTAAATAACAATTACAGAGAAAATTTTCGTAAGGAATTTGTTAGTAATGTCCAGTAATTAGTTAATTAGCAACTATACATATTATTAGGAAACACCTACAATTATTACTTATTTCCATAAAATCAAATGTACAAGGAAAAAACAAAAATAACTTCCTTTACTAAAGACTTACTACTTCAAAAAATATGAATTATCAATACTGATTACTTCCTAATAATATGTATAGTTGATAATCAATTAATTACTGGGCATTTCTAACAAATTCCAAATAAAAGTTTCCTAATTATTTAGTAGTAATTTAGGTCTCCATATGTCAATCCTCAGTCATAGATCCCAATCGCATGGTTGCCAGGCCTGTTATAAGAATTGCCATGCTGTAGAGCCAATATATATATACTATTTCTACTAAAACAATGTTGTGGCAATAAAACACATTCAGTATCTTCAATTTTTAACGTGAAGATCTAAAAAATGATTTAAGAATAAAATAACAATATTCTGTTTTTACTGCAACATCAGAAGTTTCCACTATAAGCAAATTACTTATTCATCAAGTTTAACATTTTATTTTTGCTTTTTATCCACAAGAGTCTGCTACATAAGTTGTATACTACAATTTGTCATTCTTTTATGTAGTGAGCTGTTCTGGTTATGCAAAAAAAGTGACGCACATAAATGAATGCACAAGATATATACAGTATCGCCCATAAATAGACATGAAAACACCTCTCAAACCAAAAAATAAAATTGTGAGCAAACATACACACACACACACACACACACACGTGTGTGTGTGTGTGTGTGTGTGTGTTGAAAAATAGAAAAAATGGGGATGATTGATTGATATTTTTCACTCATTTTTCAACATACTGTCTACTTTTCTTGCATATATATATATATATATATATATATATATATATATATATGATGGAACAAATGTCTTGTCCGAATCAAAATAGTTTATGTATTTCACAATTTACATGTTGTCTTTATTGGTTAAATAAATGTTACTTTGTATCGGACAATACTTTTCGTTCCAATCCTATATTATATATATATATATAGTGTGTGTGTTATTTTGGGAGTACACTGTATTTATAATAATAGGAGACGGTTTAGCTCAGTCAGTTATCTGCCTCAGAACGACAAGGTTCCTGGTTTGATACTGGCTCTCACCAACTTAGCACATGAATATCACAGCTATGGGAAGCTGATAGTTGATGCAAAAACAGTCTCCCTGGTCTAGTGCTACTGAAAAGGGGATAGACTCGCTCACTGTCTGGCTAATATGACAGTAGGCCACTTTGCCAACTTTACCTTTTATATATTCCTATTTTTGGTTCCAGAGTTTAAATGCTGTAGAGTTTGGTAATAAATGATACCTAATAATATCTGTTTTGATTGTATCATGTTTCACAAAGGATAAAATTTTATATCTCTGATTTACAAGAAAACTAACTTTTCATAAAAAAAGATTAAAGGTGTGTACTTGTTTATGGGCAATACTATATATAGATATATATTTATTTGCATGGGAACAAGCCTGCTACCATTGGTTTCATGCTACGTAAACCTAATTGTTTAAGTGGAGCACTCGTCAGGCAGCAAATAAGTTTTGAAAATGATAAAAATACATAACATACTTCATTTAATAAAAGCATACTTTCAATATGGCAGTCTTTTCACTATCACAGTAAAGAAAGCGTAATATTGTAAATTTGTTTTTATAATGATTCATACACATTCATTTTTTTTTTTTTTACTTCCAAATCATATCCTCTATTTTATATATAAAATGAGAAATTGTAGACAATAGAATATGTTTCACTAAGGATAGCTTCATCAGAAATTGAATTTTATTTTACAAAAACAAAGTCTACATGCGACAAGGAGAAAAGTAAGGTACTACTTTTTTTATTTATTAATTATTTTAATTCTTTTTTTTTTCTTTTTTTTTTTTTCTTCTTTAATAAAATGTCATTTCTGATGAAGATATCCTTATAGGGAAACTGCCAATTCAATTTTTGACATTGTCTTCCTTTTCTCCTTCCATTAGATTTTATTCTAAAACTTACTCTCTATCTATTATATATAGGTTTCATGGTTGGTTTTGAATGCTATCACAATGCAAGTGTAAAGAAAACTGAGGTAATTATGTTGTTGTTTGTCTACCTAAAGAAAATATATCAAAGGTAGACGAACAACATCATAGTTACCTAGCTACTTTTCAAAGGTAGACAAATATCATAGTTACCTAATTTTTCTTTACACTTGCATTGTGATAGCCTTCAAAACCAACCACCAAACCAATACACACGATGCTTGAAGCAAATTATAAAACTGCTTTATATATATATATATATATATAAGTTTAAAGACCATTGACAAGGTTTGTTTCAATATTTTTTACTGGATTTTGTTCTTGTCAAGGCTGATAATTTTTGGATTGAGTTTGTGTAGAAATTGTCTAAAACTTTATTCCTTCCAACCATCATTGTTCATTTTCAAAGATACGGTTGAGATATTATTACTTTATAATTTGATATAATTGCTTTTTCTATGATGTTTTGATCATTTCTATCCTTCTAAAAATCCTTTTCAGAATCAATTAGAGATTGAAAAGACCAACTGTCAGTCCTTTTTGGAAGAATTGCCAAACTAGTCAATTAATTTGGATCCCTTCCCCCTGCTCAAAATCCTCTACAATCTTAGGCAATATGGGTAAATAGTTTGGCGGACTGGGCTCTTTAACCTTGGCTAGGCAACCCGTCTAGAAGAAAAACTCTGAATTCAAACTTGTTAAACTCTGCTTCAGAAATTGATCGTATGTCATGTCTTGCTCCAGCAAAATGGTTGATAAATATGTAATGATGCTCTACAAAAGCAACGGTTCACTTACCAGATGGAGACACTGATTTATTTGCTATTGTTGCTGGAGTCTATCAAAGAGATACATTAGTACAATTTCTATTCATAAGTAAAGTAAAGTAAAGTCAACGGAACGGCCTAAAGTCGGTATCAGCCGGTCAGCGAGGGAGTCTATCCCCTTTTCAATAGCGCTAGACCAAGGAGATTGTTTTTTAGCATCTGAGGTGGAGCACCACACCTACCATCAGCTCCTTACTTTACCGCACAGATCCCTGTGCTACTCATACGCTGAGTTGGCGAGGACCGGTATCGAACTAGGAACCTTGTGGTTTCTAGCCGAACGCTCTACCGACTGAGCTAACCCGGCCCATAAATAAACAAAGAGGATAACGTAATTAATTAAACCAATTATTTTATTTTTCTGTTACAGTCAAGAAATTTAAGTACTCTTAATTTTATTTTCTCTCTCTCTTTTTTTTTTTTTTTTTTTTTTTTTTTTTTTCCTTCTTGCCCTATAATTTCTTCAATAGAACCATTCATAGCATTGCAACTACAACGTGTACATTTCTTTTGTACTGCAGGAATTCTTTAATATGGTTACATTTATTCCTTGTTTGCTGTCTCAAATTCTTTTGGTTTCTCTTCCCTCAGTTTCTTTTGGTTTCTCTTTCCTCAGTTTCTTTTTCCTCAGTTTCTTTGTCCACTTCTTTAGAATATCAACATGTGGATGATTTGTTTGATAGGAGCCAAGTGGCCATACTGCTGCTTTTTTGTGGGTGCTACTTCCAAGAGTTGTTCAGGACAACATGCGGTATCCTTGTGTAATTCCCATTTGGCTTTTTCTCTAAGTGTTTCAGCTATACAGTAGCACTGACACAGCTACCACTTGGAAGAATTCACACTTTAGCTTATTAGATCAGATTTCGATGCTTTGGCTAAGTGCAAATTCTATAATGGGAAATTATTTTATAGCAGAGAAAAAAAATCTCTGGAAATACAGAATTATTTTGTTTCTTCAACTTTTTCTTCTTTCCATCCTTTTTTCATTCCATCTTTTTTTCATCTAATTTTTTTTTTTTCTAATTTTTTTTTCTTTTTTTCTTTTTTCTTTTTCTTTTCTTTTTTCTGGGTCATATTTTATAAGAATTTCTCCACCTTAATCCTGTCAGTTTTGTTTCTCTACATAATTACAAATTACTGCTCGAGTTCATTTTTTTCTTCAGCCATTCCCATAACTATGACAGATCAAGGGAAATAACTCTATACACACGCATATAGAACTAAGCATATCAGTGAGATATCTGCAGCACACTTTTTTTTTATCACCCTATTTTTTAAAAAATATAAATATTTTTTTTAAATCACATGCAGTCTTGGTACAAACGTGCTTTTTGTTTATACAAATCAATACTTTTAGATGTACTAACATTCATATCATAAGTATAAATTTTATTTATTCTAATATTGCATTGAAAAAATAGATTTATATCTGTTCAAATAATTGCTTGCTAGATAGATTTGCTTTAAAGTTTAATATCATTAGAAAAAACGAGTGTTTGTACTGAAGCTGATACTCCATTTCTAATTTTTATCTACAATAAAACCACTTCTATCATTATTGCTGTAAGCTAAACAAATCTGTATGTTTATTTTTATTGTATTTTATTTTTATTTATATGTATATATTCATTCATTTGTAAATGTTTACAAGGAACTTTACAATCCTACACTTCTCATCATCAACACTTACAATGTGATGTTTCAATGTTAAAGAACTAAATGTGGTCTGTCAAAATTTTCCCCCTTCCTCTAATTTTTTTTTTTTGTTTTTTGCTTTTTGTTTTATACAGTTTGTGTTTTGTTTCTTTTTATTTTATTTTATTTTATTTTTGAAAGAATCTATTCAAATGTGATTTTTATTGGATTTGCATGTTTCTTTGAAGAATATTATTTTATTTATTATTTCAGTTTGTTTATAAATGGGTAAGAGAATTAGAATCTTTTATTGTTTTAAGACATCCATTATTATTACAAGAGTTGTTTAGAATATTCAACTCCTTTTTATTGTTTGTTGTTACAACCTTTCAGTGGTTTCATTCTACAACTGCCTTCTTCAGGTATACAATCCACAGAATAGATTGGCTGAAATATTTTCGTAATAACCAATAGAATAATTTAATATTCCAAACAACTCTTGCAAACTATTAGATTCTATCTGGTTCTTTTGTACTTTTTTCATTATTTCTATTCCTTACCAGTTCAGTCTTTCTTTCTCTACATATATGGATGTGTGTGTGTGTGCGTATAATATAGATGGGAGCCTAATCTGGCTCAGGGCTATCATTTTGAGGTGACCCACTCACTAGCAATAGTTTGTTAACCATCACTATGCAGTAGGTGTCCTGTCTATATCTATGTACATACCCACATACAGTTTTGATTTTAGATTACATTATCAGCAATCTCTTTTTATTCTTATAATTCTTCCATCAGAAAAATATTCAAAGATACTTAAGATTTTTAGCTATTCACTGATTTTAACTGGTATTTGTAAGGTTTTTTTGTTTTTTTTAATTTCTATTTTTTAAAATTTTATCTTGGATTTGGCTATTTTCTTTTTTCCTGTCAGAATTTTCACTTTATTTTTAAAAAAATAAAGTGAAAATTCTGGCAGTATTCATTTTCTATTGGTAGATATATGAAGATCATCTACCAATCAATTTTTCTTATATAATCAGGAGATTTTGAAAAGTTTCCAGCCCAACCATTGAAGAAATTATCTTTTTTTTCTTCTTTTTTTTCTTTTCTTTTCTTTTTTTCTTTCTTTTTTTTTCTTTTCTTTTTTTTTTCTTTTCTTTTTTTTTTCTTTTTTTTTTTTCTTTTTTTTTTCTTTTTTTTTTTTTTTCTTTTTTTTTTTTTTCTTTTTTTTTTTCTTTTTTTTTTTTTTTTTTTTTTTCTTTTTTTTTTTTTTTTTTTTTTTTTCTTTAGAAAAAATTGAAAAATGATGTTTCAAGTGTGTTGAACTTCAGATTGCATATGAACTATAGCATATACATTTTGTGGTGCTGGGTCATTTTCATGGTTGGGACATTAACACTTTAGTACCACTTCCTCTTTAAATCACACACACACACACACATGCACTGATGTAAAAGAAAAATTCACTACTCAGAAAGATGATGCCAGTTTTGTCCTGTGTGTGAGAGTCTGAGTTGATACACTCCTAATTTTGGAATGTGTACACATGTTGATCTGCATATGTGATCTTTTACTGTAAACAAGAAAAAATTTGGATCTCTTGAACATTTTAAACATTTTTTTTTTTTTTTTTTTTTTTTTTTTTTTATCCAAAGTGAAAGAATTTGCCTGAAAGAAAATCACTTCAGAAAGAAAAATCATGCAAGAAATTTGTTCATACCTGCAGCAACTGATAAGATATCTCACAGACATATGTCATATCATAAACTGACATTAACATTATTATTATTTTAATTTCCTGTAGTTTGAGCCATTCAATTTTCTAGATCATTTTTTTTTTTTTTTTTTTTATATACTGATAATTTCGTCTCCTGACAGCCATTTTTGAAGTATTAACTTGATTAAATGTTGGAACTTTGATAATTTGATTTTTTTTTTCTTTCTTTTATTTTCTTTTTTTTTTCTTTCTTTTCTTTTTTTTTTTCTTCTTTTTTTTTTCTTTTTTTCATCATTCTGATTTTTCTTTAATCAGTAATTTCTATTATCCTTTCTTTTGTATTATTTTATTCATCAATCTTAACTTTACTTTTTTCTTTTTTTTCTTGCAGCAAGAATGAATCATGGGCGTTACTGAATCCATATATGACTTAAAAACTACAAAGCCTCTGGAATTGGTTGGAAAGAAATTTCAGCCATAATTGTCTCCCTTCCCAAAACACTTTGTGTCAGGGACCTTTTCACTTTATGTAATATTAAAAACAGCCCTCCCCATTTTTTTTCTTTTTCTCCCCCCCCCCCACTTTTTTACACGTCAATTATACTTATTTCATAAGAAACTGTCCAGTTTTAAGTTATTTTAGAGGTTCACTTTGATTAACAAATGTCTATCTGAAATAAGATATAAGTAGATTGACATGTGGGTGTTTTGAAATTTAATGGAAGTGTGTATGCGTGTGTGTGTGGGTGGGTGTTGTTGGCTATATATATATATATATATATATGCAAAACAAGTATATGTGAATTTTTATATTCGCTGTACAGATTTATCCTACTTGATGATAAGCCAAAAAAGTTTTCTTATTTGGATAGGTGATGGTCTCTTCTGGGATCAGTATGTATATACATATCTATATATAGAAAATTTACTTATGTAAAATCTTATACACTGTACAATAATAACGAGAATAATAGGAAGAAACAATATTCGATTTTTTCTTCTGTTCTATGGTAATTACCTGATTGTCTTAAAGGGAGATAACTCCTAATGTCACTAGATGTGTGGCTTGGCGATCCAGGTCTTTCAGAAATTTAAATAAGCAACATTAAATTAAGATTCTTTACATATAATTATTATTAATATTAATAATAAAGATTTATTGCCTGTAATAGTTAACTGTCTTTAAACAGTTATTATTAAGATGTTTGCCTAGCAAGTAAAATGTGCAAGATACGATCTTTTGTCAAGGCAGTATATCTACTTGAACCAACAACTGCAAGATCTGTGAAGATTCTCTTGGGGTGCGGTGGGGGGGTCAAATTATAATTTAATTTCTTAAAATTTATTAAAAGTATCAAAAAACTAACATTATCCTTTTTATATAAAAAATTTAGATTTGAGAGATAAGGGAATTCATTTTACTTGTCTTGTTATGTAAACTTTTACATCAACACCAAAAATGGCTTGACATGATGAGTAGCCATTTTTCTTAGGCAAAATTGGGCAAATATATTCCAGGCTAAATTAATGGCTTTTTCAAACTATTTTTTAAGAAGGAAAAAAATCTTTAAAGAAGTTTTTTGGGGTGTTTTTTTTTTCTTTGCTCATTTTCTTTTAAAATTGTAGCAAAAACTATAGATGTCTGTTTATACTATGAGTGAAGATAGCTTCTTTTCTTTTGATTTAAAAAAAAAAAAAAACTTCTTTCTTAACTTCTTTCCTTTACCCATAGTGTTTTTCTCTCAGCTGTTAAACTGTTGTCTCTTCTCTAACAAAAGAAGATACTTTCCCCCACCATCCAGATTCAAGCTTTCTGTATTTAAAATTAATAAATAAATACTACCTCAGCCTCATCATGGTTGTTACATTTAACATATGAAATTTAAATGTAATAACTATTATGAAAAAGAAGTAGTAAATTACAGTATCCAATATATATATGTGTGTGTGTGTGTGTTTACAATATGTACAATATTTTCACACACCCAAGTTGACCTCCTATATGCAAAATTCAATTTGCAGTAATCTCTTTCCACAATAAAATAATGAGACTTCAATTTAAAATAAGGAGTAACTTTGGTGGAAGACTTACGGTGGAAATATGCAGAGCATCTAAGATCAGAAGCAGCTGCTGATTTAATGAAAGAGAATGTGAACCAATTCACATAGCATTTTTTAAATATTTCTGCCTGCATTAAATACACACTCACACACATATAAATATATATGTATACATATATATGTAAAATCAGTATAGGATGATCTGTGAGTGTCCAGATTTCTTCACTATAACCAGCCTTATTAATGTAAAAACAAAAACTGGTTAGAAAGATTCAAGCCTGGGTCTTTGGGTCTGTCGATATTTATACTGGCATGTTTACTGCTGTTGGAAGTCTTTCAAGACCACTTGCGTACAATTCATGATACATGTGGAGAATTTTTTTTCTTCATTCTCTCATCTTTTTAGAGAGAAATGTAAATCAGTTACAACTAGAGTCCCCCCCCCCTCAATTATTCCTTTTACTAAACTCCTCGAAAAACAAAAAGACCAGTGTATATGTATATTCTATTTTTCTACTTTATTCCTACCATGCTGGTGGTTGATTCACAAAATGATTATACAATTGTAAATATTGATGTCTAAAGTTTTAAAAAAAAAAAAATGATAATAATCTTTTTCTTTCCTATGACTCTACTGTTTTTTTTTTTGTTTTTTTTTTTTTTTTTTGTAAGTACACCTGCTACTTTCAAACTTGCTCCAAACTGGTTTCTCACCCAAATCTTCTTGTTCAGTTGTATCTAGACTAAATGATTTAGTCAACTACAAACTACTTCATAACAAATTCCTTCTTTATCTACTTGATGGTCTGCTCTCATAAAAAAAAAATATTTGAAAAAGAAAGAAAGAAAAAGGAAATAGAACTTTTGTGCGTATTTGAGAGAGAGAGAGAACTTCAGAGACAAAGTGTTGTCACTATTAAACATTGATTCTTATGGACCAACCACTTTTCTTATTTTACTAACATAACTGGATTGGTATTTGATATAACAGTTCCCTGGTGGTAGCTGTGATACAATGCGGTACTTTGGTGCAATATACCAAATTTATTTTTCTGCACTGTACAAAACTTTGCTAAAATTATACATTGATTCTTTCAAAAAACCAGAGAGTACAGCTATTAAAAGAACAACAAAGATAAGTACCCAGGTCCAAAGAGTCAAAATTTTATATAATTTTAAAAAAAGATTATTCCCAATTTTCTTACAGCACACATGGCATATATATTATTATTGTAAAGACTTGATTCTCTATGTTGGTGTAAATACTGGTTAATAAGATTTCACGTCTTCAGGCCAATATTTAACCCAGCTTGTCTACTGCTGTTAGTCTATTTGTATATGTGTGTGTGTGTAAAAACTCAGATGCTATGAATTTGTACAGTCGACAAGATTTCTTTACTGAAATAGCATTTTTCTTGTTGTTGACAATGAAAGAAAAAAAATAGCACTCTTGATTTTTCTCCCTTTTTTTTTTTTTTTTTTTTTTTTTTTTTTTTTAATTTTTAATTTTTCCTCTGGTGATCTCAACAAATAATGGTCAGATTTAAAAAAAAAAAAAATTAAAAAAATGTCTGGTTTTATGAATTTTGGGTTGTGACAAATTTTTTTTTTTTTTTTTTTTTTTTTTTACCAACTTGTCCATTTTATTTAGTAGCATCAGTCAAGTATATAATACCCCCCTCCTTTCTATTATAACAAATTATGGTCAAGTCGTGCTGAAAACCCTGGTTCCCACTAGATCACTGAAATTAAACTGATGAACCTGCTCAATTCTTAATTGGGCCACTTTAGCAACAGCAGGTAGCGTAAGCAGCCTGAGTCCTTTGTTTATCAAAATGATTAGAAAAGGGTTGATATGCTGATATGTTGTTCAATACTTAATTGGTTGACCACTTAAGCAACAGCAGGTACTGTAAACAACCAGAGTCCTTTGTTTATCAAAATGACTTGATTCAGCATTAAATGTCCCAAAAAGGGTTGATATGCCGTAAAAACAACCAACCTATTATAAAAAATCCTACATTAATTATCTTAAAAAAAGAATTTCCTTGTCTAAATAATGTCGTAATCAATTACAATAAAATGCAACTGAAATCTTAAGTTGACATTTAAAAAGTAGTGTCTCAATTATGTAAGACTTTTATTATAGCTGTTACAGGAGAAATTTTCAAGTTATTAAAATCCATTTTAACTACCAAACTGCATTTCATATTACAAAGTAGATTAGTGTCCTAATAAAACTTTTAGAGTATCAAATCACTTGTTGATTGGGTTGTAAGTTAGGGTAGGTCGATTTTTCACGTTTTTAAAATATCAAATTGTCCATCTATGCGAAAGTTGCATGTTACTGATACCAAAAATGAGATCTTTTACTTGCACCATTGTTTGAAGAAATAGCATCAAAGATCGTCTAATAAAATGCACTAAAAATCCTCATTTTCTAAAGGAAAAAATTTTGCTAAAACAAGGATTTTTAGTACATTTTAGTAGATGATCTTTGATGCTATTTTCTCAAACAATGGTGCAAGTATAAGATCTCATTTTTGGTATCAGTATTATTAACGCACAACTTTCACATAGATGGACAATTTGATATTTTTAAAAAGTGAAAAATCGACTTACCTTATTGTAGGTAATCTCTGATAGTTTCTTGCATAATCAGTTCAGTGCTCACTAAGGTGGCCTTGTATCAGACCAGGTTTAGTGACCTTGCTTCATTCCCAATGTATTTCCCCTCACCTCAAAAATGATTTTTGTCATTTTTTTAAAAAATTCCTACGTGTTTACTTTTATGGTTGCTTGAACATTTTACTGTTTGTATCATCATTTAAAGAATGTTTTTAATGAATTATTTTAGCTGCTGCTTTCTGTTATATACATTAAAAAAAATAATAACTATTCAGTTAAAGTATTTGTATGTATGTATATGAATATCCCATATACCAGATCAATTGGTAGTGGGAATGTTTCTATTTGGGACCTTCTTTATTCACCATATACTTCCAAATGTAATCCATACATACATACATACATACATACATACACTGGGCACCTCGCGTAGCATAATGGTTAGCGAGCTAGATTCACAGACCATTGTTAGTGAGTTCGATTCTCACTGGGTGCCCCATAATCTGGCCTTGTGCCACATCTAAGCAATGCTTAGTAAATAACCATACACACGCACAGAGTGAGAGAGAGTTAAATATGAAGGTTCATTCAAATTCTTGGGGGAGTTCTATGCATGATAATTATATCATTTTATACAGAGCAATATTTAGAATTCCATAAAAGTGGAAAAAAAGGGAAAATAGCCAAATTACTGGTTGTTGAGGTTTTTCATTTTCTTGGACATGTGTGTGTGTGTGTATTGTTTATGTAATTAGAACTTTTAATTGGTTTCTCTCACTGCTAAAACAGTTAATGTCTCTAATTTTTTTTTTTCTTAATCAGGATACTAAGATTATTTTCTCATGATAAACATACAGGGTGTTGGGCATCCCATCATGGTGTAATGGTTAGCAAGCTAGTCTCGCAGATTCATTACTGCTAAATACTGAGTTTGATCCTTGCTGTAGGCCACATACTTGCAACCTTGTGTCACATCCTACCCATGCCAAATGGACTGGGTGAATACCTACAGGGTGTTTCAGAAAAGTTATAGAATATGTATAATGATCTTAAGTGTATATGAGTGGGGTCCGCATGTGATCACTGCTTTGTTTTTATTAGAATTTTTTTAGTAAAAAGTTTTTGGTTTAAATAGTATCAGATTTTATTTCTTAAATATAAACCTGAATTTCTGTCTTGCCATCTTATTTCTAATAATTAGACTAGAGTAAAATAGTTTCTTTTTACAAATTTGACTCGCTAATGGAAGAGCAAAAAAAGTTGTTGTGAATACATTTGATACAATTTGTAAATGTACTGCATGCATGTGCAAAAAGTAGACTTTTCACAATATTACAAGAATTTATAAAAATTTTCAGATATTTATTCTTAAAGATTTAAATATAAAATTGGACTTGAAACTTGATCTTATTCAACCCTTCATGTATAAAATTTGTAGTTTTTGAGTTGAAACAGGCAGTAATTTAGCTCTTAAACAAGTCTTTCACAGCTTTCTTTATAATTAAAAGATTTAATAAAAAAAATATATATATATTTAAAATTAAATACATGTAAAGTTTCCAAAATACTTAGGGAGCACAAATTCACATTTACAGCACGCAGCAGAAATTAGTGTTACAGACTTTAGCGGTGAGAGACAAAATTGTAAGCAAAAACTGCTGAAGATTCTTTTTTTTTTCTCCCTACAACTCACAATGCAAACTAACTCAACCTCCCTGTCTCTTGCCTTTTTTATTCCCATCCTTTCAATTAAAAGGAAATTTTCCTAACCTCCCACCAGGCGAGGATCAACACAAGGACATTTTAACGTATAAATCAAAGCTCATGCGATAGCTAGTGCAAAAAAAATGCATGTTTCTCATCGGCATTCCCCTTTTGGGGCACCTCAGGCACTGGGCAATGAACCCAGCCCTACCACTTTTGGGCAAGTGCTGCCTTGGGGGACTGCCCCTGGGATGACACGGTTAATTATCCTTAAAAGTCCCATCTTTCAAGTAAAATATAACCAGAAAACCAGAAAGTAGCACTTAGGTTGAGTTGACGGATTTTATCAGAAATTTATGCAATGAACCTTTTTCTTTTTCCTGAGGAAAAATTTTTTTTACATGCTGTAATATATGGAATGTGTGTGTATATCATGCTATATATATATATATATATATATATATATATATATTATCTCTGACAATATTACAGAGATTCTTTCTTTTTTTTTTTTTTTTTTTTTTTTTTTCTTCTTCGACTTTTTGTAATTCTTTGCCTTTTGATTTTTTTTTTTTTTCCCCCTATTATTTTCCTGAATTTTGCATTGCAACAATTGTTGTCTCTACTACAAGAAGGCATCTCATTCCACACCTGCTGGCTATAGATGAAACTCAGAACTAAAATTGCTTAGCTCATATTGATTTACACATTTCTCTCGTACAACATATAAACTAAAATATAAACAAGCAGGGTTTTATTTATTTATTCTCATGCTGAAATTTTCAATTAGTTCCCCTATCAAATGAGAAGGATCAATTTCTCCAATCTAATTCCACTGCACATAAGTTTCCAACTTTTACTCAGTACTAAATTTCTTTAGTCCTTTTTCCTAAACAACTTTCAATATCAATTCCTTATCATACACATCAGAAACTACTGTAACTTTTCAAATTTCAAGTGATATCAATTATTTTATCCTAACTTTTGAAAATTATTTGATCCGGCAATAAATGACCCAAAAAGGGTTGATATGCCATAAAAACAAACAACCTAACTTTTGACATTACTATTTAGCAAACTACATTAATTCCTAAGTGCTAGACTTGATATCTAATGGTTTTCTTTGTAACATTAATTAAGAGAACCCTTTCCTGATGGTGAGGGGTCCAATATCTTTATTACAGTCAAGTCGCACTGGTTCACACTAGATAACTAAAGTTAAGCAGCGATGTGCCTGTTAAATACTTAATTGTGTGACCACTTAAGCAACAGCAGGTTCTGTAAGCAACCTGAGTCCTTTGTTTATCAAAATGACTTAATTCGGCATTAAATAACCCGAAAAGGGTTGATATGCCATAAAAACAAAACAACCAACCAATATCTTTGTTTCTGGGTAATACAAACTTACAATGTGTGCATTTGAATTTTGTCAAAAAAAAAATTAATTCTCCCATCCCAAAGGCAAGTTTTAAAAAAAAAAAATTTAAAAAAAAAAAATATTACAATTTTTTGAATTGAGGAAATGATATTCTCTCAAATCCAAATTCCATATTTATTTAAACTAAAGACTTGCTTTATTTTTACATTTTTCCCCCTCCATTTTGTTGCTTATTTGCAGACCTTGTGAAAATATACTTGTAATTTTTTTTTTTTTTTTTTTTTTTTTTTTTAACCTGTTGCTAGGCAATTCTGAGTAGTCACCTGCCACAGGTGATATTTTGTCCTTCTTTCCCCCCTTAATCATTTATTGATTAATAATCTGACTGTTTAAGTGCCTTAACATATACATTTAGCCTCCATTAATTACTATCAAATGTCAGATGTAGACATTAGCTACAAAATTATTTTTTATCTAATTTTGATAAATAAAAATTTTAAAAAATAAAACTTTTTTTTTGTTTTTCTGGTCTTTATTTTCAGCTTTGTTTTATAACCTGATTTTGTACCTCATCACAGATGAATTGTAAACAAATGTATAATAGTCACCTTTTTTTTCTTTGGATTTTTTTTATGTAAAAATCTTGAATAAATGATCTACTACAGATTAACTTTACCTTTGATAATACCTATATTATAGATTTAAGTTTTAATAATATATATATTTAATAAACTTAGAAATGATTTCAAGATACTATCTATATGTTAATACTCGTGTTCCTTAATTGTACAACCATTATCATCTTGCAACCACCTCTGGTTAAAAATGAGACCATCCAAATCATCCAAGAGGAAATGCAAAAATGTAAATCCTGACTATCTGTTTCTTATTGGCTGAATTTTTATTTTTTATGAGTGCCGTCACCTCCGCTAAATGATGGACCATTCCATTTTTATTATAAAGAAAAAATATAAGAAAGAAAGAGTAGAGGAAAGATAGAGTGGTGAGCACGTGGAAGTGATAATGCTAATCTATTTCAATCGAACATAATGAAAAGAAGGAAAGAAAGGGGGGGGAGAGTGAGAGAGTTAAATCAAGATTATTATACTTTTTACATTTTGAACCAAATTGCAATAGCTCTTAAGTAAATACATCAAATGTTGTAATAATTGAATTATCAAACTGTTCTATATCCACTGATCCTGCTTGTAATAATGAAAACATTTAGTACAAAGGAAGCTTTTTGTCAGTTCCTCACAATAATTTAAAAACAACACACCTGCTGACAGTCCACCATTATTTAATCAAACTGGAGAGCTCCAAAAGCAAGGGACACAACTGTGTATCAGATTGATACAAAGAAAATTCAAACTTAACATTGCTGATGTCTTCTGAAAACTAATTCTATTAGAACAAAAAAAAAAACTAAGTTATTGAAGCAACAAGTCTCAGAATCTCTGAAGAGGCTCACACCTTAGACAGTCTGAAATCTGTTCACAACCCTAATCTATTCAGTTTAGTTTTTTTTTTTTTTTTTTTTTTTTGACATCCTTTTTTTCATTCTAGCCACATCAACTATCAGACACTGATCACTCACAAGACTAGATAAAAACTAGCAAAAGTATGCACCCCTTGGACACAAATATTTAAGTTTTAACGTAATAAAATATATTAGAAAGACTAATGGAACTAAATAAGAGCAAATATTAAAATATTACACTTATTCTAATGTTATTTTAATTGATTCTCAATATAAAATTATATATAGGATTGCTTTAAATACGTTTGAGAATTACATAATATTAGAAATCAGTAACAGCAAATAATTATTTATTAAACCCAGTTTTGTTAAAATCATTATGCAAATTATTCCAACCATATACTATGGAAATCTGTATTTCTTAGAGATATATAACATATATTTCAGTATTTTAAATGCATTAATAAAATTGGCCGTTTTGCAGCCAATCAAACCCATTAATAGAGATCATTGTTAATAAATAAGATGCAAATTAAGATAAAATAATGACTATTTGATAATCTTTGAGAATATAATTTAAATAACTAAGGAAATCCTGATGTCAGTGATGACATAGTTACAGACAGACAGTTACATAATCTCCATTATAATAAGATTTAAAGTCTCTATTAAAGATGCATTAGTCAATCTTGCATAGGATATCAGATCATGTGAGTAGTCAGAATATCTCCTGTGAAATAGCAGCTATTAAAACACCAGCAAATCCGTTTCGACCGATAGACTTGATTCTTGTATAAATTTCCCAGTAAGACATAACTCAATGGGACAAATCTATAGCTCAATGTACTACTGAAGTCTTCATGGCTGTGGTGTGAGCACTTATTTAGTTGCGAGTAGAGATTTATGCGCACAATTGGTAATTAAAATCATTGTAAAAGACCGCAAAAACAGCAATTCAGTTTCGACCGATAAATTGATTCTTGTGTCAATTTCATCAAGTGAAAGAAGGCCAATGGACTCTGTTACCTGGTCAATTTTTTTTTTTTTTTTGGATGACCAACACATAGGAGCCTTTTTGTCCATCTTACTACAGACGAAAATGATAATACAATCCTATGAAGATCCATCATAGGTTGCATCATAGTAACATACAATATTCAGTTCTGGGGGTTTTCCCAGATTTGGAAAAGTTAAATTTTTCTTGGATTTCAACTTTAATAATTACTTATATATATTTACCAACCCCACCACATGCACAAGATGCGATACAAGATCAATTTCTTAAGCGAAGTATGAATTCAGTTTTCCTTCTTCTAGATTGGTTGCCTTGCCAAGGTTAAAGAACCCAGTCTACCCTACTATTTATCCATAGCTGGAGGGAGAGTTGTTGGATGCATACCTTTCCAAAAGTATTAGTGCTATGTGAAATGCAAACAGCCTCATCCTGGATTTGAACTCAGGTCGACAATTCCATTTCCTATGACTAACCATTACACCATGCACCTTAATAATGACTTATAGGTTTCAAAGAGCACCTCTGACTCGGAGTGGTAGTACGTGTTAGGGTCTCATCTATGGGTTAAATAGAAAAATGTATTTATAAAAAAAATTGAGTATCCATTAAGAATGAATTTATTTCAAAACTTTATCAGCATTAAATGACCCACTGAGGTTGATATGCCGTAAAACAAACCAAATTGAAAAGCATCTTTACTTTTAGGATGTTTTGCACTATTACTCCTGCAGACATCAAATGATACATCTGGATAAGTAAATACCCACATCATTTGATCTATAAATCTTTTTAATTCAGTTTTCTCATCTTATAATAATGAATGAAATGTATTGTGTACAGTGCTCAGGTGCACCACAACTCATCAAAGTCTCATGTCCAGTACATAGAATAATGTATTAGTGTCAGGAACATGAACAGCATATAGTAATAATATACATGTATGTGTGCATATGTGTGTGGATGGGAGTATCAGGTATAGTTTTGGTGGACTACAGGAAGCATGGAGGCTTTGAAAGATGCAGTGTTTCGGCAGCCTACAATGGACGCAGGCAGCTTATTCCATGCCTCGGCAACTCTGAGCGTGAAAAAATGTTTTGACTCAACTCCTCATTTTTCCTCATAGACCTCCCGTTATTTCTATTGGTAATATGGATGGTGCATATAGATTTTCATCTATCTATACATATATAAAGGGCAGTTGTGTGAATCTGTATATACAGAGGAAACTTAGAAAATAAAACAATTAACAACAAAGTAAATATATATATATATATATATATATATATATACATTCACTATCACCATGGTTTGGTTTTTGAGCAAAAATAATGAAGATTTTATTTATATTTGGGAAGATATTTAAAAATCAAAATTTATATAGTAACAGAAGGTAATTGAAATATGATGTTGATCGATTGAATTAATCGCCTCATTTATATTGTTTTTTTTTTTTTAATTGTAAATTATTGAACTAAAATTTCTTACTATATTGTTATATATTTACGTGGGGATTTTATGGGGCATCCAGTGAGGATCTAACTTGTGATAAGTAATAATGGCTCTGCGGGACTAACTTTTAAAAAATCCCCTCTCTACCCAGGTGACGCCGGGTAGCCACTTCTAGTCTATAATAATTTCATTTTTTGTTTTCTTTGCATCCAATCCCAAAAATTTAAACGTTCCATTTTCATAAGTTCCTATCTTTTTCAATTCTGAGATCCCATTTTTCTTTCATGATTACATTCCATAGAAACTGACCTGGTAAATGCTCATAAGGTCATTAATCATCTTAACAACAGCAACCTTGAGCACCTTTTTGATCTCCATCTCTCCAATACACGCGGGCATGCCTACAAAGTCAGAAAACAGCACTGTTCACGTGACTTTCGGAAACATTTTTTCACACTAAGAATTGCAGAGACATGGAATGAACTGCCTGCATCTGTTGTAGGCTGCCGGAGCACTGAATCTTTCAAAGCCTCCATGCTTCATGTAGTCTGCCAACACTATACCTGATGCCACTCTCCACATACACATGCACACACATACATGCATATTACTACTGTGAACTGTTCATGTTCCTGACACAACATTATTTTGTGTACTTGACATGAGACTTTGATGAGTTGTGGTGCACCTGAGCACTATACACAATAAATTTCATTATTATCATTATTGTTATTAATATGAAATCATTCATAGGCAATGTGGACTGTCAAAATATCTCCTCTGAAAAAGATTTTGATCTAAAATAATTCCATCTTTCAATTGCTTTTCAGCTGTAATCAAAATAATCTATGACATATAATATTAACATAATCTAT
Organism: Doryteuthis pealeii; assembly: GCA_023376005.1. Lineage (NCBI taxonomy): Eukaryota > Metazoa > Mollusca > Cephalopoda > Myopsida > Loliginidae > Doryteuthis > Doryteuthis pealeii. Next base: position 53,373,480 of record CM042150.1, read on the forward strand.
GAAAATAACCACAAAAAATATATATCTTCTTCTCAGACTTGCTCTCTGTCCTACTATCATTAAGAAATAAAAAACTGGAAGACCTTCTCATCATTAAGCTCCTGAATAGATTAGACTTGATGTCTAACTCTAAGGAGATTATGATATGCTGGATCCCAAGCCATATAGGAGTGAGGGGGAATGAAAGAGCTGACTCCGCTACTAAATCAGCTCTAGACTTGATCCCTGACAATTTCAAGATACCATATACTGATTTGAAACCTAAAATTAATAGATTCCTTCATACAAAATGTCAACAACACTGGAAAAACAACATCCACAATAAACTCTTCCTAATCAAACCCATTTTGGGAGGCTGGAGACCAACTTTAAGGAAGTCTAGAAAGGAACAAGTCATTGTGTCCCAATTACGCATTGGTCATACAAGACTAACACACTCCTATATACTCAAACAAGAACAACAACCATAATATGGAACATGTCAAACACCTTTGACAGTTAAACACTTATTCATGGAATGCAGGTTTTTTGCTCACATCAGAAACCGTTATTTTAAAGCAAAAGATATGAAAGATCTGTTTGAAAACATCAACATGGAGGATATTCTCTCTTTTTTGTGGGAAATAAAATTATACCATAGAATATAGACATGAAACAAATCAATACCATACAACATAATCCCAATAATGCTAACACATTGTTAAAACCAATTACTAAAAAGTATAAATACAAATACACAATATGTATCACTTCCTAACCGTTAGGCATGACATAACCCTAGACGGGTTGATATGCCATTAAAATCAATAAACAAAAACTGTAATCAAATCTATATATCTTATTTCCATTCCATTTAGAACTCTTCACTTTGTCAAATAAGTGCTGTTTCTTCTTAGAGGTATGTAGTATAATAGTTACTATCATATTCAAACTGACATTAACAATCTTGTGGATTGGTCTGATAGTTGGCAAATGAGATTCAACACAGCTAAATGCAAGGTACTGCATATAGGAAGGAATAACCCTAAACACGAGTATTCTATGAGAAAAAATCTCTCTAATGAAAGAGAAATACTAAGAGATACAGAGTTGGAGAGGGACCTTGGTGTGAATGTGGACCCTGAACTAAAATTTTCCAAGCACATAGGAATACAAGTGAATAGGGCAAATAAGATACTGGGGCTGATACGGAGGTCATATGAGTACATGGATGAGGAAATGCTGAAAAATTTGTACACTGCATTGGTGAGACCTCATTTGGAGTTTGCTAATGTGGTTTGGAGCCCAAGACTCATCAAGGACACAAAGCTCATTGAGGGAGTCCAGAGGAGAGCTACTAAATTAGTGAATAATCTAAAATCCCTTTCATATGAAGAAAGACTTAGGAACATTGACCTACCAAGTATGGTTTTCCGACGTATGAGAGGGGATATGATCGAAGCCTACAAATACACGCATGGTTTCTATTCAGTGAACTCTGACCTACTAAACATTGCTCAAAATACCTATACAAGGGGACATAAATTAAAACTCCTTAAAAAATCTTGTAAAGCAAACGCAAGACAAAATTATTTTAGCTACAGAGTGGTGAATACATGGAATAAACTACCTTCATCAGTAGTGAATGCCCCATCTCTAAACTCCTTCAAGGCAAAGTTGGATAATCCGTGGAATGACATTAAATATTCAGTGGATTTAAAATGAATATTTGCAAGGAACAGCTGACAGGTCTCAGACCTAATATACTAGCTGAAAAGATATTATTATTATTACTAGCAAATATATGCACCCTCCGGGTGCCAAGTATTTAAGTTTAAATGTAATAAAATATTAGATTAAATCAGAAAGGCTAATGAAACTGAAGAATACAGATAAAAAGATTCAGTATAGTAAAAGATTTGAAACGGGGGGTATAATAAAAATAGAACAACTGAAACTTACTCTTCATCACTTCCGTTTTCAATGTTATTTTCCTAATTTAACTATTTAGTTAAAATAGGAAGTAAAGAATAAAATTACAGTTATTTTCTTCTTGTTAATGAATTTCTTTTAGGATTTATTGAAGAGATTTTGCTTATATTCATTAAAAATAAACCAAACAATTAGAAATCAATAATACCAAGCACATTTTTATTAAATTCAATTTTTTAATATCAATATGCAAATTAGCTTTACGTTTACACTGAAAACTGGTATTTTGTGTATATATAAATACAATTGCATGTTATTAGTATTTAGGTAAGCCAACAGTATTAATAATGTTAACAATTTTATTATTAATTGAGGTTTAATAAAAAAAATCCTGGAGAATGTGACGTAAATAACTAAGGAATTGTGACTTGAGTAGAATATAGTTTCGGTTACAGACAGAAAAACACACAATCTCCATTATAATAAGATAGGAAATGGACAAGGTGAGATGAGTTTAAATCCTGGACATGGTTGTTTGCATATCAAATAACACTAATACTCTTCCGAAAAGAAAAAATATGACTATTCCTCCTCCAGTTATAGGTATATAGTAGGGTAGATGGGCACTTTAACCTTAGTATGCCAACCAGTCTAGGAGAAGGAAAACTCTGAATTCAAGCCAAAGGGGCTCTCTTTTTGTTAGTCAAAAACTACTTAGAGAGCTTCTCCTCCTTCTTCTCTTTCCTCCTAACCAAAAAACAAACTAGTACTTAAAAATAAGCCATCTTTCTTTCAAACCTGTTTTACCTTAAGTCAAACGAGATTTATTTCTCTCACTTGAAAGAAGACGTCACTGTTACCAATGTAAGTTAGTTTCACACACAATAATGTAGACACAACAGACATCTTTTAATCAAACTCCAAAAACAAGGGAAATAACTGTGTATTAGTTTGATACGAAGTTAGACAACTCAAACTTAACGTATTTTTTCCTCTGAATTTTTTAGATGAGGCTTGATAATTTGGATTATTCGGACTATTGTTCTCATCTTTATTGTTACCTGCAAAATGTTTTGGCCGATGTGTCCTCCGGTCTCCATCAGGTATTTCTTGTCAGACTCCTGAGTTCAAAGAGAAGATTCCCAACTCCGACAAGAAATACCTGAAGAAGGCCAGAGGGCACATCAGCCAAAACGTGCAGATAACAATAAAGATGAGGACAATGGTTCAAATGATGCAAATTTACATGTATCATTTTTTTTTTTCGAACTGTTGTGCTCGTCTTTATTGTGAAATACACATACAAAAAATTTCAGACGATGTACCTTCTCACTTTCTTCAGGTGTTCATTGTAATCCATTGTGTGAAGACTTTTTTCTGTCCAAGTGTAGCCCAAACTTAATTTGGGAAATCATTTTAAATAATTTGACTGTTGTGCAAAGCATTGAAGAATTCATGATGATTTTATTCAAATAATAGTGTCATTGTATAAATTTGAGAAGCATCATGATTATTTTTAAAAAAAAGAATGAAATCACAATAAAGATGAGGACAACAGTCCAATAAATCAAAATGATACATATTATCAAGCATCCTCCCACAATTACGATCAAATCATGCTGAAAGCTCCAAAGTTAAGTAGCGATAGACCTGTTCAAGATTTAATTGGGTGAATAATTAAGCAACAGCGGGTACTGTAAGCAACCTGAGTCCTTTGCTTATCAAAATGAATATTCAGTATTAAAGGCCCAAAAAGGGTTGATATGCAATAAAAACAAAACAACCAATCAATACCTTTGTTTCTGGGTAATACAAACTTAAAATGTGTGCATTTGAATTTTGTAAAAAAAAAAAAAGTGTGACAAAAATACACTCTGTAGCAACTGACAGGACATGATCAGTATATATGGATAAAAATATACACACTAAAACCACCAGCCAATCAAAATCCTGGAAATAGACTTGACCAATAGGTTGATATGCTGTAAAATAAAACAACCAAACCTCTCAAAAATTCTGACAAATAATATCAAACTTAACAGTTTTTGGTTTCAGGATTGAAAGAATTCCTTTGGAATAATTCTGTGAAAATTAAAGAGTTTTTGTTTTTCAGTCTGATTTTCCTACCTCTTCCCAAGAGAAATTATATCTTAAATTGTCTTCTCAGATTGTAAAGGGAAACAACTCAAGCAAACTCTTGCAAGCCACTAAGGTAAAACAATTCGGTCTCAACGCCATTTGCCAGAGAAAAGTGGAGTGAGGAAAGAGGTGTCCTTTTTTTTTTCTTTTCTTTTTTTTTTTTTCTTTTCTTCTTTGTCAAGTATTATACTGGTGTCATCTTCATCAAAATCCCATGACATGCAACACTCCACTTCAGTCGGAGAGGCCCTATCAATCAATCAGCTGGTCATGTCAAGCCCTAGCAACAAAATGATTGTCCCAACTGTATTTTTTAAATTTCTCTTATGGCAAACACTCAACCCTTTTTATAATATAGTTGCTAGAAGATGGTAGCTGAGAGTCAACTATCAGTATTTATTAATACACATGAAGTTAATGAAAATTATTTTTTAAACAAATCATATGTATATAAAACAAGCTTTGGTATTATATAACCCACAAGGGTTGATATGCCACTAAACAACCAAACCACCTTCATTGAGGTGTGATAACAGTACAGATACCCTTGACTCTCTTTCTCTCTCTTTCATATATATATACATAATATATAATATATATAATATTAATAATATTATTGTTAGAATGAAAATAAAATTAATAATATTATTAGTGCAAAGGAAAGGTTAAAGCGGCAATTGGATACTATATATATATATATATATATATTATATTTTTACTTGAAGGCAATTACAATGCCTGTATCACATAAAATTCGATACTTTTTCTTATAGAAAATGAACTTGACAAGTGTAATCCCGTCAAAGGATCACTCGGTGTGTAGAATATTGTACAGACTGTTTCGACTTTATTAAGTCTCATCAGCGATATATACTAACAACTTCCCTCCAACAGAAATCGAAACTGGGACCTCAGCAGGCATAGTCAAACACCATATTGGCTCGGCGACAGTACACAGCTAACAATCCCTGCGAAATTAAATCTTGTCAAATGATACTTACACGCCTCTACCATATATATATATATATATATATTATATGTTAGTAGTCTTTTTTAGTATTGGAGAATGAGGCCACTTTTTATTCAATTCTCCAATACTAAAAAAGGCTACTAACTATATATATATATATATATATATATATGGTAGAGGCGTGTAAGTATCATTGACAAGATTAATTTTGCAGGGATTGTAGCTGTGTACTGTCGCCGAGCCAATATGGTGTTTGACTATGCCTGCTGAGGTCCCAGTTTCGATTTCTGTTGGAGGGAAGTTGTTAGTATATATCGCTGATGAGACTTAATAAAGTCGAAACAGTCTGTACAATATTCTACACACCGAGTGATCCTTTGACGGGATTAACCTTGTCAAGTTCATTTCTATAGAAAAAGTATCGAATTTTATGTGATACAGGCATTGTATTTGCCTTCAAGTAAAAATATAATATATAATATATATATATATAGTAGTAATCCAATTGCCGCTTTAACTTTCTTTGCACTAATAATATTATTAATTTTTTTTCATTCTAACAATAATATTATTAATATATATATTATTATTATTATGTAATATATATATATGAAAGAGAGAGAAAAGAGGAGTCAGGGTATCTGTGCTGTTATCACACCTCAATGAAGGTGGTTTGGTTTGTTTAGGCATATCAACCCTTGTGGGTTATATAATACCAAAGCTTGTTTTATATACATATGATTTGTTTAAAAAATAATTTTCATTAACTTCATGTGTATTAATAAATACTGATAGTTGACTCTCGCTACCATCTTCTAGCACTATATTATAAAAAGGGTTGAGTGTTTGCCATAAGGAAATTTAAAAAAATACAGTTGGGACAATCATTTTGTTGCTAGGGCTTGACTGACCAGCTGATTGATTGGATGGCCTCTCCGACTGAAGTGGAGTGGTTGCATGTCATGGATTTTGATGAAGATGTCACCAGTATAGATACTTGACAAGAAGAAAAGAAAAAAAAAGAAAAGAAAAAAAAAAGGACACCTCTTTTCCTCACTCACTTTTCTCTGGCAAATGGCGTTGAGACCGAATTGTTTACCTTAGTGGCTTGCAAGAGTTTGCTTGAGTTGTTTCCTTTACAATCTGAGAAGACAATTTAAGATATAATTTCTCTTGGGAGAGGTAGGAAAATCAGACTGAAAAACAAAAACTCTTTAATTTTTCACAGAATTATTCCAAAGGAATTCTTCAATCCTGAAACCAAAACTGTTAAGTTTGATATTATTTGTCAGAATTTTTGAGAGGTTTGGTTGTTTTATTTTACAGCATATCAACCTATTGGTCAGTCTATTTCAGGATTTTGATTGGCTGGTGGTTTTAGTGTGTATATTTTTATCCATATATATACTGATCATTGTCCTGTCAGTTGCTACAGAGTGTATTTTTGTCACACTTTTTTTTTTTTTACAAAATTCAAATGCACACATTTTAAGTTTGTATTACCCAGAAACAAAGGTACTGATTGGTTGTTTTGTTTTTATTGCATATCAACCCTTTTTGGGCCTTTAATACTGAATATTCATTTTGATAAGCAAAGGACTCAGGTTGCTTACAGTACCCGCTGTTGCTTAATTATTCACCCAATTAAATCTTGAACAGGTCTATCGCTACTTAACTTTGGGAGCTTTCAGCATGATTTGATCGTAATTGTGGGAGGATGCTTGATAATATGTATCATTTTGATTTATTGGACTGTTGTCCTCATCTTTATTGTGATTTCATTCTTTTTTTTAAAATATCATGATGCTTCTTCAAATTTATACAATGACACTATATTTGAATAAAATCATCATGAATTCTTCAATGCTTTGCACAACAGTCAAATTATTTAAATGATTTCCAAATTAAGTTTTGGGCTACACTTGGACAGAAAAAAACTTCACACAATGGATTACAATGAACACCTGAAGAAAGTGAGAAGGTACATCGTCTGAAATTTTTTGTATGTGTATTTCACAATAAAGACGAGCACAACAGTTCGAAAAAAAAAATGATACATGTAAATTTGCATCATTTGAACCATTGTCCTCATCTTTATTGTTATCTGCAACGTTTTTGGCTGATGTGCCCTCTGGCCTTCTTCAGGTATTTCTTGTCGGAGTTGGGAATCTTCTCTTGAACTCAGGAGTCTGACAAGAAATACCTGATGGAGGCCGGAGACACATCGGCCAAAACATTTTGCAGGTAACAATAAAGAGAACAATAGTCCGAATAATCCAAATTATCAAGCCTCATCTAAAAATTCAGAGGAAAAAATACGTTAAGTTTGAGTTGTCTAACTTCGTATCAACTAATCAGTTATTTCCCTTGTTTTGGAGTTTGATTAAAAGATGTCTGTTGTGTCTACATTATTGTGTGTGAAACTAACTTACATTGGTAACAGTGACGTCTTCTTTCAAGTGAGAGAAATAAATCTCGTTTGACTTAAGGTAAAACAGGTTTGAAAGAAGATGGCTATTTTTAAGTACTAGTTTGTTTTTTGGTTAGGAGGAAAGAGAAGAAGGAGGAGAAGCTCTCTAAGTAGTTTTTGACTAACAAAAAGAGAGCCCCTTGGCTTGAATTCAGAGTTTTCCTCTCCTAGACTGGTTGGCATACTAAGGTTAAAGTGCCCATCTACCTACTATATACCTATAACTGGAGAGGAATAGTCATATTTTTTCTTTTCGGAAGAGTATTAGTGTTATTTGATATGCAAACAACCATGTCCAGGATTTAAACTCATCTCACCTTGTCCATTTCCTATCTTATTATAATGGAGATTGTGTGTTTTTTCTGTCTGTAACCGAAACTATATTACTACTCAAGTCACAATTCCCTTAGTTATTTACATCACATTCTCCAGGATTTTATTTTATTAAACCTCAATTATAATAAAATTGTTTAACATTATTAATACTGTTGGCCTTACCTAATACAATAACATGCAATTGTATTTATATATCCACAAAATACCGGTTTCAGTGTAAACGTAAAGCTAATTTGCATATTGATATTAAAAAAATTGAATTTAATAAAAATGTGCTTAGTATTATTGATTTATAATTGTTGGTTTTATCTTAATGAATATAAGCAAAATCTCTTCAATAAATCCTTAAAATTCATTAACAAGAAAAATAACTGTAATTTTATTCTTTACTTCCTTTTTAACTAAATAGTTAATTAGGAAATTTAACATGAAAACGGAAGTGATGAAGAGTAAGTTTCAGTTGTTCCTATTTTTTCGATTATACCCCTCGTTTCAAATCTTTTTATCTGAATTCTTCTTAGTTTCATTAGCCTTTCTGATTTAATCTAATATTTTATTACATTTAAACTTAAATACTGGCACCCGGAGGGTGCATATATTTGCTAGTAATAATAATAATATCTTTTCAGCTAGTATATTAGGTCTGAGACCTGTCAGCTGTTCCTTGCAAATATTCATTTTAAATCCACTGAATATTTAATGTCATTCCACGGATTATCCAACTTTGCCTTGAAGGAGTTTAGAGATGGGGCATTCACTACTGATGAAGGTAGTTTTATTCCATGTATTCACCACTCTGTAGCTAAAATAAATTTTGTCTTGCGTTTGCTTTACAAGATTTTTTAAGAGTTTTAATTTATGTCCCCTTGTATAGGTATTTTGAGGCAATGTTTAGTAGGTCAGAGTTCACTGAATAGAAACCATGCGTGTATTTGTAGGCTTCGATCATATCCCCTCTCATACGTCGGAAAACCAACTTGGTAGGTCAATGTTCCTAAGTCTTTCTTCATATGAAAGGGATTTTAGATTATTCACTAATTTAGTAGCTCTCCTCTGGACTCCTCAATGAGCTTTGTGTCTTGATGAGTCTTGGGCTCCAAACCACATTAGCAAACTCCAAATGAAGGTCTCACCAATGCAGTGTACAAATTTTTCAGCATTTTCCTCATCCATGTACTCATATGACCTCCGTATCAGCCCCAGTATCTTATTTGCCCTATTCACTTGTATTCCTATGTGCTTGGAAAATTTTAGTTCAGGGTCCACATTCACACCAAGGTCCCTCTCCAACTCTGTATCTCTTAGTTTTCTCTTTCATTAGAGAGATTTTTTCTCATAGAAATACTCGTGTTTAGGTTATTCCTTCCTATATGCAGTACCTTGCATTTAGCTGTGTTGAATCTCATTTGCCAACTATCAGACCAATCCACAAGATTGTTAATGTCAGTTTGAATATGAAGTAACTATTATCTACATACCTCTAAAGAAGAAACAGCACTTATTTGACAAAGTGAAGAGTTCTAAATGGAATGGAAATAAGATATATAGATTTGATTACAGTTTTTTGTTTATTGATTTTAATGGCATATCAACCCGTCTAGGGTTAGTCATGCCTAACGGTTAGGAAGCGATACATATCGTGATTTGTATTTATACTTTTTAGTAATTGGTTTTAAACATGTGTTAGCATTATTGGGTATTATGTTTGTATGGTATTGATTTGTTTCATGTCTATATTCTATGGTATATTTTATTTCCCACAAAAAAGAGAGATATCCTCCATGTTGATGTTTCAAACAGATCTTCATATCTTTTTGCTTTAAAAATAACGGTTCTGATGTGAGCAAAAAACCTGCATTCCATGAATAAGTGTTTAACTGTCAAAGTGTTTGACATGTTCCATATTATGGGTTGTTGTTCTTGTTTGAGTATATAGGAGTGTGTTAGTCTTGTATGACCAATGCGTAATTGGGACACAATGACTTGTTCCTTTCTAGACTTCCTTAAAGTTGGTCTCAGCCCCCAAATGGGTTTGATTAGGAAGAGTTTATTGTGGATGTTGTTTATTCCAGTGTTGTTGCCATTGTGTATGAAGGAATCTATTAATTTTAGGTTTCAAATCAGTATATGGTATCTTGAAATTGTCAGGGATCAAATCTAGAGCTGATTTAGCAGCAGAGTCAGCTCTTTCATCCCCCTCACTCCTATATGACTTGGGATCCAGCATATCATAATCTCCTTAGAGTTAGACATCAAGTCTAATCTATTCAGGAGCTTAATGATGAGAAGGTCTTCCAGTTTTTTATTTCTTAATGATAGTAGGACAGAGAGCAAGTCTGAGAAGAAGATATATATTTTTTGTGGTTATTTTCATAGATTATGTTAATATTATATGTCATAGATTATTTTGATTACAGCTGAAAAACAATTGAAAGATGGAATTATTTTAGATCAAAATCTTTTTCAGAGGAGATATTTTGACAGTCCACATTGCCTATGAATGATTTCATATTAATAACAATAATGAAATAATGAAATTTATTGTGTATAGTGCTCAGGTGCACCACAACTCATCAAAGTCTCATGTCAAGTACACAAATAATGTTGTGTCAGGAACATGAACAGTTCACAGTAGTAATATGCATGTATGTGTGTGCATGTGTATGTGGAGAGTGGCATCAGGTATAGTGTTGGCAGACTACATGAAGCATGGAGGCTTTGAAAGATTCAGTGCTCCGGCAGCCTACAACAGATGCAGGCAGTTTATTCCATGTCTCTGCAATTCTTAGTGTGAAAAATGTTTCCGAAAGTCACGTGAACAGTGCTGTTTTCTGACTTTGTAGGCATGCCCGCGTGTATTGGAGAGATGGAGATCAAAAAAGGTGCTCAAGGTTGCTGTTGTTAAGATGATTAATGACCTTATGAGCATTTACCAGGTCAGTTTCTATGGAATGTAATCATGAAAAAAAATGGGATCTCAGAATTGAAAAAGATAGGAACTTATGAAAATGGAACGTTTAAATTTTGGGATTGGATGCAAAGAAAACAAAAAATGAAATTATTATAGACTAGAAGTGGCTACCCGGCGTCACCTGGGTAGAGAGGGATTTTTTTAAAGTTAGTCTCGCAGAGCCATTATTACTTATCACAAGTTAGATCCTCACTGGATGCCCCATAAAATCCCCACGTAATATATAACAATATAGTAAAAATTTTAGTTCAATAATTTACAATTAAAAAAAAAAAACAATATAAATGAGGCGATTAATTCAAATCGATCAACATCATATTTCAATTACTTCTGTTACTATATAAATTTTGATTTTTAAATATCTTCCCAAATATAAATAAAATCTTCATTATTTTTGCTCAAAACCAAACCATGGTGATAGTGAATGTATATATAAATATATATATATATATATATATATTTACTTTGTTGTTAATTGTTTTATTTTCTAAGTTTCCTCTGTATATACAGATTCACACAACTGCCCTTTATATATGTATAGATAGATGAAAATCTATATGCACCATCCATATTACCAATAGAAATAACGGGAGGTCTATGAGGAAAAATGAGGAGTTGAGTCAAAACATTTTTTTCACGCTCAGAGTTGCCGAGGCATGGAATAAGCTGCCTTCGTCCATTGTAGGCTGCCGAAACACTGCATCTTTCAAAGCTCCATGCTTCCTGTAGTCCACCAAAAACTATACCTGATACTCCCATCCACACACATGCACACATACATGTATATTATTACTATATGCTGTTCATGTTCCTGACACTAATACATTATTCTATGTACTGGACATGAGACTTTGATGAGTTGTGGTGCACCTGAGCACTGTACACAATACATTTCATTCATTATTATAAAGATGAGAAAACTGAATTAAAAAGATTTATAGATCAAATGATGTGGGTATTTACTTATCCAGATGTATCATTTGATGTCTGCAGGAGTATAGTGCAAAACATCCTAAAAGTAAAGATGCTTTTCAATTTGGTTTGTTTTAACGGCATATCAACCTCAGTGGGTCATTTAATGCTGATAAAGTTTTGAAATAAATTCATTCTTAATGGATACTCATTTTTTTTATAATACATTTTCTATTTAACCCATAGATGAGACCCTAACACGTACTACCACTCCGAGTCAGAGGTGCTCTTTGAGACCTATAAGTCATTATTAAGTGCATGGTGTAATGGTTAGTCATAGGAAATGGAATTGTCGACCTGAGTTCAATCCAGGATGAGGCTGTTTGCATTTCACATAGCACTAATACCTTTGGAAAGGTATGCATCCAACAACTCTCCCTAGCTATGGATAAATAGTAGGGTAGACTGGGTTCTTTAACCTTGGCAAGGCAACCAATCTAGAAGAAGGAAAACTGAATTCATACTTCGCTTAAGAAATTGATCTTGTATTGCATCTTGTGCATGTGGTGGGGTTGGTAAATATATATAAGTAATTATTAAAGTTGAAATCCAAGAAAAATTTAACTTTTCCAAATCTGGGAAAACCCCCAGAACTGAATATTGTATGTTACTATGATGCAACCTATGATGGATCTTCATAGGGTTGTATTATCATTTTCGTCTGTAGTAAGATGGACAAAAAGGCTCCTATGTGTTGGTCATCCAAAAAAAAAAAAAATTGACCAGGTAACAGAGTCCATTGGCCTTCCTTTCACTTGATGAAATTGACACCAAGAATCAATTTATCGGTCGAACTGAATTGCTGTTTTTGCGGTCTTTACAATGATTTTAATTACCAATTGTGCGCAAAATCTCTACTCGCAACTAAATAAGTGCTCACACCACAGCATGAAGACTTCAGTAGTACATTGAGCTATAGATTTGTCCATTGAGTTATGTCTTACTGGGAATTTATACAAGAATCAAGTCTATCGGTCGAAACGGATTTGCTGGTGTTTTAATAGCTGCTATTTCACAGGAGATATTCTGACTACTCACATGATCTGATTATCCTAATGCAAGATTGACTAATGCATCTTTAATAGAGACTTTAAATCTTATTATAATGGAGATTATGTAACTGTCTGTCTGTAACTATGTCATCACTGACATCAGGATTTCCTTAGTTATTTAAAATTATATTCTCAAAGATTATCAATGTCATTATTTTATCTTAATTTGCATCTTATTTATTAACAATGATCTCTATTAATGGGTTTGATTGGCTGCAAAACGGCCAATTTTATTAATGCATTTAAAATACTGAAATATATGTTAATATCTCTAAGAAATACAGATTTCCTAGTATATGGTTGGAATAATTTGCATAATGATTTTAACAAACTGGGTTTAATAAATAATTATTGCTGTTACTGATTTCTAATATAATGTAATTCTCAAAACGTAATTTAAAGCAATCCTATATATAATTTTAATTGAGAATCAATTAAAATACATTAGAATAAGTGTAATATTTTAATATTTGCTCTTTTAGTTCCATTAGTCTTTCTAATATATTTTATTACGTTAAAACTTAAATTTTGTGTCCAAGGGGTGCATACTTTTGCTAGTTTTTATCTAGTCTTGGTGAGTGTCAGTGTCTGAATAGTTGATGTGGCAGAATGAAAAAAAGGATGTCAAAAAAAAAAAAAAAAAAAAAAACTAACTGAATAGATTAAGGGTTGTGAACAGATTTCGACTGTCTAAGGTGTGAACCTCTTCAGAGATTCCTGAGACTTGTTGCACATTCATAACTTAGTTTTTTTTTTTGTTCTAAATAGAATTAGTTTTCAGAAGAACATCGCAATGTTTAAAGTTTGAATTTTCTTTTGTATCAATCTGATACACAGTTGTGTCCGCTTGCTTTTGGAGCTCTCCAGTTTGATTAAATAATGGTGGACGTCCAGCAGGTGTGTTGTTTTTAATTATGTGAGGAAACTGACCAAAAAGCTTCTCTTTGTACTAAATGTTTTCATTATTACAAGCAGGATCAGTGGATATAGAACAGTTTGATAATTCAATATTACAACATTTGATGTATTACTTAAGAGCTATGCAATTTGGTCCAAAAAATGTTAAAAAGTATAATAATCTTGATTTAACTCTCTCACTCTCCCCCCCCCCTTTCTTTCCTTCTTTCATTATGTTCGATGAAATAGATTAGCATTATCATTCCCACGTGCTCACCACTCTATCTTCCTCTCTCTTTCTTTCTATATTTTTCTTATAAT
>CM042150.1:53387618-53420697 GCA_023376005.1 Doryteuthis pealeii
CTTTACTCTAAATGTACATGTAAGTTTAACCTAACAAAAAAAAAAATTTAAATTAAAAATCTACAAATGAAATATTTTAAATTTGATGTGATCAGCATTAAAAATTTCACAGGTTAACATCATTAACTCCTTAACATCCTGTTTGAGGAATTTTCTAAGATCCAGAGCCCCATTCCTATAAGGGTTTATCAAAAAATGGGCTAAAAATGGTCGTTTCATTTAAAATTACTGTTATTTCCTTAAATCAAAGACTTTCTAAACATGTTTAATATCACATTTAAACAAAGGCTATTCATTTGGGCGTAGATTAGAAAAATGGAATGTGAACTACTTCCAGGGGGAAGTTAGGCATGTATAGGGACGTTAAGAGTTTTAAAAGACAAAACTTCTGATTTTGATATTTTTTTCCTACTGGGGGATTTTTAAAACTTGTTATTATTGAGAAGTTGTTACTAAAAAAATGAATCCTTAAACTGATTGATAGACACAATATTTATTTACTGATCATTTATTTGAAATTTTTTAAATTCTTAATGGAAGCATGTTTTGGTTGGTCATTGCGATAGGAAAATGGACTTAGTGACCAGAGTAAAAATCTGAAGAAAAGTGTGGGAGTTTATACTTTTATTCTTTAGTGGTTTATCAGATAATTATAGTAGATTTTGTTATTTCTTTTGTTTTTTTGTCCATTTTGTCAAAAATTTTTTTTTTTTATATATTTTTTGTTTTCTTTCCTATAATTTTGATGATTGGAAAAATCATTGTTCTTTTTTTTTTTGTGTGTGTGTGTGTGTTGATAAACTAATGTGCTGAAGCTTATGTTTTAAAAATAATTGTTACAATTTTTTATTTTTTTTTTTTTTTTTTTTTTTTTCAGATAAATAAAGTATAATGCAAAATGAGTTGGTGGGATACTTCAAAATTCACAAGTTTTGCTATCATCTGCATTGAAAATGCCCAGAAAAAAAATAGCACCAAGTAGATTATCAGGAAGATGGGCATTCACGTACGCAAAAGGTAGGGTTTTTTCCCATTTTTTCTGTTAGAGCGATAACTTTTGAAACAATTTTTATATTTCTATATTTGTTTGCATTTTAATTATTAATTTACTGTAACATTGAAACTTAATTATTAATTTTTTGGACTAGTATTTCTTTCATCTTAATTTTAGTTGCTTTTATTCACAATTATTCACCCTTTTAACTGCCAACTTTGTATATAATTGACCCAACTTTAATCCCTCTAACCGTTTATTTTTTTTCTCCAAACCCTGTCTAAGGTTGTCTGTGATTGGTTGGTTAGAACATATGCTTTCCATTAGCCAATTCAAATTAATGCTGAGTAGATTACTGTCTTGGAAGATGTGGAGTCCGAGTGGGTGCTGGAGGTGGAACATTGTAGTTAACGAGCCTTGAAATCCACTTGCTATAATGCTTTACTTTTGGCTAATACCCTTGGGAAAGGTATGACCCCCCCCTATTCCTGCAGATATGGGTGAATAACACCACTACTGTTCTTCTTACAAGGATGGGGCGTTTTGGCATTGAATAAATCCACAAAGGTTTGATATGCATTAAATCAAGAAACAAAACTAAAATTTTGGAGATGTTCAATTTTTTCATAATTCAATATCTTTCTAAATTTTCCTCCTCTCATAATTTAAAATGATGGCAATGTATTTATGCATCTAAAAGATTGTTTATTATTTATTATTCTTTAACCAAAACCAAGCTCTCAACTACAACCAGAGTGCAGACTTTTATCAGTCACCAGGAGTCTGACCTTTTTTAAATTTTATGAATTATTCCATTTTATTAGACCTTGGTGTTTCAAATTAAGATAAAATCATATACACCATTATAATCTTTATATACTTATAAAATCCACACTACCACATTTAATGTCAATTCATTTTGCAATTAACAAAATCTGAATTAAAGATTTAGCCGTCAATCTCTGATACTCCTTGAAGCTGCAGTATCATAACACTAGATAAAACACGCTTTCCCACCCTGGTCGGTGGGGTGTAGAATGCACGGACATGCACCTCTCCAGAGTGTAAGACCTTCTCCAAATGGGCCACCTGTTGGCCATGGGTGGCGACCCGTGATGCTTAAGGACGGAGTCTTGGTTGGATGAGCAGTCCATGACTGCAACACTCCTTACTTTAGCGCTAGATGGGCAGTCAAGAGGCCCCTCTCCATCAATCAGCTGGTCATAAACAAAAGTCAAGCCCTAGCACTATATGAATTGCCATAACCCTATTTGCCCTTTTATGGCAAGCCCCACCCTTTTCTTCATTTTCATATGCAGGGTCTACATGTCCTGGATGACATTAAACTCTATCAGATTTGGTGAGGTTCCAGTTCTGCGAGTTTTGGAGAATGTGGAGCACCCCTTCATCACCATTGCTCCCTTGGTCCACCTTCTGACCTGGATGGTTAGTACCTGTTAGGGGTCCCATCTATGGGTTAATAGAAAAACTTTTATAAAAAATTGAGTATCCATTAGAATGACTTTATTTCAAAAACTTATCAGATAAATGACCACTGGGGTTGAATTATGTCGTAAAACTAAACAACCAAACAACTTGCTTTCAATGAACCAATTTGTTGCTGATAAATGGCTGTACCTCATATTTATTTCCACCAACTCCTTGAAATGACAGGATGACTTTTTAGAGAATAAACAATTAAAAAAAGTCCTACGTTTGAAATGGTTGTAGATTTTAATGTTTTCTTTTTCTCCTCCAACACTAAATGATCACAAAAAGGTATGTATCATTTCTCCTCAGAGAATCAGCTATTATTCATCATCATCATCAGCAATTCCCTAAAAACTGTTAGCTTACCCCTGGTCATTATAGTAGCACACCTGCCTTATGCAGCTAGCAGTTACTGCAGCCGATGATAGAGCAAGTCATCCTACTTATATAAAATATTTTACTTCTGTACTGATTTTCCTATTATTGATGTTACACATTTATGTGTTTTCATTCATCATCATTTTGTTCTATACAATAGGTTTTATCATCAAAGGTCTAGACTGAAATTGATACTTAGTATTATTACTAGTAAAGATATTAGGTTCAGGCTCAATTTCAATATCTACTTTTCAACAAGGTGTTTTATGTATCTATTATATTATAATTATTTATATATTAATTTATTATCTAATTAATAATAGATTGAGGTCTGATGGCAGAAAATTTTTGATCTGTTTTTTTGTAAGATAAGTTTTTGGAGATTCCATTTTGAAAGGTTTATGCTATGGACAGCTGGAATCCTATATCTGTTTTTAGATCTTCAGAACTTAAAGCAAGTCCCTCTTTATCAAACTATCACAGTTGGTTTGAATGAGTGTAGTTTATCACTTCTTTTTGGGGTTACCACAAACTTGATACTAATATTTTTTCTCAATGGAGGAGTCTCTTTTGGCATTTTTCATCTTCTACTTTCTTTTCTATTTTTCCTCTTTCTACTTTTAGATTTTATCCCCATTTAATTTTACCTTCACCACTGGATAATCAACAATTTATATGCTCCTGTCAATTTTATTAACATGGAATAGGAAGTTGGCTTTTCATACATTTCTGAGAAATGTTTTATTTAAAAACTCACATTATAATTATTATTGTATAAACTTGATAAAATTATTCTTATTGGTCACTCTAAGCCAAAAGGCAGAGAAGTGTAATAAATTCATACCAATGATTGCTGTTTGTACAGCAGTATTTGCTTCCACAAAGCCTTTATCAAATGATGACTCTTGGTTCAGGCATGGTTTTAGGGCCCAAAGCATCATTACCACTAGCTTTCATAGTGCTCCAGCAGTATCTCGCCCAAATACCAAAGACTTTGTTGGGATTGTTGTCACTCAGTGGATTGTCATATCACATATTTTTGTTTAAAGTCCAGTTCCAGAGGTCATACTTAATAATCCACATTTACAAACAGATTATCTCATTTTAAAGTCAAAATTTCAGTTTTAAGTAAATAAAAAAATAAGGCACTATTACTGAATTTTAAAAAACTTGAAATCAGTAGCACTTTAAAAAAATTTGAAAAAAGCATGTGATAGGCAAAATGTTTTTGAGAAGAAATTCTAGTTTAAATGCTTCATTATAAATTATTAGAATTTATTCAGTTGTTTTTTTAATCATTATTAATTATTGTTATTATGGTGGTAGTGGAGGAGTAGGAGGTGACTTCATACAATTGCCATTTAAAATGTTTTGCATAATCAGTCTATTTAAAAACTCATTCTTTTAAGCAGGAGGCATTTCTACAAATCTTCTAAACAAATAACTTAGACCTCAAAAAGATTGAAATTTTCAGATTTTAATGGACATTTCTGTTAACTTTTGAAAATAGATGTTTAAATGTTGGCGACATTTCCCATTTAAAAAAAAAGAAGAAAAGTGATACATACCCTTTCCTTTGGAAATTGAAATAGAAAAAATTATTACTAACCAACAGGGTGTTCTGAAAGTCTTGTCACCCCACATATTGTTTTTAAATTTCATTTTTTTTTTTTTTTTTTAATAATAATAATCTATAGGTTATGTAATTATTTTTCCTCTTAAAAACAATTTTAAAATTTAAAGTATTTTCTAAATTCAGGTTGTATTATGTAATTATTTGTTACCTTAAAAAAATATTCAGGGGGACAGACTTATTCAGACGTTCACACGTTGACTCATTAATAAGATGTTTTTTGTTTTTTTGTTTTTTTAAATCTTGTTGAACCTAAAAATGAATCTTACCCATTTTGCACATTATTCAAAAATTTTTTGTTGATTCAATTTGACTTTTTTTCTATGAAAAATTAAAAGTTCTTATTTTTTATTTTATACTCTTGTAATTTTAAAAATGCTGACACTAATATTTTTATGGACTTTTGTGTGTATGTTATACAGTGGTACCTTGACTTACGAGTTTTAATTTGTTTCACTTATAACTCCATCCACGTATATCAAATCAAATTTTCCCCCATTGAAATAAACTGAAATGCCATTAATCCGTTTTAGCCGCCACACCCAACATCTAAACACCCTATTGTTTTTTTGTTAATAAGAAAAATAGCCACTATTGTTAAAAAACACTAAAATAGAATGTATTGAATTATGTGCTGTAATATGTTTTAATGTTATTTATTATATTTTTCCTTTGGCATAATAAATTTGAAAACTTAGATATTTTTAGTGAACTTTTTAACAGAAGCATATCTGAAGCTCGCTCGTATCTCAAATAGCTCTTACACAAAGCAAACAATTGACGAGTGACAGCACATAACTCAGAAAACTTGGAAGCTGGGGCACAAGATACCACTGTATGCTGATTTTATTGAAATTATTTATTTTTTTTTTTTTTTTTTTGATTCTCATTTTATTCTTTATATAATTTGTTTGTCTTATGTTTTTCAGATGCTAAGGGATTCAAGAAAGAAACCCCTAATGAATCCACTTTGTCAACGTGGTATCTTTGATGGTTCCACTGAAGAAAAACCTGTTACTGGAACGAAGCTCCTGGGCGTTACCTTTTGACTTCAACAATGAACCAGAACCAGGGAAGTTTCTTTACTGAGAAACAAACCTCTCCTATTACGGAACAGATGACCCCTAAGGGTCATTCCCATTCTCCAATTACTTACCATAGTTGGTAGAGATAAGGGGCAAAGTAAAAACTATACCTTCCGATAAAGAACCTAGGCCCTGAGACAAAGCCTGCCCTAATTTAACCTGATGATCAGGCAATAGAAACCAATAAGTCTCAAGAAGAAGAAGAAGAAGAAGAAGAATTAGAAGATAATTCTAAAGTTTCTTGAAGACCTAAAGACTTTAAGCGAGAAAGCTTAGATTTGTCTGTAGACATAACTAATGATAGTCCATCTGTTATTGCTTCTCAGATATTAAATTAGAAAGAATACTGAAGACAGAGCTGATCTAACTTAGAGGAGCCTGTGATATCCTCATTTATTAACCAGCAAGCCAATGTTCAGAGGATCCAGCTCAGCTTCTTTGAAACTACTCTTTGGACGAATTCAAAGAGACTACTGAGAGCCTTACTCTTGATTATACCTTCAGATTTTGTACAGAAGCTACCAAGAACAAAAGGATTTTCCTGTAGCAGAGCTGTCTATAAATGCACAGGTGCCTGGTGTTTGGCAGAGCCGCCATGTTGTACTCAGCCGAGCAGTTCTCTTCTAGCCATTTACGTGCCTGAAAGAAATCTGATCCTGTCCAAACTTCAGTTCCATGTCTCGAAGATGAAAAACTTCCAGTGTTAGAAGCAACAGGAGACTGAAAAGTCATCAGTCGAACCTTTAGAAGAATCAGAGCAGGGTGAAGCAACCACAGTACAGAAGTGGCCCTTGTCTTGTATAGAAAAGAGTCCAAGCTGTGAAAATATTAGTACAAAGGAGTTTCCAGATTCATCTCTGAACGAAAGCACAGTTGTATTGAAAACTCCTTCTACTAATGATGACGTACTCCTTCCCTGTGATAACTCTTTGTCTTCTTGATGTAACATGGTGAATCTTAGTAGAAATTTCACACTGTGATTCAATCTCATCCACAAGCAAGTGATGAAGAAAACTCCACCGTGGGCCGATGCTTCTGAAAAAAATCTTGACTCTGTTAAAAAAGAAGAAACTCCTCTACCCATTACAGAGTGAAGTAACTGAGTCTTGTTTCTCTAAAGAGACAACTCCCATCATGATTACTAAATTGAGTGTGAAAATGATAATGTGTTGAAGATAGCAATGTTCTTCCCTGCCTCTGTATGTGATAAGTCTCCACCAGCAACTAGTGCAAATAGCCAAACCTCAGAACGATTCTAATTCATTAAGCACGATTGTTGAAGTGTTGAAGAAGGTTCTGGAAAGCCAGAGACGCTGACTGACAAGTTGGACAGTAGTGCTGAAACGAGTGGTTCTGGGGAGACAATTGTAGAGAAGATGTCTCGCCAACAGATTCTGAGAGTAAAACTGAATTGGAGAACTGGTGTTGCTGAAAGTGTTATGTCTTCATCGTCAAACAGCTCTTACGTTAAATTGCCTTGAAGAAGCCATGGAAGAGACTCGATCAGACCATAGTGGACAGCCACTCAATTCAAGCCGACCAAAGGAAAAACCTACCCAAACCCTGTCAGAAAGCATCGAAACAGAATCAGAACACAATAGTGAGAAAAGCATCAGTGGTTCACGATTCTGGGATAGTTTGACACGACAACTCATCAGATATCGAAGATCATATCCACGCCAACCCCAAATGGGGAGCGTGGAGAAATTTATTGATGCTTTCTCCTCTGCGACTGAACTTTGCAAAATCTTTGCGGAGACACAGTCCAGTATCACAGCCACCATCGATCAGTAGTCAGTCTAGTTCAAGCACATACAGCAATTGGGGAGTCTTGATTTCAGCTAAGTCCAAGAAGGAGGATAGTTTAGAAAGGCAAGATTTAGAACGGTGATGAAAGCAAAGAAGGAACATCTATAAATAAAGAAGATTCTGAAAATTGTAAGTATCATAGGTTTTGTTTGAATAAAAATACCTATCTAGGTCATCAATTTGTATTATTTAAATTTTCAGACTGTTTCTCCTCATCTTTTATTTATATACACAACATTTCAGCTGCTGTGCCATCCAACCTTCTTCAGGTTTCTTGTCAAACTCAGAAGCAACAGATATAAGGCGTTGAGTTAATACAGTTCTCAGTGACAAATCTAGTAGGTGCGTCATCTTTGATACAGGCAAAAATAACATAGAATACTTAACATAGCTTATCACTTTACCTGATCATGGTTAACCGAAATGAGAACAATCTATCCCAATGGCATTAGATAAAAAAGTTCGGTTTTGAAGTTCCATGAAGGGTCTGAGTTCGACAGAAGTTTCCCAATGTTTGATGGAAAGTTCCCAAGTTCAACAGAAACACCTGAAGAAGGTCGGAGGGCACATTGGCCAAAAAATGTGGGTCTAATAACAATAAGATGAGGACAACAGTCTGAAAAATTTAAATTAATACAAATATAAAGCCTCAATTCTCAAAAAATTCAGACAAATTCATTCATCATCTATTGTCAATTCAGTCTTCGAAAGACTATGATAAAAGTTTTGCGTGTGCCCCTGAAGTTGCAGCGCCTCCTGTGGACTATGAAGTCCTATGTTTGAGAAACAATTCCTCGACCACAGATTTTTTGCATTTGTAGGTTGTCCCTGTAAGATGATTTGATGTTCCGATGTTTTGTGCCGTTTGACCTTTCTATGGAACCTCTTTAGCTTCATTTGATGCTGTATCAGGCGTGACTTCTGACATGTACAGTCCTCTATGGAGACTTCTGCCGCTAACTGAGACAACGTCGTCTCTGATTGGTTGGGTCATGGTTGTCCGCGAGGATGATGGACGAATCCAAAGACATCCTGTATGGAAGCTAACACTCTTGGTAAAAGACAGATTGGTCGCCCCCTACGCGATTCAAGGATTTTGCAAATGATTCTCAGGTTGCTTTTGGCATTGTCCCTTCCAGCTGGGAAAATTTGGCTCAAGACCGCCCTCGGTGGCGGCAGAGTCTCCTTAGAGGACTGACATGTCAGAAGTCACCCTGTACAGCATTCATGAAGCTAAGAGGTCCATAAGAAAGCACGGCAACAAAAGCATCGGAACATCATTCATCTACAGGGACAACCCTACCAAATGCAAATCCTTGTCGAGAATGTCTCAAACATAGACTTCATAGTCACAGAGGCGCTGGCAAACCTTCAGGGGCACACAAAAAACTTTTTATCATAGTCTTTCGAGACTGAATACAATGATGATATGATATGATTGTCTGAATTTTTGAATTGAGGCTTTATTATTTGTATTATTAATTTTTTCAGATGTTGTCTCTCTTTATTGTTATAGACCCACATTTGGCCAATGCTTGCCCTCCGACCTCTTCAGGTTTCTTGTTTGGAACTTGGGAACTTCTCATTCAAAACTGGAACCTTCTTGTCGAACCTCAGGACCTTCCATTGGAACTTCAAACCCGAACCTTTTAATCTAATCCCATTGGGATAGATTGTTCTCATTTCGTTAACACATATCAGGTACAAGCTGATAAGCTAATGTTAAGTATTCTATTTGTTATTTTGCCTGTAGTCAAGATTGAACCTGCAACCTACAGATTGTCACTGAGAACTGTTAACTCAACCCTTATATCTGTTGCTTCTGAGTTTGACAAGAAACACCTGAAGAAGTTGGATGGCACAGCAGCTGAAATGTTGTGTATATAACAATAAAGATGAGGGACAACATGTCTGAAAAATTTTAAATAATACAAATTGATGACTCTAGATAGGTATTTTATTTCCAAACAAAAACCATGATACTTACAATTTCAGATCTTCTTTATTTATAGATGTTCCTTCTTTGCTTTCATCACCAGATTCTAAATCTTGCCTTCTAAACTATTCTTCTTGGACTTAGCTGATCAGACTCCCCACATTTGCTGTATTGCTTGAAATGACTGACTATCTGAATCGATGGTGGCTGTGAACTGGACTGTGTCTCCGCAAAGATTTGTGCAAAGTCAGTCGCAGAGGAGACAGATCAAATAAATCGTTCTCCACGCTCCCATTTGGGGTTGGCGTGGATATGATCTCGATATCTTGATGATGTTGTCGTGTCAATCTCATCCCAGAATCGTGACCACGGATGCTTTTCTCACTATTGTGTTCTGATTCTTGTTTTCGAGCTTTCTGAACGGTCGGCTGAATTGGAGTGGCTGTCACTATGGTCTGATCGAGTCTCTTCCATGGCTTCTTCAATCAGCATTTTAACGTAAGAGCTTGTTGACGATGAAGACATAACACTTTCAGCAACACCAGTCTCCAATTCAGTTTTACTCTCAGATCTGTTGCGAGACATCTTTCTCTACAATTGTCTCCCCAGAACCACTCGTTTCAGCACTACTGTCCAACTTGTCAGTCAGCGTCTCTGGCTTTCCAGAACCTTCTTCATACACTTCAACAATCGTGCTTAATGAATTAGAATCGTTCTGAGTTTGGCTATTTGCACTAGTTGCTGGTGGAGGACTTATCACATACAGAGGCAGGGAAGACATTGCTATCTTCAACATTTATCATTTTCACACTCAATTTAGTATCATTGATGGAGTTGTCTCTTTAGAGAAAACAAGACTCAGTACTTCACTCTGTAACTGGGTAGAGGGAGTTTCTTCTTTTTATCACAGAAGTCAAGATTTTTTCAGAAGCATCGGCCACGGTGGAGTTTTCTTTCATCACTTGCTTGTGGATGAGATTGAATCAAGTGTTGAAACTATCTAAAGATTCACATGTTACATCCAAAGAAGACAAAGAGTTATCACAGGGAAGGAGTACGTCATCATTAGTAGAAGGAGTTTCAATCACAACTGTGCTTTCGTTCAGAGATGAATCTGGAAACTCCTTTGTACTAATATTTCACAGCTTGGACTTTCTTTTCTATACAAGACAAGGCCACTTCTGTACTGTGGTTGCCTTCACCCTGCTCTGATTCTTCTAAAGGTTCGACTGATGACTTTTCAGTCTCTGTTGCTTCTACACTGGAGTTTCATCTTCGAGACATGGAACTGAAGTTGGACAGGATCAGATTCTTCAGGCACGTAAATGGCTAGAGAGAACTGCTCGGCTGAGTACAACATGGCGGCTCTGCCAAAACACCAGGCACCTGTGCATTTATAGACAGCTCTGCTACAGGAAAATCCTTTTGTTCTTGGTAGCTTTCTGTACAATCTGAAGGTATATCAAGAGTAAGGCTCTCAGTAGTCTCTTTTGATTCGTCCAAAGAGTAGTTTTCAAAGAGCTGAGCTGGATCCTCTGAAACATTGGCTTGCTGGTTAATAAATGAGGATATCACAGGCTCCTCTAAAGTTAGATCAGCTCTGTCTTCAGATTCTTCTAATTTAATATCTTGAGAAGCAATAACAGATGGACTATCATTAGTTATGTCTACAGACAAATCTAAGCTTTTCTCGCTTAAAGTCTTTAGGTCTTCAAGAACAACTTTAGAATTATCTTCTAATTCTTCTTCTTCTTCTTCTTCTTCTTGAGACTTATTGTTTCTATTGCCTGATCATCAGGTTTAATTAGGGCAGGCTTTGTCTCAGGGCTAGGTTCTTTATCGGAAGGTATAGTTTTTACTTTGCCCTTATCTCTACCAACTATGGTAGTAATTGGAGGAATGGGAATGACCCTTAGGGGTCATCTGTTCCGTAATAGGAGAGGTTTGTTTCTCAGTAAAGAAACTTCCTGGTTCTGGTTCATTGTTGAAGTCAAAAGGTAACGCCAGGAGCTCGTTCAGTAACAGGTTTTTCTTCAGTGGAACCATCAAAAGATAACCACGTTGACCAAGTGGATTCATTAGGGGTTTCTTTCTTTGAATCCTTAGCATCTGAAAAAACAATAGACAACAAATTATATAAAGAATAAAATGAGAATCAAAAAAAAAAAAAAAAAAAAATAATAATTTCAATAAAATCAGAATACAGTGGTATTTTGTGC
This sequence comes from Doryteuthis pealeii, assembly GCA_023376005.1. Classification (NCBI taxonomy): domain Eukaryota; kingdom Metazoa; phylum Mollusca; class Cephalopoda; order Myopsida; family Loliginidae; genus Doryteuthis; species Doryteuthis pealeii. Next base: position 53,399,164 of record CM042150.1, read on the forward strand.
CCCAGCTTCCAAGTTTCTGAGTTATGTGCTGTCACTCGGTCAATTGTTTGCTTGTTGTTAAGAGCTAAAATTTGAGATACGAGCGAGCTTCAGATATGCTTCTGTTAAAAAGTTCACTAAAAATATCTAAGTTTTCAAATTTATTATGCCAAAGGAAAATATAATAAATAAACATTAAAACATATTACAGCACATAATTCAATACATTCTATTTTAGTGTTTTATACAATAGTGCTATTTTTTCTTATTAACAAAAAAAAACAAATAGGGTGTTTTTTAGTTGGGGGTGTGGGGCTAAAACGGATTAATGGCATTTCAGTTTATTTCAATGGGGGAAAATTGATTTGATATACGTGGAAATGGAGTTATAAGTGGAACAAATTAAACTCGTAAGTCAAGGTACCACTGTATATACATACACACAAAAGTCCATAAGATATTAGTGTCAGCATTTTTAAAAATTACAAGAGTATAAAATAAAAAATAAGAACTTTAATTTTTACATAGAAAAAAAGTCAAATTGATCAACAAAATTTTTGAATAATGTGCAAAATGGGTAAGATTCATTTTTAGGTTCAAACAAGATTTAAAAAAAAAAACAAAAAAAAACAAAAAAAAACATCTTATTAATGAGTCAACGTGTGAACGTCTGAAAGTCTTGTCACCCCTGAATATTTTTTTAGAGGTAAAATAATTACATAATACAACCTGAAAATTTAGAAAAATACTTTAAATTTTAAAATTGTTTTTAAGAGGAAAAATAATTACATAACCTATAGATTATAGTATTAAAAAAAAAAAAAAAAAAATGAATAAACAATATGTGGGGTGACAAGACTTTCAGAACACCCTGTTGGTTAGTATAATTTTTTCTATTTCAATTTCCAAAGGAAAGGCTATGTATCACTTTTCTTCTTTTTTTTTAAATGGGAAATGTCCCAACAATTTAAACATCTACTTTTCAAAAGTTAACAGAATGTCCATTAAAATCTGAAAATTTCATCTTTTTGAGGTCTAAGTTATTTGTTTAGAAGATTTGTAGAAATGCCTCCTGCTTAAAAGAATGAGTTTTAAAGTAGACTGATTAATGCAAAACATTTTAATGGCCATTGTATGAAGTAACACCTCCTACTCCTCCACTACCACCACTAATAACAATAATAATAATAGATTAAAAAAAACAACTGAAATAAATTCTAATAATTATAATGAAGCATTTAAACTAGAATTTCTTACTCAAAAACATTTTGCCTATCACATGCTTTTTTTCAATTTTTTTTAAAGTGCTACTGATTTACAAGTTTTTAAAAAATTCAGTAATAGTGCCTTATTTTTTTATTTACTTAAAACTGAATTTTACTTTAAAATGAGATAATCTGTTTGTAAATGTGGATTTATTAAGTATGACCTCTGGAACTGGACTTTAAACAAAAATATGTGATATGACAATCCCACTGAGTGACAACAATCCAACAAAGTCTTATGGTATTGCGAGATACTGCTGGAGCACTATGAGCTAGTGGTAATGATGCTTTGGGCCCTAAAACCATGCCTGAACCAAGAGTCATCATTTGATAAAGGCTTTGTTGGAAGCAATACTGCTGTACAAACAGCAATCATTGTATGAATTTATTACACTTCTCTGCCTTTTTGGCTTAGAAGTGACCAATAAGAATAATTTTATCAAAGCTTTATACAATATAATTATAATTGAGTTTTAAAATAAAACATTTCTCAGAATGTATGAAAAGCCAACTTCCTATTCCATGTTAATAAAATTGACAGGAGCATATAAAGTTGATTATCCAGTGGTGAAGGTAAAATTAAATGGGGATAAAATCTAAATAGAAAGAAAGGAAAAAAAATAGAAAGAAAGTAGAAGATGAAAATGCAAAAGAGACTCCTCCATTGAGACAAAAATATTAGTATCAAGTTTGTGGTAACCCCAAAAGAAGTGATAAACTACACTCATTCAAACCAACTGTGATAGTTTGATAAAGAGGGACTTGCTTTAAGTTCTGAAGATCAAAAACAGATATAGGCATTCCAGCTGTCCATAGCATAAACCTTCAAAATGGAAATCTCCAAAACTTATCTTACAAAAGAACAGATCCAAACATTTTCTGCCATCAGACTCAATCTATTATAATTAGATAATAAATTAATATATAATAATATATAATATAATTAGATACATAAAAACGACCTTGTTGAAAAGTAGATATTGAAATTGAGCCTGAACCTAATATCTTTACTAGTAATAATACTAAGTATCAATTTTCAGTCTAGACCTTTGATGATAAAACCTATTGTATAGAACAAAATGATGATGAATGAAAACACATAAATGTGTAACATCAATAATAGGAAATCAAGTACAGAAGTAAATATTTTATATAAGTAGGATGACTTGCTCTATCATCGGCTGCAGTAACTGCTAGCTGCATAAGGCAGGTGGCTACTATAATGACCAGGGGTAAGCTAACAGTTTTTAGGGGATTGCTGATGATGATGATGATAATAGCTGATTCTCTGAGGGAGAAATGATACATACCTTTTTGTGATCATTTAGTGGTTGGAGAGAAAAAGAAAACATTAAAAATCTACAACCATTTCAAACGTAGGACTTTTTTTATTGTTTATTCTCTAAAAAGTCATCCTGTCATATTCATAGGAAGTTGGTGGAAATAATATGAGGTACAGCCATTTATCACAACAAATTGTTCATTGAAAGCAGTTGTTTGGTTTGTTTAGTTTTACGACATATCAACCCCAGTGGGTCATTTAATGCTGATAAAGTTTTGAAATAAAGTCATTCTTAATGGATACTCAATTTTTTTTATAAATACATTTTTCTATTTAACCCATAGATGGGACCCTAACAGGTACTACCACTCCAGGTCAGAGTGGACCAGGGAGCAATGGTGATGAAGGGGTGCTCCACATTCTCCAAACCTCCAGAACTGGAACCTCACCATCTGATAGAGTTTAATGTCATTCCCAGGACATGTAGACCCTCATATGATAAAAAAGGGTTGGGGCTTGCCATAAAAGGGCAATAGGGTTAGGCAATCATATAGTTGCTAGGGCTTGACATGACCAGCTGATTGATCGGAGGGGGCCTCTCTGACTGCCCATCTAGCCTAAGTAAGGAGTGTTGCAGGTCATGGACTGCTCATCCACCAAGACTCCGTCCTTAAGCATCACGGGTCGCCACCCATGGCCAACAGGTGGCCCCATTTGGAGAAGTCTTACCACTCTGGAGAGGTGCAGTCGTGCATTCTAACACCCCACCGACAGGGTGGGAAAGCAGTTGTTTTATCTAGTGTTATGATACTGCAGCTCAAAGGAGTATCAGAGATTGACAGGCAATCTTTAATTCAGATTTTGTTAATTGCAAAATGAATGACATTAAATGGGTAGTGTGGATTTTATAAGTATATAAGATTATAATGGTGTATATGATTTTACTTAATTTGAACACCAAGTCTAATAAAATGATAATTCATAAAATTTAAAAGGTCAGACTCCTGGTAGGAGCTGATAAAAGTCCACCTGGTTGAGTTGAGAGCTTGGTTTTGGTTAAAGAATAATAAATAATAAACAATCTTTAGATGCATAAATACATTGCCATCATTTAAATTATGAGAGGAGGAAAATTTAGAAAGATATTGAAATTATGAAAAATTGAACATCTTCCAAAGTTTAGTTTTGTTTCTTGATTTAATGGCATATCAACCTTTGTGGATTATTCAATGCCAAAACCATCCTTGTAGAAGAACAGTAGTGGTGTTATTCAACCCATATCTGCAGGATAAGGGGGGGGGGTCATACCTTTCCCAAGGGTATTAGCCCAAAAGTAAACATTATAGCACAGCTGGATTTCAAGCTCGTTTACTACAATGTTCCACTCCAGCACACCACTCGGACTCACATCTTCCAAGAAGTAATCTACTCAGCATTATTTGATTGGCTAAATGGAAAGCATTATGTTCTAACCAACCAATCACAGACAACCTTAGACAGGGTTTAAGGAGAAAAAAAATCAAAGGGTTAGAGGGATTAAAGTTGGGTCAATTATATACAAAGTTGGCAGTTAAAAGGGTGAATAATTGTGATAAAAAGCAACTAAAATTAAGATGAAAGAAATACTAGTCAAAAATTAATAATTAAGTTTCAAGTTTGCCAGTAATTAATAATTAAAATCAAACAAATATAGAAATAAAAATTGTTTCAAAAAGTTATCCTCTAAAGAAAAAAATGGGAAAAAAGCCCTACCTTTTGCGGTACGTGAATGCCCATCTTCCCTGATATCTAGAACTTGGTCTATTTTTTTCTGGGCATTTTTCAATGCAGATGATGCAAAACTTGTGAAATTTTGAGACTTTTTTTTAATTTTATCTGAAAAAAAAAAAAAAAAAAAAAAAAAAAAAATTGTAACAATTATTTTTAAAACAAATAACTTCAGCACATTAGTTTACACACACACACACACACAAAAAAAAAAAGACAATGATTTTATCCACATCACTCAAAAATTATAGGAAAGAAAACAAAAAATATATAAAAAAATAAAAAATTTTTGACAAAAATGACAAAAAACAAAAAGAAATAACAAAATCTACTTATAATTAATTCTGATAACACTAAAGAATAAAGTATAAACTCCACACTTTTCTTCAGATTTTTAACTCTGGTCACTAAGTCCATTTCCTATCGCAATGACCACCACATGCTTCCATTAAGAATTTTAAAAATCAAATAAATGATCAGTAAAAAATATTTGTGTCTAATCAATCATTTAAGGATTCATTTTTAGTACAACTTCCAATAAACAAGTTTTAAAAAATCCCCCAGTAGGAAAAAAATATCAAAATCAGAGTTTTGTCTTTTTAAACTCTTAACGTCCTATACTGCCTAATTCCACCTGGACAGTAGTCACATTCATTTTTCTAATCTACCCCAAATGATAGCCTTTGTTTAAATGTGATATTAAACATGTTTAGAAGTCTTTGATTTAAGGGAAATAACAGGTAATTTTAAATGAAAAGACCATTTTTAGCCATTTTTTGATAAACCCTTATAGGAATGGGGCTCTGGACTTAGAAAATTCTCAACAGGATGTTAAGAGTTAATGATGTTAACCTGTGAAATTTTATGCTGATCACATCAAATTTAAATATTTCATTTGTAGATTTTTTAAATTTAAATTTTTTTTTTGTTCAGGTTAAACTTTACATGTACATTTAGAGAAAAATCATTTTCTTCTATTCATTATTTGATTAAGCTGAAATTTGTCTTTCTTTGGACAAAACTGGAGAAAAAAAAACATACTTTCTCTTTGAATAAAAAAACAGAGATAATATCTACATACATGACAGAAAAATAAAAGGGCATTTTGTACAGGACTGTTCAAATTGACATTTAAATAAGTTTGAGATTTCTTTGTTTATTCTATTTTGTGCTGCAGTTGGGTCAGGAAAAATCTTCACTGCTATTGATAAAAAAAAAAAAAAAAAAAAAAGAAAAAAAGAAAGGTAGATATCTCTAATTTGAACAAAATGAAAGAGTGTTGATACCCCAGGGTGACATAATTATTTTGTATCATTTTGAGTTCGGGAAGATTGAGAGTAGCAGAGCAAAAAGCTTGTAAAAAAGGGAACAGCTGCAGAATTGTTTCTCCCAGGTTGATACACGATATCATAGATAATTCTAACTACCACCATTGGATCTTATTTTTGATTTTGCTCAAACGAGTCGAACATGACACTGATTTCTGGTCTGTCACAAGGATAAATAAAAGGTTTTCTAGATAAATAGTACCAATACGTACAGCCTCTATTATAGCTTAGGCCTTCTTTTTCCACAGCTGAATGTTTGCATTGTCTAAGAGTTAAAGATCTGAAAAAGAAAGCTACAAGTCTTTCAGTTTGGGTTAGCACAGCCAAGAGTGAAGCATCAGTTTCCATAGTAAATGGCAGAGGTTCATCAATAGCACTCATGATCACATTTTCAATATCTTTTTTCAGGTTATGGAAGAAACAAATCACCTCTTCATCAAGGCAAAAACTTCTTAGACAGCACAAGTGGATGCACTTTAAAAGAATAGTTTGGAATCCAATAAGAATAATAAGCAAACCTCCCAATTACCCTAGAGCATTTCAAGGTATGGGGAATTCATTCAAGGGAATGCAATCTTTCAGTATTGGGTTTTAAATCATCACTAGAAGTGGCAACCCAGCATAGCCTGGGTAGAGGACGGAGGAAAAAAGTTAGTCTTGCAGATCTATTATTACTGAATCATGAGTTGGATCATCACAGGATGCCCCCATTAAAATCCCTATGTAAAAAAAGACCCTGTGTTGATCTGTCTAGAAAAGAAGTGCACAGACACTCTGAAAATAAAAATTAATATCCCCTATTATAGTTACATGCAAAAAAAAAATAAAAAATCCATGCTGTTACTATTTAAATTTCATCTTTTAATTATTTTCACGAATATAAATAAAATCTTCTTCATTTTTGCTCAAAAAGCAAGATCTGGTGATAATGAATGTGTATATATATTTACTTTGTTGTTAATTGTTTTAATTTCATAGTTTCCTCTATACATACATACATACACATCAACTGCTCTTTATGTATGTATAAATGGGATATAGTATATTCAACCAAGTCAATTGATAATAGTTTTATCCTCGTTGAACTTGTAGTCAGATTAAAAAGATGTTTATAATGTTCTTTTTGGTTCCTGCCAGATAAAGTTATGATGTCTAAACAAACAGGAGTATTTTTCTATTCGAGTTTAACAAAAATTGTTTATAGAACATTGAAAGATTGCTACTCTATTTGTTACACCAAACAGTACAACTTGAAATTGCTAGTTTTCTGTTGGCCTGAAAAGCAGTGAATGGCTTATCCGAGTCTCTTATAGGGATTTGATGGTAAGAATTGCTAAAAATAGTGTATTTACCCAACAATCAAGGAAAGTGAATTTGTTAAGAGATTGATTGTAGTCAATTACCAACCTTTTCTTGCAACACTGATTGGAAGTTACCAACATTTGAGCCCATCAAGGGGAATTACTAGGTTCAATCACTCCCACAGCCAATATACATTCAATCTCTGAGGCAATAAAACTTTTATCAGCATCAGAAAAATGTCTAGATTTAGTATTGATGGCAAGAGCCAGATTAGAAAACACAAAAGGAAGTTCAATTTTATCAATGGTCCACACATGACAGGAGTTGATCAACAGGTTATTCTTAGATCCTCTAAATTTGTTAGAGAGTCATACAGGCCCCAAAATATCAGTTTATTATCACATCTCAACATAAGCTATATGTAATAGAAATTGTATAGGATCTCTAATTTAAATAAAATATGTTGTAAAATCAAGTAGTTGAACATGGATCAATATTCAGACACTTCAACTCGTTTCCAGGCTTTTTTTTTAAATGAATGAATTGAAATGAGACAGTATAACCTTTATAAGGGCTTTATTAAACTACAAAGAGAAGTTAAACTTGTACAATTTATGAGAATTAAATGTAAATGTTATAAGATTTATGGACTATGGGCACATAAGGCAATAACTTTATAATAATCTGCCAAGGTAAGAATAAGAAAGTAACTACTGACAGTATATTGCATGTCAAAGCAAAAAGACAGGAAGTTGAATAAAGGAAAACGAAAAGGTGGAAATGGACAATTGGTGCATTGGTAACTATACTGATCTTTAGATTAAAAGTAATCAATACACAGAAAAAGAAAAGAGTAATGGTTTTAATATGACCACATGGTCTATCAACAAATGGTGATAAAAATCTGATTTGGCAAAGAACCAATGAAAATAACTGATAGTCAGAAGACCAAGATAGATGATTGGTTTGTTGTTGTTTTGGTTTGGTTTAGTTTGTTTTACGGCATATCAACCTCAGTGGGTTATTTAATGCCAATAAAGTTATGAAATAAATCAATTCTTAATGGATAATACAATTTTGTTTATCAACTCATGTTTTTCTATTTAACCCATAGATGGGCTTGTTGTTGTTTTTTTTTTTTTAATCAAATCATTTTGATATTCATTTTCTTACAGTACCTGCTGTTATTTAAATCGTCACCCAACTAGGTATTGAACAGGCTCAGCAGTGCTGCTTAACTTTGGTGATCTAGTGGTAACCGATGCTTTTAATGTTACTTGACTGTAAGCCCAAGAGAGATAAGGATAAGGAGGGGAAAGAGAATGGATGACATAATCTATAAGAATTAGTAATCTAAAAAAAAAAAAAAAAAAAAAAAAAAAAAAATGTATTTTTTGTCCGAAGATGGCATTTTAACTAGTTTCATTTTTTTCTTAATTTTCAAATTGCCAAAATTAGCATATTGTTTTTTTATTGACTGAAAATGTAAGAAAATGAGTAACATCTTCATAATATTATACTTGTTCATTTTAAGAAAGTTGAAACTGCAACTCATACAAAAAAGAAGAAAAAAACTTGTGCAATTTATGGAGAAGGGACTGTGAGTGACTAAACTTGTTTTGCAAGATTTTATGTTGAAGATTTCTCAGACTAGTTGAGGTTGATAATGATCAAATAAAGACAATAAATAAGAATAATAAAATGTATAATACAGATAACCAATATAATCAAAATATCCAAATCAAATATTGAAAATCATAATACTTATATTAACTGATTTGATGTGTGGATTCTTCCACATGTTCTATTTTTAAACAAATTATTAATGGGTGGGAGATAAAAAGTGAATATTTTAACTACAACATAGAACACAAGAGATTGTGGGACAAACTAATGAACCACTACTAATTATACCAAATTTGATTTTCATCAAAAGACTATGTTATAATAATAGGATTAGGAGAACACCATCTACTATGAGCTCATTCTGTAGAACCTAAGAATTCATTTGATAAAGTACTGCAGGCAATTATAATGGATCTGTGTGACTAACATACTAACCGAAGGCAACAATTGAGGAAAAGCATTTGGCCAGAATTAGTTAACTAAAAAGGTACAATATTCTATAAAATAAAGTTAGACCTCATATTTCTTTGTTGACCTGGCAAAAATGGCTACAATATGGCTGGTAAGTTTTTGCTCAATCGCTATTCCACAGATATTACAGAACTGCCTTAATAGAGAAAAAAAAAAAAAAGAAAAACTGCAAAAAGTGGCAAGAGCAGTTCTTTACTAAGAAAGATAAAACATTCAGAGAAAATGGAATTATGATTACTGGAAAGATGGCTGAATATAGGTAATTGGCTGAAGAGATGGTCACAAGTGGAGTGTATATTTTGTTGTCATATAGGAATCTATTTTCCTAGAACTGTGATGCTGATAGCTTTTTAATTTAGTGCATCCTAGGACTCACGGATTTGATTTGAATGAGTCCCTGGAAAATTTGATGGGTCCCAACTAAAGTTCCTTAATAAATTGTGGAGTTTTCATCTATGAACAACTACAGCATTCTAACCCCTACCTTGTACCCCATACAGTGTAATTCATTTCCAAGAAAATATTGAAATGTATTTACTGTTAGCTGAAAATGGTGGGGGAAGAAAAAAAAAACAAAAAAAAACAGGGACGCAAGGATACAATTTTTCTGCGTTTTTTTTAAAGATTTTTCTGCGTCAGTGATGCAGGATGCGAACCTATAATCATTTCTACTAGAAGTTGTAGGTATTTACCCAACCCATTCAGCACAGGTAGGATGTGACACAAAGTCACAAGTATGGAACATCCAACGAGGATCAGAATCACTTTTTAGTAGTAATGGATCTGTGAAACTAGCTTGCTAACCATTACACCATGATGGGGTGCCTTTTTCCTAGCAGTTGTATGTTTTTGGATATTACCCGAGCATCTTAGGAATGACATATATTCCTCAATTATCACCCTATTTTTGTAGCACTTACTATATGTAGAGGAGAGGTTTGTGGTGTAGTAGTTATTGTAGGTAATGGACACGGCAAACAAAGTTCAAATCCTGGACAAGTCTGTTTGCATTTCCCATAGAGCTAATACCCTTGGGAAAGGTATACATCCAACTATTCTCCCTCCAGCTATAAGTAAATAGTAGGGCAGACTGGGTTCTTTAACATTGGTTAGACAACCAGTCTTGGAAAAGGAAAACTCTAAAATAAATAAAAAAAATAAAAAATTAAAACCTGTTAACCTCTGCTTAAAAACTGACATTGTGTCACATCCTGCCCGTGCAGAGAGGTTGTTAAATACATACTATATGTAGAGGAGCTGAGAACATCTGCAATACTTCATGGTCACCAAACAAATGGATTCAGGCAACATTCTCCAGATGTCAAATTTGTTTTGGGCTCTGACTATAAAATGATGTTACTTTACTGGCTTACCTTTCATACCTCATTGTAAACTCCAGTCAGTTAACATTAATTCATATAAATCTTCCTAAATCATCAATGAATGATGTGCTTGTCATTACAAATAAATTGTAAAGAACTTGTACCAAATCAACATGTGAGGACCAATTTAACCAATGACCCAGAGACAAAGTTCAGTGCCAAGGGAGCTAGACTACTGACTGCTTCTCAACCATACTCTGGAGCAGTGGTTCTCAAACTTTATACAGTCTGGGCACACTTACAGTACTACAGATACTTGATAGCGCACTGTATACAAAATAGGACTATGTTATTAAGTTAACTGTTAAATATATAAAAAAATAACATTTAACAAAAACAAACTTAACATACCTCTATGAAGTTTATTAATTCCTGTGTTAATGAGAAACATGAGCTTGATGAGACCTTGCGATTGCTTCAATGTTTGGTCTTATGTTTGAGAGACAAACTCTCATTTCCTCATCAATGCATTGAAGAGTTCCTCTCTTTTTATACTTAATTGTTGTGAGGGTTGAAAATCCCAGTTCACATAAATATGAGGTGGAAAATTGCAATAAAATTATTTTTCTCAATAAAATTGTTTAAAACCTGTGTTTTTATTCAGTTGCAAGAAAAGTAACTTATAACTATCATAATAATGTCACAACAAAACAAGCAGAGTGTTCATAAAGAAATGGTATAATATAGTAACTTAGTATACATTTGCTTTTCATATCTGGATAGATTTTTCAGGAATACTACGGAGCGCACCTGAAAAAGCTCTGGGGCCACACTGTTTGAGAACCACTGCTCTGGAGACTAGTTGAAAACAATTCCTGTCATCAGTATTGTATGTGTCTTGGATAACATCACCTTCATCAACACCATTGGTCTCTCTACTGGTGTAGATATCTATGTTCAGTATTCATACAGATAAGAAGCAACTATTGACTGCAAAGGCCTTCATCCTCTTGTGAGTTCTGGCCATTATCATTACCATTAGTATTAAAGCTTGAATAGGACTTTGAAAGTGGAGTGAGAATGAACTCAAGCTATCATCAAGTCACTGGGACTTGATCATAGAGATGGGAAATATCCAGATTTACTGTTTTTCTGTTTAATCAAGGTCACTTACATCAACATTTCTGATCTCTTTAGTAACAACAGTTCAACATGGCTGATTTGAAAGATGAGAATATGATATGTACCAAATACACCTGTCTGTCAGAATAATTACTGCTCCAATCCCTTGCCATTGTGATAACATGCATCTATAAAGATGAGGTAGAAGGAGATAGGCAAATGCCTCATAACCCATGAGATTTTTTTCCACTTTTGTTTTTTTGAGACAGAGACTAGCCTTTGACATTTTACAAGGGAACATGATAGCAGGGAACATTTTTCTGGCTGTTGCTGTATGACACTCTTTAGAAAAAAAACAGTTATTGGTTACCTAAATATTTTTTTAGTCTTTAAATTTAAGTTTAAAATAAGTATGTAGTTTTGTTTTCAAACAGCTAGAACCTGAAATTATTTTTTTAATATATCCTCATAAGGCCGCACTGATGGCATGGATTCCCATGACACACTACTTTCTTGCCACTTTTCCATAATGGTCATAGACCCTGTCAGGTCTTCTACACAGCATCCAGAATCCGCACAGAGCTGATTGGTGTAAGTTTTTGTTGGTTGGACTACACTGGTATGTCCATGTGTAGGTGTCCACAGGAGTTTATGAGTTTGACCTTGCTTCTCCAGCATGTGAAGTTATTTTATTAAAAAATTAATAGATAATCTATTTTACTAGAATTTAGAACAATATTAGAAATAGTAGGAATCTCAAACAGTAGTTAAGATATAACATATCAGAGAGAAATATACAAGAATATATTCTCAAAAGCAGAACTGTGTGTGATTATTATATTGTTATGGCCACATGAATTCTTCTAAACATGATATTAACATAGAAGAATACATTCTCAAAATAACCATGAATTTTATTATTTGCAATTCTTCCACCTATATGAATTCAATTGGGTTATTATATGCAGGAGTAACTAAGTTAATAATATTTACTGTTGTTACATAATTTATGAACTGTTATAAATTATGAACGTACCTGTAGTTAGAATTTTGAATTAGGGTCTGTTAACTTAAAAATGACAGTGTCCATGGAAAGTTACTGGGGTTGATGAGTGACAATGGTGACATTCCAACTGACCATCCAGTATACAGTTTAGACATGGGAATTAGTTTTAGATCAGATATGATGCAGATTTTGGAGCGGGTGGACTGTAGGTCGCCGCTCTGATGTTGCTTCACACCATGGCAGAATCAAATGGGGAGGGTTGCGAATAAAGCTTGATCAAGAAACAATTAAGTCTTGTTGTGTTAATTAAATGTTAAGAACAATGTTAAGAACAATGTCCAGCCCAGAACAAAGAATGAACCCCCAGCAGAAGCCCTGAAGAGAAGTAAGATCAACGTAAGTAAAGCAGAGTAAGACAACCAACTATCATCATCTATCTCTGTCTCTATTATATACGTGAGTTTTGAACAAGATAAGGCTATATAACACTGTTTCATGTACATATCAAATGTACTACAACAGGGAATGTTTTAAGAAGCCATCTAGTCAGGTTGGTCTTTCCAGATAGAATAAACTTATGAATCAAGGGAATAAAAGGTGGCTGATAATCAGGGATGAAAACAACCTCATCACTATAGATGGTTGTTATCACAAAGGCAAATGGTTTGAACAGAAATCAATCTGACAAGACAGATATATTTGGTCCACATCATATTCTCAGCTTTCAAATCAGACATGTGAACTGTTGAGGCCAAAGTGACTGGGGGCAAAAATGTCGACACATATGATACCACCTTCTATTTTGGACCATCTCTTCAGACAAGTACAGAAAGGTAAATATTTTGTGCAAGAAAGTTAATGTCAAAATGTATTATTTTACTAAATGAATCTTACAAACTGTTTGGTCACCCAAATAAATAAACAAAAATAAAGAAGTTGAGATTGTTGGACACGTGGGTTTTTTTTCTTTTTTTTTTGAGGGAGGAAGGTATGAAAGAAAAAAAACAGATGAAGGAATTTAAACAAACAAAAATTTTATTTTTTTTAAAATGAAGAAAGGGTCTTGTTTTTTTTTTGTTTTTTTTTTATAGGACTACAAAATTTAATATGTTTTTGTTTGGTTTTAATTTTAAAGATTAATAAATTTTCTTTTTATTTATTTTCTTTTTTTTCTTTTACATTTTTACTTTTCTATAAAAGTAAAAATGTAAAAGAAAAAAAAAAGAAAATAAATAAAAAGAAAATTTATTAATCTTTAAAATTAAAACCAAACAAAAACATATTAAATTTTGTAGTGACCGATTCTTTTCAAGAAATAAAAACAATACTTAATTACACTCCCATCACGCGGTTACTTAGTTAGCAAGCTAGACAATCAAACCATTCCTAGTGAGTTCGAGTCTCACTGGGTGCCCCACACTTTGTACCTTGAGCCACATCTAAGTGTAGTAAATAACTTAGTTACACTCCCTATTAATCTAAGAGGTATGTAATAATTTTTAAAAAGCAAAGAAAAATATAAGGGTGGGTAAGAAAATGAGCACTATAAAATGTTAATAACCTTCTTCTTATTCATAGCAATAAGTTGGTACGTACATAAAAACCAAATTGCTTGTGTATCTTAAATCTTAAAAATGTACGTTAAAATTGTAAAAAAGTTGAGAAAAAATAAATAGATGAATAAAAAGTAAATGGCAGGCTAGCTATAACTAATTCAATAGTGTTAGTTTAGCTGAACGAGTAAGAATAACATTTGACATTTCATAGATGTTTTTGTCTCTTGTGATTTTTCACTAAGTATTATTAACACTACATTATGAATGGAGACTTGAATGTTTACTGGATTAGATTTATAGTCTGTTTTGAATAACAAATACAATATATGGATGATCAATCATAAGTTCAAACCCTGGACTTTATAATTTAATAAATATGCCAATTAGAGACCGAATACAGGGCGGTCCGAAAGTCTTGTCACCCGCACACATTTTTAAGGGGTAAAATAATTACATAAAAAACCTGAAATTGATAAAATGATTTAATATTTAATAATTTTTTTAGAGGTAAGATAATTACATAACTTATATAGTACATTATTTAAACAAAAAATAATGAAAGTTAAAACAATATGTAGGGGTGACAAGACTTTCGGACCACGCAGTACTTTATTTTCATTTTCTTTCGTTGGTTTTATACATTTTTTGTTTTCACTATCTCGAAAAAAAAAAAAAAAATATAACTAGTTACTTGACTGAGGTCGAACTATAAATATTTTTCTTATCTTCAAAATCAACTAATGTTTTTGAAATGATAAGTAATTTGAGAGGAATAGTTTTGAAAAATTTAATCAGAAATGTTACTATTTTGGTTACTAAAAATAAACAAAAATAAGGATTAACAGAAAAGCAATAAACAAGTAAAAATATTTGAAATCATTTCACAAGTGACAAATGTAATATGTGATTTTATTTATCTATTTACAAATAAAGTCACGAGAAGAACTATTATGAAATAATTTTTCATTAGACAAATCTAAATTTTGTCTTTAAATTCAAATTCCTTAATGGAGAAAAGCGTGCCCACACTTTTCTTAAAAGGTAAATAGTTGTTGCTTAATTGGTCATCCGTAGAAAATAAACAACGTTAATTCTGGGAATTACGCTAGTTAAAAATGCGAGTATCGAATATTTAGTAATAAAAACCATTTATTTATACGGACGAGAAAATAATATCCTAGCCACTTTATCAAAATAAAAAGTCATAATTGTCTTAAAAACAAGAAATACTTTTTACTTCTCCATTCGACACGCAACAATCAGCTTCTCTCTCTCCTCCAGTACGACTAAATATTTTTTTACTTTTACGACTAATTTAATTAATATAATAAGCATGAATTTAAAAAAAGAATGAATTTAAAAATTCTCATACCTGTTTATTACATCCTAGTATTATCATAATTGCCAGAGTAAATCCTTAAATAAGTAAATATGTAGCTTGTGGTAATTGACGTACTAGGATCAACCTTCCACAGTCGGCCATCTTTGATGGTGACGTTGCAGGATGTTGTTTTTTTTTTACAACAAAGCTGCTGAAAAACAAGAAAAGTTCTATTTTACACTCAATCAAATTTTGCAGCAATTTTATTATTAAAAAAATTATACGAATTAAATAAATGTTCAAATAAGCCTCTTCTTTCTCCATGATGATTTATTTCATCTCCCAGCGATATACGTAACGTAGTCATAGTTACTCACACAACCATGACTTTAAGGCTCTTTTGACTTCATTTTAAATTTTATAATTTTATAATTTTTATATTATTTTATAATTTTTATATATTTCATTATTTTTTATATTATATATTTCATTATTTTTTATATTATATATTTTATATATTTTTTATATTATATAGTTCATAGTTTTTATGATATATTTATATAATTTTTATATTTCATATTTATATATCATTTTTAATAATATATAATTTTTTTAAAAATCCAACACATACACAAACAGTTATGGGCACTGCACACACACACAGCAAACAATATAAGCAGTAATAAAAGAGAGGAAGGGGGGAGGAGAGGAAGATCAGGTGTGTCTGAAGAACACACACACATGAAGGTAATAAAAAATGAAAAGAGATTAAAAACAAAATAAAAACCCCAGATGCTACTGGAGAACACATACACACATAAATAAACAAATTACCAAGGCCTACCTAATAATAATAAAAATAAAAAAAGGGAGGAAAAGGAATAGAAGAGAAGTAAAAAGGCTGGGTCAAACCTGGAATGATACTAAGATACTGTTGGACAGACTTACACATACAGAGGGAGAGAGAGAGAATTTCAAGGAAGAATTCAACAAAATGGACAGAACCTAGCAGTGAGCTGAAAACTTCTGACGAAGAGATCTTTATCTTGATATATTAAGAATAAATCAAATTAACAAACATCATAGTTACCTCATTTTTCTTTACACTTGCATTGTGATAGCCTTTAAAACCAACCACCAAACATTTAATTTATATATTTTAGCTACTTATATTTTCGAAGCGAAATACATTTTTTTCTTTTAATAGTTTAAAAATTTAAACATTCTGGTATTTATCCATAAAATAGATGCTATATATATATATATATATATATATATATATATATATATATATATATATATATATTCAAGACTGTCACTTGTGCAGATAACTTTTCTTGTTTTTTGGGGGGAGGGGGACACTACATCATCGTCCTTAGTGGACGGAAAGGTGCCAACAACAATATATATATATATATACATATATATATACATATATATATATATATATATATATGAGAGAGAGAGAGAAATGTAGTACTTTTTATCTATGGACTTTTACAACCCCCTCCAAAAGTCCAATCTTAAAAATCGGGCATATTGGTTTTTCAAGAGATAAGACAATCCCCCATCTCTTAGCCGGAAAATGGTGATTTTTTAAAGATGTTTATAATGGTGTATTAATTGGAGTTTTGGTTAAGATAAATTACCAAATGTATGTCTAAAAAAATGAAAATAAATAAACATCGCTTTCATGCTTATATCTGATCGTGGTGAGGAAAATCAATATGCAGCCTTTTCAGATTATACATTATTTATTTTTTGCATAAAACTTCATGAATAAAAAGAAGACAATGATTGAATCTCATTCTTAACTGCATTGTGAATGTGAGAACTACATTTCTAGATCATAGAAAAATTAAAAATAGGTGTAATAAGTAATTGAGAGTTACCTCCTCTTTGGAGAACTCTCTAGAAATTAATAGAGTATAGAAGCTCTCAGTAAGTGTACCAATTATTCTGTAGAATAAAGCTTTCCAAAGTCTATCAGTGTTATCGTTTGTCATTACAATAGGTTTTTAAAAAAAAAGAAAAAAGAAGTATGTAGGAGACACACACAAAAAAGCTTGTGTGTGTAACTGTGTTATAAACACATCATATTATGTGTGAAACAAATACACCTTTTTACAAATATTTGGCAGCAGTCCCTAAAAGAAAAATGGGAGTCTTTGTGGCATAGTAGCTAATGTGTTGGATTGCAACTTTGTAGTAAGTGAGTTTGAATTCCAGTCACGTCATTATGTTCACTTTCGGACTAATACTATTGGGAAAGGTATGAATCCCCCACCCCAGCTATGGGTACCACAACTGTTCTTTTGCAAGGATGGCTTTGGCATTAACTTTTAACATCCTGTTGAGAATTTTCTAAGTCCAGAGCCCCATTCCTATAAGGATTTATCAAAAAATGGCTAAAAATGACCTTTTCATTTCAAGTTACTTGTTATTTCCCTTTAATCTAAGACTTCTAAATATGTTTAATATTACATTTAAACAAGGCTGTCGTTAGGGGCAGATTAGGAAAACGAATGTGACTTCTGGCCAGGCAGAATGAGGCAGTATAGGATGTTAAGAGTCAAATAACTCACAAAGGTTGATATGCCATTAAACAAAGAAATGGGAAATATAAATAGAAAAAAAAAACAAAAAAAAGAACAATTTAAAAAAAAAAACAAACAAAAAAATCTTATTTTCACTTCTCGTAAAATTGTACTCATTTTGGTTATTATATTCACAATATAAATATTCTTATATTCAATATAAACTCATATCTCGGAATATATGATGATATTCACATAATAAATTCACTTCTCAGAAAATTGTCTCCTTTATTCAATCTACATGGATAGACAGTTCTCATTCTGTTGTCCTTGCCTTGAGATATCTCATATTAGCTAATTCACCTTCTGAGTTATTTTTCACTTGTATTATCACTTTTCTTGACACTGAAACCTGGGACCAGAGATTGAACTCACAACTTCCAGGTAGAATACAACTTGAATCTCTTAACCAACATTTTTACCCTTTAAGCCACTGCCAATTTATTTCTGAGAGCTTTAGCCTAATCTCATTTTGTCTGCCTCTTCAACTAGAGCAGTGGTTCTCAAACATTTTCTAGGCTAACTTATATGTACAAGTTAACTTCTTCGCTTATATATACATAGCGTTATATGTTATATATACCTTATACATATTTAATATACGTATATTATTAATATATATATATATATTTAATATCTCTTATTATAATGGAGATTGTGTGCTTTTCTGTCTGTAACCGAAACTAAATCACTACTCAACTCACAATTCCCTTTGTTATTGACGTCACATTGACCATGAATTTATTTTTATTTAAACCTCAATTATTGATAAAATTGTTTTACATTATTAATACTGTTAACCATATCTACATAGTATTTACCGCGTACCCCACTTGTACGGGTCAGGCACAAAGTCCCTATTAACGTGGGACCACCCACAAGCCGAAGCTCATGGAGTGGCAGGTGAAAAATTGCGTCGATCCCGTCGGCATTCCCCCTCAAGGGGGGCGCCTCAGGCACTGGGCAATAAACCCAGCCCTGCCCCTTTAAATCGAGGGGGCAGGTGTTGCCTGGGGGGATGGCCTCCTGGGATCGACACCGTTAATTATATCAATGGTCCAGAGGCCGAAGCCACTGTAGACCATATCTACATACTAACAACATACAATTATATTTATATATACAACAAAATAGCAGTTCATAGTGTGAACGGGAAGGCTAATTTGCATATTGATATTAAAAATGTGATTTTAATAAATATATGCTTAGTATTATTGATTTCTAATTGTTTGGTTTTATTTTAATGAATATAAGCAAAAATCTATTTAATGAATCTTAAATGAAATCCATTAACAAGAAAAAATAACTGTCATTTTATTCTTTACTTCCTCTTTTAACTAAATACTTAGAAAAAATAACAATGAAAGACGAGAGTGATGGAAGAGTAAGTTTCAGTTATTCTATTTTTCGATTATACTCCCTTCTGTTTCAAATCTTTTTATCTGCATTCTTATTTAGTTTCATTGGCTTTTCTAATTTAATACAATATTTTATTACATTAAAACTTAAATACTTGCACCCGGAGGGTGCATATATTTGCTAGTATTATTAATATATATTGCATATACCCTATACATGGCTATATATGTTATATATAGCTTATATGTATGAGTCACAACTTTTTGGCTTCCCAGTAGATCCTTAGTGCAATCTTCATACATACATACTTTGAAAATGGAAAAAATGGAATTTCTCAAAAGTGAAACAAACAAAAAAAAAAAGAAAAAAAAAAAAAAGAAGGAATTTATCAAAAGTGAGAACGGAATCAAGATAAATTTTAAATGGGAAATTTTTAATTTAACATCACCCCTTCCAACTGGGAAAATTTGACTCAGGACCCCCCTTGATGGTGGCAGGCTTTCCATAACTGGCTATTCACATGTCTGAAGTTACCCTGGTGCAACATCATGAGGCCCAGGAGAAAGCAATGGCAATAGAGCACCAGCACACCAACATCTTCCAAGGCCAACCTTTACATATGATATCTGTGGTCGAGGCTGCTTTTTGAACATTAGCCTTCACAGTCACAGAAGGCGCTGTAATTTCAGGGGCCCAAGAAATATATAGTCTTCTGAGACTGCAATGCCGCTGAATACATATATATATTCTTTTGTAATTTATAGCATTGAGTCCTCCAATGAACTATGAAAGAATCTTTCTAATATATCTGTATGAAAGAATTTTATATATATATATATATATATATATATATATATATATATATATTTCTTTGTTTCTTCCTATCATTATCATGATGGTGATAGAAAAAAAAATCCTCAACAAAATCATTCCCACCTCCAACTCATCTGGTCTTTATATATATATATATATATATATATATATATATATATATATATATGGAGAAAGGTATACAAACACAAGATGTTGTAGAAAATGGATGTTTATTGTAGGTAGTGATATCGACGTTGCAATGTTAGACCTTCTTCAGGACTTTGGATAGAGCTCTTGCTTCAATGGTGAACATTTCCATACTGGTGAATTAGGAGGTCGTGAATAAGGGGAGGGGTGGTCAATTGTTGGTGTTAGAAGAGGTTGGTAGTGGATTTTCCTTTTCTCTCAGATAGGGTGTGTAGCAATGGGGTTCTGATAATGATGCCGCAGTTGTTAGGTGTTTAGGAGTGGGTGGGTCTTATATACTGGGTTTGAAGATGTAGTGATTCATGTATATATGGTGAATGGCATAAGGATTGGTTATGAGTGTGCGTGTGTATATATATATATATATATATATATTATATATATATATATATATATTTTTGCTAAGTCTCATGTTGCTGTCTTTATTGTCTATTATTGTTTGTGAAAGCAACTTTTTTTTTTTGTATGGGGAAATATATTGGGGAAGCTGGATTTACAATTAACATTTGGTGTGTTGCTTATGTTAAGGCTTACAACGTCGGCATCACTACCTACAATAAACATCCATTTTCTACAACATCCCGTGTTTGTCTACCTTTCTTCACATACTGTCGGATTAATTCCCTCTTATTTCTCCCATATATATATATATATATATATATATATATAATACACATACCTTTTCATTAATACTTGATTAACAAATTATGAAGTGTGGTTTATCTTACTAACAATCTCATGTTCACACCGTCCTCTGAACACTGCATATTTGTAATGACGAGGCAAACTTACCTGACTCGAAACGGTTCCGGTGCATGGCTTGCAAAGAGAAATGTAGCGAAGAAGAAAGGAATGTGGTCGGGGCGGTGTGTCGTGGAGTCCGGTCGGAGTGAGAAATGTCGAAAAGTTGGAAGGGGGGCAGAGAAGACACTTTTATTGGTATTGAGAGGCACTATGGGTAATGGCCCATGGTGCATTGCAACTCCTGTTTTCACTATAAAAGTGGCCCATTTTGGGCAGAGAGGGTGTAGCGATTTTTGCGTGGTTTGTGACACGGCGTTCTGTTTAAAGAAGGAAAGAAAGAAAGAGGAAGGAAAGAAGGCATAGCAGCAGCAGTGGTAGTTGACAAGTGTTAAACAGACTCTGCAAGGAAGTGGCTATAGCGGCTGTTGTGTGTGAACTCAGACACTTTGACCACCTTGCAACTGCTA